>CM033645.1:25380278-25539560 GCA_019512145.1 Engystomops pustulosus
GGGTGGGCCCATCTAAGGCCTTTTTAATTTAGTAAAGGGGCAGGGAAGGGGGGCGCTGTCTAGGGCTTTTAAATAAGTAACGGGGGCGCTCTAGGGCGCTTTAATAGTAAGGGGGGCTCTAAGGGCTTTTAAATTAGTAAAGGGGGTCCTCTAATTGGCCTTTTAATTAGTAAAGGGAAGGGCGCTGCTAGGGGCTCTTATTAGTAAAGAAGGGAGCCGCTAAGTGTGATGCTTGCATTAGTAAGGATGGGCTCGCTAGGGTCTTTTATTAGTAAAGGAGGCCGCTAGTGGCTTTTAATTAATAAGGGAGGGCGGCTAGGGGCTCTTATATTAGTAAGGGAGGCCGCTAGGCGTATTTTAAATTAGTTAAAAGGAGGCGCTAGGGGTCTTTAATTAGTAAGAAGGGGGTCCTGCTAGGGTTCTTTTAATTGTACAAAGGGAGGCCGCTAAGGGCTCTTTATTAGGAAAGGAGGCGCGCCTAGGGGCTCTTATTAGTAAAGGGCTGCCGGCTTAGGGGTCTTCTTTAATAGTAAAGGTAGGCCGCTACTATACGCGCGTGCTTTTAATCTAGTAAAGGGAGGCCGCTAGACGTCGGGCGGTTGTTTGGTAAAGGGAGGCTGCTATGAGGTTTTTGATTTGTAAAGGGAGGGTGCGCATGCTCGGGTTTTTTATTAGTAAAAGGAGGGGGCTTTAAGACTGTTTTAGTGTCATTTGTGCTAATTTTGTTGGTGGGTGGGTGGTCCCCATGGATTTTCTAAGTTATACTAGTGTGCCGTCGGCATCAAAAAAGGTTGAAAATTGCACTGGGTGTATGAGGATGCCCGGCCTGCTTCTATGGTGATGGTAGAATGGCCTGCTTCTCTAGGTGTAGGGATGCCTCCTAGTCTATCGGGGATGGAGAATTAACCCTCTCGCTCTAGGTGTATAGGAGGCGCTCTCTGTCTATGGTGATTGGTAGAATGACTGCTCTCTTCTAGGTGTAGATGATGCCCTCTTGTCTATGGGATGGTCAGAAACACCGACCTCTCCGCCTAGTTGTTAGTATATGGCCCCTGTCTATGGTGTGGGTTGAAGCCGATGCTGTTCCCCCTGTGTAGGTAGATGCCTCCTGTCATGAGATCTTAGTTGCTGGCCTCTTCCTCTAGGTGTAGATGATGCCCCTGTCTAATGATACACAACCAGAGTAAGTTAGGGCAGGTCAAATTCAGTCGTGTCATTGTTCGTAAATTTATGTGAAATCCCACGTCTTTATTCACCTAATCAAAACCTTAGAAGAGCACATGAGTGAATTGGTTCATCGAGAATCTCATTATAAGCCATTTGGTTAAAATTTAATTGCAGCTTTTATTTAAATCAGTACATTTATTTTACACACAGTATGATACTTAACTGTAAAGAATTTTTTGTAAATACCAACAAAATGAGTATATCCTCGGGAGTTCGCACTAAGCGTGCACACTGTCCAACAGAACCACTAGGAGATTATCTCGCAGGGTTACTGTCCTTCCAATGTCAATAGTCAAAAAGAAGCTATTGTAATAGTGCCAGTGCACCAATATCCATACATAGGTTTATCAGTCATAAAAATAATCTGTAAAGTGCCTAGTGCAACAATAATGGCGCAGCACTACCGCGCATAAATATGTGACTAGCGTTTTAATAAAGCGTTATATGTGCCCTCTTTTTCTTTTACAATGTAGCGAATGGCGTAGCGTGCTTCATTTTCTGTTTTGGTGTTGTTCTGCCTGATACCTCCCGGCGACGCGCGATTTCTCGTTGGCCGCTCCTCAGGGGGCCTCGATGTCCCGCCGTGTCTATGCTGATGGTAGAATCCCCCTCCTCTATTCTAGGTGTAGAGGATGCCTTGCCGGCTGCCTGGCTATGGTGAGGTAGAACGCTACGGCTCTTCGTCACTAGGTGTATTAGGATGCCCCTGCCTGTCATGGGTGAATGGTTGAACCCCAGGAGTGGAGGGTGGCAGTGCTCCCAATATCGATGGCGTGCGTTGCTCTCATCTAGGTGTAGAGGATCGCCCCTATCTATGACGATCGGTAGAACCGTGTCTCTCCAGTGTGGATGGCCCGCATGTCTATGGTGATGGTAGAAAAAAAAAAAAAAAAAAAGAACTGTGCCTCTCCTTAGGTGTAAGAAAGGATGTGTCCAGCCTGCTATGGGTGAATGGTAGAAGCGGCACCCTCTCCATCCAGGTGTATGGAGTACATGTCCCCTGTCTCTGTTGATGGTAGAATCGGGCCTTGCTCCTCTAGGTGTAGAGGATGTCTCCCTGTCTATGTGATGGTAGATACCACCTGCTCCTTCTAATGTGTATAGTATGCCGCCCGTCTTTGGTGATGGTATAAGCTCTGGCTTTTCCTCTAGGTGTAGAGGATGTTCCCCTGTCTATGGTGATTGGTAGAACCACCCTCTCTCTCTAGGTGTAGAGAGCCCCCTGTCTATGGGTGATGGTAGAACGCCGACCGCTTACTATGCTCCTCTAGTCGATGGTGTAGAGGATATTCCTCTGTCTATGGTGAGTGGTAGAACACAGCCAGTCTCCTCTAGGGTTGTAGGGATGCCCGTCTTGGTGATGGTAAAACTTGCATCTCCTTTAGTGTAGGAACCCCGCGCTGTCTAATGGTCACTGGTAAACTTACCTTCGTCTGCAGAGGATTACTTTACAAAGGGTATTCGCCTATTATTTTATAGTGATAAGTTGATGGGGTCAAGTGGGGGTGTAGGGATGGCCGGGTCCTTTAATGCTACATACATAAGCTTAGAGTCCCGCTGCACAAAAAGAAGGTGGGGGGTGCTGGCTAACCCCTGACTGCCGTCGCGCCGCTTCGCCATAGGGAGATGAGCGTCCATCTACCAATACAGGTCTAGGAATAGGACAATGTTGGTGCTCATCTGTGCTCATCGTACACTTTGGTGAACTAGGCTTGTGCGCAGTTGTGCATACGTGTGTGTGCAAGGGACGCTTGCTCTCAAATAAGTATAATTGGGACAATTGTGGGTGAAGCAGCCGATGGCTTACAGGAATTCTTGAACATTGCTTCATCTACATTAAAGCAGGTGCATCTAACTGAATCCTCTAGCATTCAGATCAGATTGTCAGGATTTGATCCTTGTATAGTTTTTTAATGGTCATCCTTTTTTCCTAAAAATGATGTCGCTTAAATTATGCTAATGTGCTGAGATATCACTTCGATAACCTATTTTTTTAGATAAGGTGATACCTCTATAAAAGGATCGTGGATTCAGTCAGTGATGTGGCTGTATAAGATCTGAAGCAGATGGTACATCTTCTGTTATTGTAGTGTGTATATGATCTCTATGATCGTTATGGATAGAGTCGATGGAAGTTGTTGTTTTCCCTGAGAACATTTTAGAGTCTCCTGTCTCTTAACCTAAACTCTTTAGAACTCTGGATAAAACAACAAACAGAATTGAATATCTTATCACAATATATATATGTTTATATAATATATTATATTCTATAGTCTATAATATAGTATTATTATATAATATATACACCATATAGGCATACCACTGCACGCGGCACTTTATCGGTGCAGCACAACTGTCGCAACTGCTCGTTAACATCATTTTCTACATCAGCCAATCACAATGGCAGCAACTCAAGTGCATTTTAGGCATGTATGACTGGTCACACGACAACATCCTCAGTTCAACCGGCATCAGTAATGGGGTTAAGGAAAGTGATTTGATGCCTCTCGAACGTGTGTCAATGGTTTTGTGCCAGAAGGGCTGGTGCTGAGTATTTTCAGAAACTTTCTGATCTAGCTGAGCTGGGATTTCACTACGGCACGAACCTATCCTCTAAACATCTCTAGTGCGTTTTACAGATGAAATGGTCCGAAATTAGATAAACATCCAGTGAAGCGGGGCAGTTCTGTGGGCGGAAATGCCTTGTGAATCTCAGAAGGTCAGAGGAGATGGGCAGCTGGTTCGAGCTTGATAGAATAGGCGAATAGTGATATCCTTTCAAATTGCCACCTTCTCCTAAACAAGCAAGGTAGGCAGAGGAGGCAGCTCTGGAACGCACATTACACTCGAACTTTGATGCTAGATTGACTGACAAAAGGTTCAGCAGAATAGACGCACACCGGTGTTCCATCCTTTCAGTTTAATAACAGAAGACTGAGGCTAATCAATTGCAGGCAGCTCATCGAAATTGTGACAGTTAGAAGAGATTGAGAAACTTTGCCTGGTCTGCTGATATGCTCGATTTCTGCTTGCGACACTTTCGGATGGTAGCGTTCAGAATTTGGGGCATGCAGCCGTGAAAGGCATGGATCCTCCGGCCTTGTATCAAACGGTTCAGGCTGGGTGGTGTGTGTCAGGTGTGGGGATATTTTCTTGGCACTTCTTGGGCCCTGGTAGCTTCAAATTGACGCATGTGTTCAACGGGCCACAGTCTACTTCGTATTGTTGCTGACTCACGGTCGATCATCCCCTTTATGACCAGCATGTATCCGGTCATCCGATCTGATGGCTACTTTCAAGCATGATATGCGCCATGTCATAAGCTGGAATCATCTCAGACTGTTTTCTCCTTGAAACATGGGACATGAGGTCACTTGTACCAAATGCCATCTACACACTACACCATAATCTCAATCCACTAGAGGGCATCTTTGGGATGTTGTGACGGGAGCTTTCGCATTACTGGGGATGTGCATCCGACAAATCTGGGCGGCGCTGGTGTGTGATGGCCATCCATGTCAATATATGGACCAAAATTCTATGAGGAGCTTTCGCAGCGACTCTGATTGTATCTGATCGCCATGAAGACTTGAGGTCCGTTCTGAAGGCAAAGAGGGGTCGGCAACTCCGTTACTTAGCATGTCGTGTAAGCCTACATGAGTGTGCCGATGAGTTATATATGTATAATTAGCAGTAATAGATTAACGCCGCTTAGGACGGGCAGGCCCTTTTCGTTTTTTTTGCGGTTTTATATTTTTCAGCTTCGCACATTCGATAAATCTATACTTTTTATTTTTCCATGTAAGAAAGAGGCTGTGTGTGGCTTTATTTCTGCGTAACAAATAGCCTTCATAGTGGTAGTATTTAATATTCCATGGCGCATTTACTGGGACTGGGAAAAAAATTGCTTAAACGTGCAGTGAAATGATGAAAACACATTTGCAGCCATTCTCGTGGTACTTGGTTTTTACAGTTTTTTTTCTTTGCACTTGCGCCTCGGCTTTCAATTACAAGGTCGATCTACGTTCATGGTGGGTCAGTATGATGCATCAGGTATACATAATTGAGTAAAAATGAGTTATCCTCGGGAGTTCCACTGAAGCGTCCACACTCCACAGAAACACAGGAATATATCCAGGTTACTGTCCACATGTAAATTAGTCAAAAAGCTATTGTAAAGTGCCAGTGCACCAATATCCATACATAGGTTTATCACAAAAAATACTGTAAAGTGCCAGTGCAACAATAAATGGCAGCACAACCCGACATAAATATGTGACCAGAGTTTTAAGTGTTATATGCCCTTTTTTTTACATTGTACGGAATGGCTTACCCATGTTCTGTTTGGTGTGGGCGCTGATACCCCGACGCGCGTTTCGCGTTGCCGCTTCCTCAGGGGGCCTGTGTCCCCCTGTCTATGATGATGGTAGAACCTCCTCTATTCTAGGTGTAGAGGATGCTCCCTGGCTATGGTGATGGTAGAACCGCCTCTTCTCTAGGTGTATAGGATGCCCCCTGTCTATGGTGATGGTTGAACCACCTGCTCTCTAGGTGTAGAGGATGCCCCCTATCTATGACGATGGTAGAACCGTGTCTCCTCCAGGTGTAGAGGATGCCCCATGTCTATGGTGATGGTAGAACTGCCTCTCCTCTAGGTGTAGAGGATGTCCCCTGTCTATGGTGATGGTAGAACCACCTCTCCTCCAGGTGTAGAGGATGCCCCCTGGTATATGGTGATGTTAGAACCGCCCTCCCTATAGGTGTAGAGGATGTCCCCTGTCTATGGTGATGGTAGAACCACCTCTCCTCTAGGTGTAGAGGATGCCCCCTGTCTATGGTGATGGTAGAACCGCTTCTCCTCTAGGTGTAGAGGATGTCCTCTGTCTATGGTGATGGTAGAACCACCTCTCCTCTAGGTGTAGAGGATGCCCCCCGTCTATGGTGATGGTAAAACTGCATCTCCTTTAGTGTAGGAACCCCCCTGTCTATGGCAATGGTAAAACTACCTCTCCAGAGATACTACAAAGGATCCTATTAATTTTATAGTATAATTTGATGCAAGTGGGGGTGTAGGGCCCCTTTATGCTGTAATACATAAGCTTAAGCCCCTTGCACAAAAAGAAGGTGGGGGGTGCTGCTAACCCCTCCCCTCGCCATAGGGAGATGAGCGTCCATACTACAAATACAGGCAGGAATAGGACAATGTGGTGCTCATCTGTGCTCATCGTACCACTTTTGTGACTAGCTTGTGGTCGTTGCATACGTTTGTGTGCAAGGGACCTTGCTCTCAAAATAAGTATAATTGGGACAGCCGATGGCTTACAGGAAATCTAACATCTTCATACATTAAAAAGCAGGGTCACTAACTGAATCCTCTTAGCATTCAAGATCAGATGCAGGATTTGACCTTGTAATAGTTTTTTAATGGTCACCTTTTCCTAAAAATGATGTCCTTAAAAATATGCTAAGGAGCTGGGAGAACTTGTAACATATTTTTTTAGGAAAAGGAGACCATAAAAGGATAGTGGATTCAGTCAGTGATGTGGCTGTATAAGATATGAAGCAGATGGTAGATTTCATGTTAGTGATGTGGCTGTATAAGATATGAAGCAGATGGTAGATTTCATGTTATTGTAGGTGTATATGATCTCAGAATCGTTATGGAGAGTGATGGAAGTTGTTGTTTTCCCTGAGAACATATTTAGAGCAGGTCCTTAACTAAACTCTAGAAACTCTGGAAAAAACAAAACAAAACAGAATTGGAATAATTACACAATATATATATGTAATATATATATATATAATATATATATAATATATATATATTATACACATATACACTCACGGCCACTTTATAAGGTGCACCTGTCAACTGCTCGTTAACAATCAATTTTAATCAGCCAATCACATGGCAGAACTCAGTGCATTTAGGCATGTAGACATGGTCAAACATCTCTGCAGTCAAACCGAGCATCAGTAGGGGGAAGGAAAGGTGATTTGAGTGCCTATGAAGTGGCATGGTTGTTGGTGCCAGAAGGGCTGGTCTGAGTATTTCAGAAACTGCTGATCTACCTGGGATTTTCCACGCACAACATCTCTAGGGTTTACAGAGAATGGTCCGAAAAAGAAAAAACATCCAGTGAACGGCAGTTCTGTGGGCGGAGGAAATGCCTTGGTTGATGCCAGAGGTCAGAGGAGATGGGCAGGGCAGACTGGTCGAGCTGATAGAAAGGCAATAGTGATCAAATTGCCACCGGAACAAAAAAAGGTAGGCAGAAGAGCATCTCTGACGCACAGTACATCCGAACTTTGAGGCAGATGGACTACAGCAGCAGAAGACCACACCGGGTTGCCACTCCTTCAGTTAATAACAGGAAACTGAGGCTACCAATTGCACAAGCTCATCGAAATTGGACAGTATAGAGATTGGAAAAAACGTTTGCCTGGTTGATGAGTCTCGATTTCTGCTGCGACATCGGATGGTAGGGTCAGAATTGGCATCAACAACGTGAAGCATGGATCCATCCTGCTTGTATCAACGGTTCAGGCTGGTGGTGGTGGTGTCATGGTGTGGGAATATTTCTTGGCACTCTTTGGGCCCCTTGGTACCAATTGAGCAGTTGTTGCAAACGCCACAGCCTACCTGAGTATTGTTGCGACCATGTCCATCCCTTTATGACCACAATGTACCCAACATTGATGGCTATTTCAGCAGGATAATGCGCCATGTCATAAAGCTGGAATAATCTCAGATGGTATTCTAACATGACATGAGGTCACTGTACACAAATGGCCTCCACAGTCACCGATCTCAATCCAATAGAGCATCTTTGGGGTGTGGTGGAACGGGAGATGCCAGTATGGATGTGCAGCCGACAAAATCTGCGGAACTGTGTGATGCCTCTGTCAATATGGACCAAAATCTTGAGGGCTTCCAGCACCTTGTTGTATCTATGCATGAAGATTGGAGGCAGTTCTGAAGGCAACAAAGGGGGTCCAACCCGTTACTAGCATGGTGTACCTAAATAAAGTGGCCGATATGAGTGTATATAGTATGATAATTACAGTAAAATATTAACCCCTTAAGGACCGGCCCTTTTTCGTTTTTGCGTTTTTATTTTTCACTTCCCACATTCAAAAATCTAAACTTTTTTATTTTTCCATGTAAAGAAGCTGTGTGTGAGCGTATTTCTGCTGAGAACAAATAGCACTTCATAGTGGTAGTATTTATACCATGCCATGTACTGGGAAACTGGGAAAAAAAAAAAATTCTAAATGCAGTGAAAATGATGAAAAAACACATTTGACGCCATTTCTGGTGGCGTTGGTTTTACCGATTCACTGTGCGCCCCAAGTGACAGGTCTATTCGTTATGGGTCAGTACGATCACAGGGATACCAAATTGGTATAGGTTTTAAAATGTTTTCATACATTTACAAAAATTAAAACCTCCTGTACAGAAAATAAAATTCTTCATTTTGCCATCTTCTTGCACTAATAACTTTTTCATACTTTGGTGTACGGAGCTGTGGGTGCTCTAATTTTTTGCGACTTTTGATGACGTTTTCAATGCTTTTATTTTTAGGACTGTGCAACCTTTTGATCACTTTTTATAGAATTTTTTCTGTTTTTCAAAATGGCAAAAAAATGCCATTTGCGACTTCGGGCGCTATTTTCCATTACGAGGTTAAACGCAGTGGAAAACGGTTATTATATTTTGAGAGATCGGGCATTTTTGGACGCGGTGATACCTAATGTGTTTATGATTTTTACTGTTTATTTATATTTATATCAGTTCTAGGGAAAGGGGGGTGATTTGAATTTTTATGAGCCCGTGAGCCCTCTTCATACTCCCCCATGCGCAGCAGGATGTAAGGTTACGTCTTATTGCGCTATGGGGTTAAACTAAGATGTTATTTACTGATTCTTTACTTTCCCTTCCTTGTACTGTTCCAGTAAACGCATGAAATTCCCTGACTCTATGTGCAGATTATTCTTCTAGTAGAAAACATACTTATAGGTAGCAACAGTAAGTACGTAAGATTTGTAGAAAGTAATGAAAACAAGTTGCATGATTTACATTCATTGCGTTCATTAGTGCATACTAAGGCTAATCTACAGGAATTCATGAAATTTATGGAAATGCCGAAGTAGGATTACATTATACTGTAACTGCTTCACATTATAGAGACTTTACATTGACTACCCATTACATGTGTTTGTTCAATTGTCTTCTAGACCACCAAACTAAAAGCACACTCATGGGGGTCTGTGATAACCTTTCTAATATTTAGATTTATGTTAAAAAATGGAAGTTCACCTATAAAATTAAATTTCAGATCTTATAAATATGACCTGAAATGAGGACATGACGAGAGGCTGCAGGGGAATTGTTTCCCTTTCCTCGTCTTTATAGCTAGAGATGGGCGAATTTATGTAAATTCGATTTGACCCAGTTCAGCAAATTTTCAGAGAAAATTCTATTCAATTTTCAGAGAAAATTCTATTCAAACCAAATCGAATCATGGCATGTGACGTAACATGCCGGATGCGGGTGCACGGAGAGGGCTCACGGGCTCCCCGTCGCACTGAACACCCGCTCTGATGCCATACTACTGGCCTGGCAGGACAGCTTCTCTACTGCAAACTCCGCACGTTGCGGCCACGCATCAAGTTGGGCTGCCCAGTAGTCCAGGGTATCCGGCACCTGAGGTGGTAAAGTGCTGTCCAAGTAGGCCACCACCTGCTGGTGCAGGCTCTGGTATATGTCCTGCTGCTGGTGGCGGCTACCCTCCTCACTAGTTTGGTGAAGGAAATTGCTCTTTAAGGACTCTAGATTTAAGCTGCTACCTGGTCGGGTGATGTGCCTGCTGTACCGGAATTTGTCTCCTACCTCCATAATAATTCTATAAACCTCAAATTCACATACCCCATGTGTAGGGACAAGATTGTATATTTGGACTGGGTGTTACGAGCAGAGGAGGTGAAACCAATTAGAACCACAACACACAGAAAGAGTACAGCAGGCAATACTATCCTCCATGCAAGAAGTTCTTATCTTGTTCTTGTTCTTAGCATACAATACAAGCCATACCGGTAGGATAACTGATGAGGGCGAAAAAGGAACTGCTCACAAGAAGAGGATTACAATAGGGAAGCCCTCACAAGTAACACAGAGACTAAGTGAGAAAGGTTATCCCAAATGGACGCTAAGTAGAGTTAGGAAAATTGTTAGAAAGGTTATCCCAAATGGACGCTAAGTAGAGTTAGGAAAATTGTTGATAGTAAGAACAGGGAGGATATGTGACATCCTCATCTCCTTGGTTACCCAAGTAGTTAAACACACAGGTGTAATATAGTGGGGCGATGGCAACTAGTGGTAGTGATAATAGGACGTGTAATATAGTGGGGCGATGGCAACTAGTGGTAGTGATAATAGGACGATGTTCACACACATATACAAAGAGATGGGATGGAAGAGATGTCAGTAGGAACCATATTATATATTTATACATGTATATTGAATGTTCAAATTAATTACAATGCTGTTTGGCAAAAGGGAAGATAAGAAAAGGAATTACATGAATCAAGGAAAGAGACATTAGAAACTGAGATCTTTTTCCATTTTCACATTCTCCATCTTATATGTAATGTATTATAATCGGTATAATGTTGTTTTTAAAAAGGTAGTTTGTTTGATTTTAATATAACACAAAACATATGGTATGCACACAGGCAGGAAGGGGCGGAGTGATAAGACCAGGTGCTCCAATCAGGAAGGCACCCAACAGCCCTTATAGTATGCGTGCTACACAGCCACGAGGAAGGACGCATAGTGCGTTTGAAACGCGTTGCTGATTTGTAATTTTTTAGCAGTTATGTTGGATTATTGTAACATGACCAAGGTCCCGAAATAAAGCCAGAAGTTTTATCTTTCAACGATTTGGGTATAAGTGTCTGGTTTGCTGGATCAACAACCGTGAAATACAAGTACAACTTTTTTCCAGTCCAGGAGGGATCTTCAACACCCGCATGTTTTTTTTTTTGTTGGGGGGGGGGGGGGGGCATTTCAGTTTTCCCCTGGCGCAGCAAACAAGCTAGAATTGGCCATCAAATATCTTGGGGTCTGAAATAATTGTTGAAAAATCAAAGTTTGAAAAAATATAAATAATTCCCATAAAAATTTGAACAAAAACTGATCAACAGTTGTCAAAATGGTATCAATAATATCAATCTCATCCCGCAAACAGCACCATACCCAATCGCATACAATTAAGCATAAAAAAGTAACTGGTGTCAGAATATAGCGACACAAGGCTTTTTTTTTTGTGGGAGATTTGGCCCAGTAGAGACCGTGGTAGCGGGGTGCTGTGATGCAGTTCAAGACAGTGACACCAAAGTACAGTCCAAAACAGGTCTAGCCTGTGTTTATTGTAGCAGCAAAATAAAACAGCCTTTACATTCAGGCATTAAATAAACAAAAATCCTACCCGTCAGGGTGCTAACTATACAGGTGTTCACTAACTCACCACTATACAAAATCACTTGGCTGCTCCAGGCACAGAGGTCAGGGCTGTGTGCTCTCCAGCCTCCTTACAGAGAGACAACCCTTCCAGCTCTGCTGAGCGGTTTAAAAAAAAGACTGATTGGGCTGCTCCCATCACCTGTGTCCAAGGTGCTGGACACCCAACCTCAGCACTAAGGCCTTGCATAATAGCAAAACCTAGGGGAAACATACCGCCCATCCACAGTTAACCCCTTCAGTGTCTCACAACCTGACACTGGACATGACCAGAATACAATCTATTATACTCTATACATAGAGCACTACAACCCCCAACATGACCTGACACCGGACCAGAATACAATCTATTATACTCTATACATAGAGTACTACAACCCCCAACATGACCTGACACCGGACATGACCAGGATACAATCTATTATACTCTATACACAGAGCACTACAACTCCCAACATGACCTGACACCGGACATGACCAGAATACAATCTATTATACTGTATACATAGAGCACTACAACCCCCAGCATGACCTGACACCGGACATGACCAGGATACAATCTATTATACTGTATACATAGAGCACTACAACCCCCAGCATGACCAGACACTGGACATGACCAGAATACAATCTATTATACTGTATACATAGAGCACTACAACCCCCAACATGACCAGAATACAATCCAGGTACTCTATACATAGAGAACTACAACCCCCAACATGACCTGACACTGGAGAGAATACAATCTATTATACTCTATACATAGAGCACTACAACCCCCAACATCAGACGGATCAGGGATCAGACGGAGGCAACGTTGTGCAAAATAACTCACGGTTCTTTATTTAACTTTCAACAGCAGTCAACGGCCAAACTGTAACAGCAGATTCAGCAAGCTGGAAGGGTGATGGAGAGCTGGTCCGCAGGAAGGTTGTACACAGCCTGGTAGTAACTTCAGGTTGGGCTAGTAGAGATGGAGCTGAGTCCAGATGGTGGATCTCTGCTCTGGGGCTTAAGTCTCCTGACTTGCCCTAATGTGTCAGGCAGTGGCCTGGACACTTCTGCTTCCCTGTATTATGACACTGGATGGTGCGGCCCTGCACGAGCTGCTCTCTCCTCTTTTTGCTGACATGAAATCTCTCACTCTGTCTGACTGCTCAGGCCCTTCAATCAGCTTCAATAACAATTGAGCAATAACTTTTGGCATGTTTTATTCTTGCCTTACCAGGCAGTGACTACAGCTTCAATTACTAAGTTCTCCAGTACTTATAGCCCTCCTACAGAGGTGATCAGTCTCCCTAACAGCTCCTGACTTGGAGAGTGCACTATTCGTAACTACCACCTTGCCTATGCTTTGGCAGGGCTGTTGCACAACCCCCCCACCATGACCTGACACTGGACGTTTTGTAGTAATAATGAAGTGAAGTGTTAACGTTTCCCTAGAACAATGAGGTTATGAAGACAGGAGGAGGAGAGCGACAAATCAGAGAAGATGTCAGGGGCCTGGAGCAATCATGGCCGACTAACCTACTTCACGTCTCATTAATTATCTCCTCAGACGAGGTACAAGGACAATCCTAATAGAAACCAGGGTGTGAAATCGCAGATAAGTAGGGCGTTTAGCCCCAACAGGTAGAGACCTATCACATCCGCCAGACACCAAACTCAACACTTTGGATTAAACTTTACCTGGATTATTAGGACAGTTGGGGGGGGGGGGTAGGACCTGTTTTACCTATCGGAGGACAGAAGGTTCTCCAGTGCCTTATTAATGGCCATAAACAGGTCATTGGGCCAGTCCAGCACCAGTACATCACAGCAGGCTGATATCATGGTGGTACAGCCCCTGGAGCTGAGCAGGGGACACTGCGGAGGTGTCCTACTTGACCCCTTGTAAGTAAATGTCCTCCACAAGATCTATAATGTGTGCAAATCCGGTCATTGGATGGGAACCTAAATATCATGGACTGGAAGCTTAGGGGCCGAATTACTACAAGTTCTTCTGTTTCTTCTGATTTCAGACTAATGGGGGATGTATCATACACTGGAGCCCCAGGCGCCAGAATATGACCCAAATCTGGCCCTCAACTCTCATTGGATCCATCTATAACGCAACTGCCGAACCTGGTGCAGGCTATAGCTACAGCGCTGCACTCACTCATAGATCCAGGCACCGTGACTGTGATATCGTCTTATATTTGTTATCCATGGCCTCCTTCCTTCTAAAATCAACTTTTAGAATTATGCTAATGAGCCTGAGGGGCTACTCTAGCTCCTCTGTAATCTGGCTTCAAAGGCTGTTACACTGTCTCTCCCCCTACTCCATCAGCACTTGTGCAGTGAGCACTTCCTGGTCCGCCCCCTCCCCGCCCAACCAGCATAGAGGGCGGAGAAGTTGCGATTCCTGTCTCTGCATTGGGAATTGCGACTAAATGACTGCTAGTATACACCTGTTTCCAGCCGTACGAGCTGTGATATCCTTCCCTCTGTGTGGTCTATGCCCAATGATGCAGCAATGAAATATCCAATATACAATCTGTCATTAAAAACAAGAAATGTCAGAAGACTCTTTCTGCTGGAGGCCGATGGTTTGCAAATGACTACAACAAGAAGTTTTCTTTGTTTTATATACAAGTTTATGTTTTTAAAAAATTGTGTGCAAAAACCTGAATGGAAAAACAAGCGGATTGTTCGCACTAGTGATGGGATTCAGCACAGGGATAAATCAATTAACCTCTTAACGCTCAGCGTCCGATATATCGGACGCTGAGCGCAGTGACTTAGCGCTCAGCGTCCGATATATCGGACGCTGAGCTGATGCCGGTTCAGCTCAAGATCTGAGCCGAACCGGCATCGGGAAAGACGGGGTGCCGGCTGTGACTGATAGCCGGCACCCCAGTGTAACACCCGCGATCGGAGTTGTCTCCGATCGCGGGTGCTTAACCCGTTAAATGCCGCGGTCAGCGCGACCGCGGCATCTAACATGTATCTGGAGGGTCTTTCCCCCACGATCGGCCCCCCCGAACCGTTTTCGGGGTGCACCGATCGTTGCTATAGTAACTCTGGGGTCCGATCTGGACCCCAGAGTTACCTGCAAGAATTGACAGTAAGATGGCGTCTGTGACGTCATCTTACTGGCACAGTGCCAGCCTATGCAAGTGTATAGGCTGACACTGATAATACTCTGCAATACATCAGTATTGCAGAATATTATCATGAAGAAGCAATCAGATGATTGCTTGTTCATGTCCCATGGTATAAAAGTGAAAAAGTAAAAAAAAAAGTTATTCAATAAAAAAATAAAGTCATAAATCACTAAAAATGCCCCAAACCCCCAAAACATATAAAGAGACATATAACTCAAAAAAAAAGTCTAAATCATAAGACAAACCCCACATATATAGTATCACCGCGTCCGTAACAACCCGTAGAATAAAAGTAAATCATTATTGAACCCGCACGATAAACGCCGTAAAAAAAAACTGTTATAAACCCTCCAAAAATTATGATTTTTACCTTTTCAATCCCACAAAAAATGCTATAAAATGTGATCAAAAAACCATATGTACTCAGACATGATACTGGTGCAAAGTACAACATGTCCCGCAAAAAACAAGCCATCAACCAGCTCCGTAGCCAAAAAAGTAACAATGTTATGCCACTTGGAAGACGGCAATACATAAATGATAGATTTTTCCCCACATTAGGGTTTTGTTTGACAAATTTAGTAAAACGTAAGAAAATATATTCATGTCTGGTATCCCCGTAATCGTATCGACCCATAGAATAAAGATAACATGATTATTAGTCTATACGGTGAACACCACAAAAAAAAGAAGTAAAAAATCCAGTACAGAATTGATGCTTTTCTACTCCTGTCCTCAAAAAAAGTTCCTAAATTTTCAACAATAGGTGATACAAACCCCAAAATGGTAACATTGGAAAAAGCATCTCATCCCGCAAAAAAAATGCCGTCACATGGCCCCACTAACGAAAAAGCGAAAATTTTATAGCCTTCAAAAGGGGCCAATGAGGAAACTAAAATCCTGGCAGCTGCAGCGCCCTCCTTCCCTTCTGCGCCTCGCTGTGCCCCCATAAAACAAGTCACAGCCACATGTGGGGGGTCTTTGTACTCAGGAGAAATTGCAGAACAAATTGTATGGTGGGTTTTCTCTTTTTATCTTTTGGAAATGTGTAAATTTTGGGGCTAAATGAACGTATAAGGGAACAATATGACCATTCTAAATTTCACCTCCATTTTGATTCAATTACTATGAAGATCTCAAGGGGTTAACAATCTTCGTAAAAGCTATTTCTGATAGCTTGAGGGGTGCAGATTTGAAAATGGGTTGGTTATATACGGGGGTTTTGATGCTAAATATGTAAAATTTCATTCAAAACTGTATTTATCCCCAAAATAGTCAATTCTGAAAATCCGGAAAAGCGATATTCTATTTGCAAGCCGCGTGACATCAAAATAAATTATCCAGACATTTCAGAAATTATGAAAATGTAAAGTAGACAAATGGGAAATGTTATTCAGCAACTTATTTAGGTGGTAAATCGATCTGCCTGAAAACGCAATGATTTTGAATTTCGAAAATGGCAAATTTTTCCAAAAATTTATCATATTTTCTTTTTTTTTGTAAATAAACGCAAAACTTATCTGCCAAAATTTAACACTAAAATGAAGTACAACATGTGGGGAAAAAACAATCTCAGAATCGCTTTGATAAGTAACAGTGTTCAAAAGTTATAACCATATAAAGCGAAGCAAGTCAGAATCCAAAAAATCGGGCTGAGCCTTAAGCTACAAAATGGCTGCGTCCTTAAGGGGTTAAGGTTATTTGTTTGTAAATATGCACAAGAAAAGTTGCGTGTCAGCAGAAAGTGCGACACAATAAAGATACATTTATTTTATCTAGATAAACAGGATGAGATAGATAGACGGAAAGATAGATTTAGATAGATGGATAGAGACAGAAAGATAGCACCCAGAGTTTATATCAGGGTGCTGTAGTATTCCCCGCAGCACCTGCGTTCTGTATACTGCAGTGATAATAGACAGTATATAGACAGGTTCCTGTATACAATATACGTCTCCGCTTCCATTGTGTTCTCCCAGGAAGAAAACCTGCATCACTATACGTTGTTGTTTTTTCTATTGTTCTCATAACAATGTCCCCGACAGGTGTGACCCTGGAGTGTGGCGCCCACACAAGGCCGCAGAGGGAAGGTAAAGGGTCGGGCAGGTGATTGCTTACACCAATGTGTCTGAGGAAGAGCAACAAACACGTCACTGATATACGGCTACCGACCACCGCAGCCCCCAATCCACAGAGTATAAGCTCATCCACGCCTTTACCCCAGACTACCAGGTATTACCCGATCCTTTACCCCAGACTACCAGGTATTACCCGATCCTTTACCCCAGACTCAGCCATAGTCTGGTCTGGGGGAGTCAGCCATAGTCTGGTCTGGGGGAGTCAGCCATAGTCTGGTCTGGGGGAGTCAGCCATAGTCTGGTCTGGCAGGGTAGGAGTCAGCCATAGTCTGGTCTGGCGCTAGCATCATCCATAGTTTTATCAGCCATAGCTGATCGGTAGGGCGTCGTTGTCAGCCATAGTCTGGACGGGAAGAGGGGGGCAGAGGCTTTGACCTCTGGTGTCTGACGGCGGTGGCGTCAGCCATAGTCTGGTTGGGGGGCGGTGGCATCAGCCATAGTCTGGTTGGGGGGCGGTGGTATCAGCCATAGTCTGGTTGGGGGGCGGTGGTATCAGCCATAGTCTGGTTGGGGGGCGGTAGCGTCAGCCATAGTCTGGTTGGGGGGCGGTAGCGTCAGCCATAGTTTAATTGGGGGAATGGTGCCAGCCATAGTCTTGTTATTGTAATTATCTCATTTGGCTATTTGAGCAGGGAACACAGAGGAAGCATAAATAACCATTTATTAAAATTGTATACACCATGGGGGTTATTTAAATACTCCTTAAAATGGTAAGAGGAGTACTATTATTCTTCTGTAAAAAGGTTAGTGCGACCTCTGATGCAGAATGTCTATTGAAACTATAATTCTCTGTTCTACAAATGATTCTTTTGGTTATACCGGTATTAGCTGTATAACGTGCTGTGTACGTAACATTTACGTGTCTTAATAGTACAAGCCCCCAACACTTAAGAAGACTAATTCTCCTGCCTCCGTGACCTCTACAAATTCCCGTCTACCACAACCACCCGGCTTGGGTAAACCCGCTTCAGGTATGTGACAGTCAAATGTGCAAATCACAGTCACATCGCACCCATCTTGTAGTAATTATCTATCCTACTGTTAGGATAGATATATTGCAGCCTCATATATGTCCCCATAGACGGCAATGGCGGCCCAGCGGCGATCCTCGCCGTACACCGCAAAAAGTGTACGGGAGTGTGCTGCCGTGCGCCGCTGTTTCCTATGGAGGGAGGAGGACGCCCCTGAACTAGATTTAACTGCTCAGATTTTGTCTTGTATCTTTTAGGTATCCCATCAGGAAAACCAGCACTGAGCTCCACCGTCACGGGCAGCCGCCTCCAGACCAATTCTCCTGCACACAAAAATAGCGCCATATCCAGTCCTCAGAGCGGGTAGGTGCTCTTGTTATAGCAATGAATGAGGTCATGTAATAACTGTATCTACCCTACAGGAAATCTATAGACATAGGAGCGAATGCACACATGAAAATACAAAGGAGAACTTATCACAAAGATCTGTCATTGTAGAGACCCCCCCATTGTTATTTGTATCCAGATCATCTTCTGTCTGCTCCTTTGCTGGGATACACTCTTTATAATCAGGAAATTCACCCATTTTTCTTTCGATGGATGCAACTTGTGTGTTAAAAATTGATGTCCGCACCCAGATTGTCTAACATCTGCTTTTCACAGCCGCAAAATTGGCTCAGTTGTCGGCACTTAACCTTGAGCGACTTCACAGCCAGAGCGGCGAGTTGTCTTGGGAAATAAGGGGTTAATATTGGTGTGGGTTTATTTATTTTTTTTTAAGTTTAATCCCCCCTCACCCCCTTCCCCCCCCCCTGCCCCACATCACTGCATTTAGACATTCTTTAAAATTAATTTTGAAAAATATGGACAACCCCATTAACCCCCTCAGTTCTTCATGCTCTATAGCAGTGATGGGGAATCTTCAAGAGGCCGAGGGTCTGAACCACAACCAAAAACCCACTTATTTATCACAAAGTGCTGTCAGTAACTAACTGCTCCCTTCTCTGCCACAGCTTTCAATTGTATTGGTGTCTTGAGGACACCTATACATGGAGAAATTCAGATTATCTACTAGCTTCCCTCCAATGATAATCCAGCCCTGTCCACACCTCCCTTGTTTCTTCCTGAAAGCCCAGAAAGTGTTGTTTTAAAATGGGTTGTGCTGCGCTGAGCGACCCAGGACCGCAGGATGAGGACTTGACTCACTCAACCTCTCTGGCAAACTCTGTGCTGGGTTGAAGGCCTGGGTGCCCACACAGATGACTCTGAGCGCCACCTCTAGCACATGTGCCACAGGTTCGCCACCACTGCTCTATAGAATGCTGCCCACAGACACTGGGCCACCTTTACTAAGGCTCCGAGGACCGCATTTCCCGCGGGTTTCCCGACCATTTCCGATTCGCGACGCCTTTAACAGGGGTTTTTGGCGCACGCAATCGGATTTTGGCGCAATCACGCGACTTGGGGGCGTGGCCATCAGACAAACCAACGGATTCGGACTAAGCGCGGGATTTAAAATTCAAATTGTGTTGCAAGACAATGTACTTCGGGAAGTACATCGGGAAGATGAAGGTGAACTCCGGTGGACCTGAGCGGGGAAGCGACACATGCAGGATATCGGGCGCACGATCTTGGTGAATCGCGCCGGACTTCATCCTCGTCGGACAGTCCGGATCAGGGATCGCAACAGGACCGGGTAAGTAAATGTGCTCCATTGTGACCAATTCCCTTTATTATTGTGAGGATTCTATAAATTGTCCACTAGGTGTCAGTGTGCACCCTAATCTTACAGCAATCTGGCATTGTTAGTGCTATACATGAAGGAGGAATGTCAGGTTACTGGACAATCACATCTGATCTCACCCTGTGTGGTGCATGGATTGTAAAATAGTGAAAATCCACACGTTTCCAGAGACTCAACTACACAATACTACACTGCACTGAATCATTTTTAACAGATTTATATTTTCATTTATCATTTAAAATATTTGTAAATATTTTTATTGAAGAAATTAGGACTTGTTCTAGCGTTTTTTTTTAAACAGTGATCATATGTCCCCATTTACTTTGATATGATCTAACTGCATTTCCTGCGCATGCAATCAGTACAGTGATTGCACACAATGGCGGTCATTTACTAAGGGCCCGATTCACGTTTTCCCTAAGTGTTACCCGAATATTTCCGATTTGCGACGATTTCCCCTCAATTCCCCCGGGATTTTGGCGCACGCGATCGGATTGTGGCGCATCGGCGCTGGCATGCACGCAACGGAAATCTGGGGGCGTGGCCGAACAAAAACCCGACGGAATCGGAAAAACCGCCGCATTTAAAAAAAAAAATCTGTCGCGGAGCTTGCACTTACCTTCACTCAGCCCGGCTCCGTGAACTCCAGTGCGTTCCGATGCTTTTCAGCGCAGCAGCGCCACCTGGTGGATGGCGGAGGAACTACCTTAATGAATCCCGGCCGGACCCGAATCCAGCGCAGAGAACGCGCCGCTGGATCGCGAATGGGCTGGGTAAGTAAATATGCCCCAATGTCTAAAGTAAGCAGCTCCTAGTGCTTGATCAAACGCCGCAGTGTTAGAGTGATAGCGTTACCGGCAGCGCCTCGGACCGCCCCCTCATGAATACATCGGACCGCTTTGCGAGCGGTCCAATGATTACATTGTACCCCGCCGCAGTGTTTGATAGCGTTACCGGAGGTTTCCTACTAACACTGCGGCGTTTGTTCAAGCACTAGGAGCTGCTTACTTTAGTAAGCAGCTCCTAGTGCCGAATATTTGGGTGATGGGTCCTCTTTAAATATCTGAATCTCATCTTTCAGATTGCATCAGGCATGTTGTTATATGGTCTCCACATCCGGAGATACAGGCGGTTAAATAGAAGTTGGGAACTGAATCTTTATCTGCAGCGCACATTCCCAGTCTTTAACTCCCTATTTCTCTGTTTCTTTAGCACAAAGAACCTAATGTGATCTGAAAGATAAAATTCTTATCTTTTTAGTACGGCACCAGAACTGTCAATCTGTGGAATAGCCTGCCTCAGGCGCTGGTGACAGCAGGGACAGCAGAGAGCTTCAAGAAGGGTCTAGATGCCTTTTTACACCTAAATAATATTGACGGTTATGTTATATACAATGATTTCTCCAAAATCCCTTCCCTTCCTTGGTTGAACGTGATGGACATGTATTATGATACAAAAAGAATGTTTGTTTTCAGGTACTATATAAACTTGACTCACCTCAGGGAAAATATGACTCTTCTCCGTTCATTTACACATGACTTTGGAGGAGATTTTTTTAAATAGGGAAATGAGTGAAATGTCACATAAAAGATGGAGTTCTAGAAAGGACATTTGCTCTCCTACCTGAGGGGATTGGTAGTTTAATGGGGTAAAATCTGATGACAGGTTCCCTTTTAAGTAATTAATCACTGCCTGGGATCTCCTATTAGCTTAGTACTAGCAGCGGGTATAGAACAAGGTTGGAGAAGATTCACCTCAGGATTGGGATTAAGGGGTCAGCTCTGTATTTGCCTTCAGACATAGTTGTGGCACAATAATTGTGTTTGTTGAAAAACAGAACAGTGGAAGGAAGAGGTTAAAGTAGCGGAAAGCTCTGCTGTAAGGGTTAATATCCTACAGATTACACCGTAAGTAACCATACATGGATGATACGACAGGTGTAGTACATAGATGAGCTTCCTTCCTCACACCCTGGTGATATCATGAAGCACATCATGTTTACAGCTTGGCTTCTACCTGGAGCTTTAAATGTGTTGCGATCAAGTGACATGAAAACGCACAGGAATGATTGTGAAATTGTGAAACAAATGACTGGATTGTGGTCATGTGATTGGCTGACAGGGCACTGCGTTATCCTGCGTTATCCTGCATGCTCTGAAGGTCACTTTATAATATTTGGCAGTCGGAATAGGAAAGAAGAGTGAGATATAAGAGGAGGCAGAATTATGCCGGAAGAGCTTTAATACATTTTCTATATTCTATGTTAAATTAAATCTACCATCAAAATCCATCATGATAAATCAGGAGCACTTACCTATAGACCCAGGCACCGGGACTGTGCTAATCTTCTTATATTTGTTATCCATGGTCTCCTTCCTCCTAAAATCAACTTTTAAAATGATTCTAATGATCCAGAAGGGGTGGTACCAGAGCCCCTTTGTCATCTGGCTTCACAGGTTGTTACACTGTGCAAGAGCACTACCCCCCTCTCACTGTGTGAGATTACAGCAGGCAGAGGGAGAGGGAAGTCCTGAGCTGGATGCAGTGTAACAACCTGTGAAGCTACAACAAGGAGTGGCCCTTTAAACACCCTCCAGAAGCCTATTGGCCTATTAGCATAATTTTCAAAGTATGCCAGTTTTCTGAAGTAGAAGCACTGAAATAATCACTAAACTGTGCAGGAGAAATCCCCTCCCCTTCTACCTCCCGCAGTCTTACACAGTGGGAGGGGGAAGTGCTGAGGGAGCATGGCAGGAGGGTAAGACAATGTAACAGCCTTTGAAGCTATAGCATAGAGGGGCTCTGGAAACAGAGCACTTCAGGTGAGATGTGCTCCTGCACTGTGTAACAGCCTGTGAAGCTCCTTAGTATAATTTTAAAAGTTGATTTTAGGAGAAAAAAGACAATGGATAACAAATATAAGAATAGTATCAGTCACGGTGCCAGGATCTATGAGTAGGTGTCCTTGGTTTATCCTGATGGATTCTGATGGTAGATTCCCTTTAATTAATTATTCTAATGGTAAGTCAGCTACACGAGTGTCCATGAGAAATTATGTTGGTGCTTCTATAAATGCCCATTACACAACTTCTATGGTTAATGTGATGTATTGTGCCGCAATGTAATATTAAACTTTGAAGTGTTTTGTTTCAGAGGGACGTACAAGTCTAGAACACCCCCCAGCATGGCCAGGAACCCATCCTCAGTACCTTCCGCTAACAAAAGGAAAACCTACAATGCAGAGAACTACTCCAGGTACCGTCCTGCGCTCCCTTCTTCTTCTGTCACCATTGTACAGGGGATTTCAGATTTTATAAAAGCAATTCTCAATCTTCTGAAAAGTTCAGAAACTTTGTGTTCTATTTGTATTTCCTGATTATTTTTGTGTTCCTTCCTTCCAGAGAGATAAGAGAAGATTTAGTGAGGTAAATGACAGGATTTTGGTTTCCTCTATGGCAAAAAAAAAAAAAAAAAAGATTTGCAAATGTTCGCTACCTTCAAAAAGGCTTTTTTTCAATTCTCAACAACAATTTACCATATTTCGTGTATTGCCCTCAACAACATGGTCTGAAAAGGCTGAGGGAAGACGCATTGGGGGTCATTTACTAAGGGCCTGATTCGCGTTTTCCCGACGTGTTACCCGAATATTTCCAATTTGCGCCGACTTTCCCTGAATTGCCCGGGATTCTGGCGCACGCCGTCGGATTGTGGCGCATCGGAGCTGGCATACACGCGACGGAAATCGGGGGGCGTGGCCAAACGAAAACCCGAGGGATTCTGAAAAACCGCCGCATTTAAGACAAAAAATGTGTTGCGAAAATTAGTGAACCGAACCAGAACTTCTGGCTGTAGTCCGGGTTCGGTTCGCTCCCCTTTCCCGCCGGTAACGCCTGCGATCGGTGCGGGCAGTTAAATGCTGTGGGCAATGCCAAAGGCGCAGCACCATTTTTCTGCATGCTGCGGTTGGCTTTGCCAATCGGTGCTGGGTGTTAGTAGTAGGTGAATGGACCAACTTAAAGGGTTAACATCCATGATACAAACGGCAAATGAAGGCGTGAATAGTTAGCAGACAATAGAGAGGATTCTATGGCGTAGACGGGAGCACCTGAGGCTCATTTACATAAATTCAAAATCCATTTTTAATAAAAAACTAAGCAAGTAGAAGGAAAAAGAGGAACGGATGCCATTTCAGGAGGCGCATGTAAGTGTTCTTGTGTTCGGAGCATCGCATCCATGTGGTAGATTTTCTTTAAGGCGCACAATTTATCTAGTGAGGAACAACAGTGTCAAAAACGTAAACTAAAATGAAATCTGCTCGAGGCATGTAACACATTTTTTTCTGCCATATCAGCCAAGATTCTTATAATACATAACGGGGCTTATTTACTAAGGGTTTCGTGGCCACATTTCCGTCGGGTTCCCCGATTTTTCGGGGATCGCGCCGTGGATTGTGTCGCACGCAATCGTTTTGTGTCACAATCGCATCGGCTTTCACACGACACAAATTTGGGGGCGGGCCGTCGCACGATCCAACGGATTCGGACTACGCACAGGATATAACAATTCAATTTTTGTCGAAAGACATGCACTCACACTGGGAGGAAGAAGGTGAACTCCGGCGGACCTGAGCGGGGAAGCGACACATGCAGGAAATCGGGCGCACGATCTTCATGAATCGCGGCAGATGTACATTCCGGCAAACAACGCACAGTGGGGATCACGCAGGGACTGGGTAAGTAAATGTGCACCATAATATTTAAGAAATAGCGCAGCATTACAGACTTCAGCTTTACAAGCTCATGTCTTACTATAGGTTTTGTTGGGGTCCACAACTTATCTTTTATCCTGTGGACAAATAAATAGTCTTTGTCATTGTCCCCTTTAAGTTAGACCTGATTGTCCTTATGTCTAGGTTGTGACCCATAACTATAATGCATTTAGTGCTCTTGGAGTCAAGGTTATCCCATATCCAAATACTAAATCTATTTACAGAGAGCATCTCCTCGGTGGGAGGATTGTGTTTGCCTTCCTTTGTACAGCAGGAGATGCGCTCCATCTAACGCTCTGCTTGAAGCGAATCTCAGATCAAGGCTTTATTTCCAATTAAAATGCATGCTCTGCAAATAAAAATGCAAATCTCGTTCCCAAATTACTTTCAGTGCATTAGCCCTCAGCTATTTGTCTTAGATAAGATGGCTTCTGTATCATTATGTTCTCACTACAAGGCCACTATACAGTATATATACAGGCAGTCACCGGGTTACATACAAGATAGGGTCTGTAGGTTTGTTCTTAAGTTGAATTTGTATGTAAGTCTGAACTGTATATTTTATCATTGTAATCCCAGACAGAACTTTTTTGGTCTCTGTGACAATTGGATTTAAAAAATGTTGGGTTGTCATAAGAATCAATATTAACACTAAAGCTTCATTACAGACGCCTGTGATAACTGTTACAGCTGATTATTGTAGCCTAGGACTAAAGTACAATAAATTACCAATATCCAGAGTTCTGTTTGTAACCAGGGGTCGTATGTAAGTCGAGTGTTCTTAAGTAGGGGACCGCCTGTAACCCCCTTCCCCCCGGAAGATAAAATGTAACCTAGTTTTTCATTCCCATTACTTAAAGTGAATGTCCATCCTTGAAAAACATTTGTTTTTTTTTACATTGGTGTAAACACAACTTTGCTGCCCGACGCCCCTACCTGACTGTATATCATACTCATATCATTCATACAAGCTTCACTTACTTTGCACAGTACAACCTTTCCCTTACTTAACATAAGATTCCATCTTCACCTTTAGATTTTCCCTTTGCCATCAATCCCACAATGTCCCAGTATGAATCAGTGACCATTTAGAGACACAACCATCTCTACTAGCTGCTCTCCCTGTAATTATCCTATCCATCTTCATTCTTCATACAATAAGTATACGGTAAGGGAGGCTGAGCAGTGAACTACCTGCCTAATTATGATATGTCTTTTTAATTAATTCATTGTGTTTCCTGCAACTAACCAGTGCAACACAGAAATAATCATTGGTGTAATACATGACCAACCTACTGTACACGTGTAGTAAAACCAAAGAAAATAATCTATATGTGTAACGCCTGGGCCGACTTTGGTATGACAGCTGGAGGATAAATGAAAAATGTATTTATTAGTACAGGCAGTCCCCTACTTAAGAACACCCGACTTACATACGACCCCTAGTTACAAGTACTTTAGCATTAGGCTACAATAAACAGCTGTAACAGTTATCACTGGTGTCTGCAATGAAGATTTATTATTATTTATTATTATTAATCCTGGTTCTTATGAGAATCCAACATTTTAAAAATCCAAATGTCACAGAGACCAAAAAAATTCTGTCTGTGGTTACAATTATAATACATACAGTTCAGACTTACATACAAATTCAACTTAAGAACAAACCTACAGACCCTATCTTGTACGTAACCCGGGGACTGCCTGTATCTATAACAGCGTGATAACAATGGTGGGAGTGAGCTGATGTAGTTACAAGTAGAATGTAGCACCAATGCTGGCGCTGTGATTGTAGTCATCCAGAGTTTGCCAAAAAACAACATCAATAACGACAAATATTCTTACTGTGCACCGTGGATAGTTGGGCCCTAGTTCAGTGTACAAGGTGCAGCTTCCTATGTGTAGAGTGCAGGAGACCCGTCCGGCGGCTCGACTCCAATACACTTTGTATGGGGACCTGCCGGAGGTCGATTCTCAAGCGAAAGATCACTGATTTGAATCAAGAAGAAGCCATGAAGAAGATTTCCCCCCCAAAAAAGAGAAACCACATCATCCAGTTCATTCATTGCAGTTTTGATTTTTAAAAAATTGCCAAACTGCATCATGTATGCGCTGTGACAGTAGGAGGAATACAAAATAATGTCCACACATCCAAGAGGTGGACGTTCATACCAAAAAAGCAAGTCAACAAGTCGGCTCATCATAAAATCTATCAGTTTTGGCGCAACAAACACATTGGCGGAGGTGACTTGTATGCTGGGTAATAGCGAGATCACAGACATTGCAAGCACCCTGTGATGTGCAATAACAAGTCTAGAATGGTTGCACAAAAAAAGGCGACTTCCCGACTTCAGTGTCGTCAGAAGAAGCGGCGGCTCCAGTTTGAAAAAAAGTTGCAAGAGTGGACAGTACAAGATTGCTGATTGTTAAAATGAGCCAAAAGTGGACAGACTGGGTTCCATTGGGGGAAAATGGGTCTGGAAGGATCAAGGGAAAAGGGCTAAAAAATTGAAGGTTCTGTCAAGTTTGTCGGAAGAAGCCTAATAATATGTGTTTCACAGGGAAGTCTCAATGCTGAGCTGTATGTGAGTATCCTACAAGATGCGTTATACTGTATACATGAGTACTAGGGGTATGAAAAGGACGACATAGTATTCCAGCAGGACAATGACCCAAATCATACATCAAGAGTGGAGAAATGGCTCGATGACCATGACGTAGAGTTTCTGAATTGGCCTCCATTGCCCCCAGATACTTGTGGACAGAGTGGAAGACAAAACTTTATTTGTACCCAAGTGAGGCGACCAGTAGCCACCAACAATGGGAACGTGTAGAAGGGAAAATAATAAAAATGTAAATTTAGATTTTCAGGAGCAAAACATAACATTGCAGATGGAAGGTCGCTCGCTTTTACACTGCTTAAGAGTTCAAAGGCCTTTTGCATAAAGGTGAATCTGCAAGAGATGACATCAGTTTTATGGAAGTTTTGTAGTTTATAGAGAAATTTCTCTGTCTATTTAAAGAACATTGTCACATTTTTTTTTCTATGTTGTAGATATTTCTGGTTTACACACGCACAAACTTTCCTTCAGTATTGTCAGTATAGACGGGGTGCGTGTGGTGTATGGTAGTTGCAATGGAGGAGATGTATTAGGCCTTCCCCAGCAGTTTTCTGATAAAAGGCATGAAAATCTCCATCTCCAACAATTTATTGTCCCGCACAACTTGTGAATGCCCCAACCCTCCACATCCACTATAGTCTTCCCTGGAAAACCAGCGGAGACTACAGCTGTCAGACCTGGCGGAGATTGCACCTAGATTGTCTATAAGGCCAGAGGGAATTTTAAGACTGGGCTTAAATAGCCAATCCTAATAAATTCCCCCCCCCCCAATATTTTAGGGTGATTTCATGTTAAAAAAAAAAAATTACTTGAATCATTAAAAAAAAAAAAAATTTATATTGTGGTGATTTTACCTGATTTATGATTTTTAGTTTTTAATAGCCACTGGAGAAAGCACGATATCCTTACATTTATATTACATTACATCCTATTTCTGCAGATTTTTATCTTTACAGTGTAGATTAGCAAAGAACTAGCAGAGGTGGACAGTATTGTAAGGAAACCTACCGTGAGGAATCTACTAACAGAAGTAGATGTGATGGTAGATTCCTTGTGCCTGTCTCTGCCCTAATCCGTAATTTAATAATCCTGGAACATAATCTAACTTGCTAAAAACTTTATTTTAGTAATATGTAAATTAGTAGTAGAGGCTACTGGGGCGTGTACTAGCCTGGCCGGGCACTGGGAGCTGAGGCTACTCCCCACCCCAGTAGCCTCTGCAGCTAATTTACATATTACTAGAATAAAGTTTTTAGCAAGTTATGTTAGGTTCCAGGATTATTAAATTACAGAATAGGGTAAAGGCAGGAGAAATCTACCATCAGACCTACTTCTGTTAGTAGATTCCTCATGGTAGGTTTCCTTTAACAGTACGATATATTGTTCATAGATGAGGCTCTGTATGTATCTACTCTGTCACTCACTGGTGTCTATGAGGCAATGTATTGTTTTATCATTGTAATAATATGTTGATACTTTTCAGGAAAAGGTTTGTAGTTTATAGAGAAATTTCTCTGTCTATTTAAAGAACATTGTCACATTTTTTTTTCTATGTTGTAGATATTCTGGTTTACACACGCACAAACTTTCCTTCAGTATGTGTCCAGTATAGACGGGTGCGTGTGGTGTAGGTAGTTGCAATGGAGGAGATGTATTAGGCCTTCCCCAGCAGTTTTCTGATAAAGGCATGAAAATCTCCATCTCCAAAATTTATTGTCCCGCACAACTTGTGAATGCCCCACCCTCCACATCCACTATATGTCTTCCCTGGAAAACCAGCGGAGACTACAGCTGTCAGACCTGGCGGAGATTGCACCTGATTGTTCTATAAGGCCAGAGGGAATTTTAAGACTGGGCTTAAATAGCCAATCCTAAAAATTCCCCCCCCCCCAACTATTTTAGGTGATTTCAGTTAAAAAAAAAAATTACTTAATCATTAAAAAAAAAAAAAATTTATATTGTGGTGATTTTAACCTGATTTATGATTTTTTAGTTTTTAATAGCCACTGAAAAAGCACGATATCCTTACATTTATTTACATTACATCCTATTTCTGCAGATTTTTATCTTTACGTGTAGATTAGCAAGAACTAGCAGAGGTGGACAGTATTGTAAGGAAACCTACCGTGAGGAATCTACTAACAGAAGTAGATGTGATGGTAGATTCCTTGTGCCTGTCTCTGCGCCCTAATCCGTAATTTAATAATCCTGGAACATAATCTAACTTGCTAAAACTTTATTTTAGTAATATGTAATTAGTAGTAGAGGCTACTGGGGCGTGTACTAGCCTGGCCGGGCACTGGGAGCTGAGGCTACTCCCCACCCCAGTAGCCTCTGCAGCTAATTTACATATTACTAGAATAAAGTTTTTAAGCAAGTTATGTTTAGGTTCCAGGATTATTAATTACAGAATATGGTAAAGGCAGAGAAATCTACCATCAGACCTACTTCTGTTAGTAGATTCCTCATGGTAGGTTTCCTTTAACAGTACGATATATTGTTCATAGATGAGGCTCTGTATGTACTACTCTGTCACTCACTGGTGTCTCTGAGCAGGGTAGTCAGCCATAGTCTGGTCTGGGGGAGTCAGCCATAGTCTGGTCTGGGGGAGTCAGCCATAGTCTGGTCTGGGGGAGTCAGCCATAGTCTGGTCTGGCAGGGTAGGAGTCAGCCATAGTCTGGTCTGGCGCTAGCATCATCCATAGTTTTATCAGCCATAGCTGATCGGTAGGGCGTCGTTGTCAGCCATAGTCTGGACGGGAAGAGGGGGGCAGAGGCTTTGACCTCTGGTGTCTGACGGCGGTGGCGTCAGCCATAGTCTGGTTGGGGGGCGGTGGCATCAGCCATAGTCTGGTTGGGGGGCGGTGGTATCAGCCATAGTCTGGTTGGGGGGCGGTGGTATCAGCCATAGTCTGGTTGGGGGGCGGTAGCGTCAGCCATAGTCTGGTTGGGGGGCGGTAGCGTCAGCCATAGTTTAATTGGGGGAATGGTGCCAGCCATAGTCTTGTTATTGTAATTATCTCATTTGGCTATTTGAGCAGGGAACACAGAGGAAGCATAAATAACCATTTATTAAAATTGTATACACCATGGGGGTTATTTAAATACTCCTTAAAATGGTAAGAGGAGTACTATTATTCTTCTGTAAAAAGGTTAGTGCGACCTCTGATGCAGAATGTCTATTGAAACTATAATTCTCTGTTCTACAAATGATTCTTTTGGTTATACCGGTATTAGCTGTATAACGTGCTGTGTACGTAACATTTACGTGTCTTAATAGTACAAGCCCCCAACACTTAAGAAGACTAATTCTCCTGCCTCCGTGACCTCTACAAATTCCCGTCTACCACAACCACCCGGCTTGGGTAAACCCGCTTCAGGTATGTGACAGTCAAATGTGCAAATCACAGTCACATCGCACCCATCTTGTAGTAATTATCTATCCTACTGTTAGGATAGATATATTGCAGCCTCATATATGTCCCCATAGACGGCAATGGCGGCCCAGCGGCGATCCTCGCCGTACACCGCAAAAAGTGTACGGGAGTGTGCTGCCGTGCGCCGCTGTTTCCTATGGAGGGAGGAGGACGCCCCTGAACTAGATTTAACTGCTCAGATTTTGTCTTGTATCTTTTAGGTATCCCATCAGGAAAACCAGCACTGAGCTCCACCGTCACGGGCAGCCGCCTCCAGACCAATTCTCCTGCACACAAAAATAGCGCCATATCCAGTCCTCAGAGCGGGTAGGTGCTCTTGTTATAGCAATGAATGAGGTCATGTAATAACTGTATCTACCCTACAGGAAATCTATAGACATAGGAGCGAATGCACACATGAAAATACAAAGGAGAACTTATCACAAAGATCTGTCATTGTAGAGACCCCCCCATTGTTATTTGTATCCAGATCATCTTCTGTCTGCTCCTTTGCTGGGATACACTCTTTATAATCAGGAAATTCACCCATTTTTCTTTCGATGGATGCAACTTGTGTGTTAAAAATTGATGTCCGCACCCAGATTGTCTAACATCTGCTTTTCACAGCCGCAAAATTGGCTCAGTTGTCGGCACTTAACCTTGAGCGACTTCACAGCCAGAGCGGCGAGTTGTCTTGGGAAATAAGGGGTTAATATTGGTGTGGGTTTATTTATTTTTTTTTAAGTTTAATCCCCCCTCACCCCCTTCCCCCCCCCCTGCCCCACATCACTGCATTTAGACATTCTTTAAAATTAATTTTGAAAAATATGGACAACCCCATTAACCCCCTCAGTTCTTCATGCTCTATAGCAGTGATGGGGAATCTTCAAGAGGCCGAGGGTCTGAACCACAACCAAAAACCCACTTATTTATCACAAAGTGCTGTCAGTAACTAACTGCTCCCTTCTCTGCCACAGCTTTCAATTGTATTGGTGTCTTGAGGACACCTATACATGGAGAAATTCAGATTATCTACTAGCTTCCCTCCAATGATAATCCAGCCCTGTCCACACCTCCCTTGTTTCTTCCTGAAAGCCCAGAAAGTGTTGTTTTAAAATGGGTTGTGCTGCGCTGAGCGACCCAGGACCGCAGGATGAGGACTTGACTCACTCAACCTCTCTGGCAAACTCTGTGCTGGGTTGAAGGCCTGGGTGCCCACACAGATGACTCTGAGCGCCACCTCTAGCACATGTGCCACAGGTTCGCCACCACTGCTCTATAGAATGCTGCCCACAGACACTGGGCCACCTTTACTAAGGCTCCGAGGACCGCATTTCCCGCGGGTTTCCCGACCATTTCCGATTCGCGACGCCTTTAACAGGGGTTTTTGGCGCACGCAATCGGATTTTGGCGCAATCACGCGACTTGGGGGCGTGGCCATCAGACAAACCAACGGATTCGGACTAAGCGCGGGATTTAAAATTCAAATTGTGTTGCAAGACAATGTACTTCGGGAAGTACATCGGGAAGATGAAGGTGAACTCCGGTGGACCTGAGCGGGGAAGCGACACATGCAGGATATCGGGCGCACGATCTTGGTGAATCGCGCCGGACTTCATCCTCGTCGGACAGTCCGGATCAGGGATCGCAACAGGACCGGGTAAGTAAATGTGCTCCATTGTGACCAATTCCCTTTATTATTGTGAGGATTCTATAAATTGTCCACTAGGTGTCAGTGTGCACCCTAATCTTACAGCAATCTGGCATTGTTAGTGCTATACATGAAGGAGGAATGTCAGGTTACTGGACAATCACATCTGATCTCACCCTGTGTGGTGCATGGATTGTAAAATAGTGAAAATCCACACGTTTCCAGAGACTCAACTACACAATACTACACTGCACTGAATCATTTTTAACAGATTTATATTTTCATTTATCATTTAAAATATTTGTAAATATTTTTATTGAAGAAATTAGGACTTGTTCTAGCGTTTTTTTTTAAACAGTGATCATATGTCCCCATTTACTTTGATATGATCTAACTGCATTTCCTGCGCATGCAATCAGTACAGTGATTGCACACAATGGCGGTCATTTACTAAGGGCCCGATTCACGTTTTCCCTAAGTGTTACCCGAATATTTCCGATTTGCGACGATTTCCCCTCAATTCCCCCGGGATTTTGGCGCACGCGATCGGATTGTGGCGCATCGGCGCTGGCATGCACGCAACGGAAATCTGGGGGCGTGGCCGAACAAAAACCCGACGGAATCGGAAAAACCGCCGCATTTAAAAAAAAAAATCTGTCGCGGAGCTTGCACTTACCTTCACTCAGCCCGGCTCCGTGAACTCCAGTGCGTTCCGATGCTTTTCAGCGCAGCAGCGCCACCTGGTGGATGGCGGAGGAACTACCTTAATGAATCCCGGCCGGACCCGAATCCAGCGCAGAGAACGCGCCGCTGGATCGCGAATGGGCTGGGTAAGTAAATATGCCCCAATGTCTAAAGTAAGCAGCTCCTAGTGCTTGATCAAACGCCGCAGTGTTAGAGTGATAGCGTTACCGGCAGCGCCTCGGACCGCCCCCTCATGAATACATCGGACCGCTTTGCGAGCGGTCCAATGATTACATTGTACCCCGCCGCAGTGTTTGATAGCGTTACCGGAGGTTTCCTACTAACACTGCGGCGTTTGTTCAAGCACTAGGAGCTGCTTACTTTAGTAAGCAGCTCCTAGTGCCGAATATTTGGGTGATGGGTCCTCTTTAAATATCTGAATCTCATCTTTCAGATTGCATCAGGCATGTTGTTATATGGTCTCCACATCCGGAGATACAGGCGGTTAAATAGAAGTTGGGAACTGAATCTTTATCTGCAGCGCACATTCCCAGTCTTTAACTCCCTATTTCTCTGTTTCTTTAGCACAAAGAACCTAATGTGATCTGAAAGATAAAATTCTTATCTTTTTAGTACGGCACCAGAACTGTCAATCTGTGGAATAGCCTGCCTCAGGCGCTGGTGACAGCAGGGACAGCAGAGAGCTTCAAGAAGGGTCTAGATGCCTTTTTACACCTAAATAATATTGACGGTTATGTTATATACAATGATTTCTCCAAAATCCCTTCCCTTCCTTGGTTGAACGTGATGGACATGTATTATGATACAAAAAGAATGTTTGTTTTCAGGTACTATATAAACTTGACTCACCTCAGGGAAAATATGACTCTTCTCCGTTCATTTACACATGACTTTGGAGGAGATTTTTTTAAATAGGGAAATGAGTGAAATGTCACATAAAAGATGGAGTTCTAGAAAGGACATTTGCTCTCCTACCTGAGGGGATTGGTAGTTTAATGGGGTAAAATCTGATGACAGGTTCCCTTTTAAGTAATTAATCACTGCCTGGGATCTCCTATTAGCTTAGTACTAGCAGCGGGTATAGAACAAGGTTGGAGAAGATTCACCTCAGGATTGGGATTAAGGGGTCAGCTCTGTATTTGCCTTCAGACATAGTTGTGGCACAATAATTGTGTTTGTTGAAAAACAGAACAGTGGAAGGAAGAGGTTAAAGTAGCGGAAAGCTCTGCTGTAAGGGTTAATATCCTACAGATTACACCGTAAGTAACCATACATGGATGATACGACAGGTGTAGTACATAGATGAGCTTCCTTCCTCACACCCTGGTGATATCATGAAGCACATCATGTTTACAGCTTGGCTTCTACCTGGAGCTTTAAATGTGTTGCGATCAAGTGACATGAAAACGCACAGGAATGATTGTGAAATTGTGAAACAAATGACTGGATTGTGGTCATGTGATTGGCTGACAGGGCACTGCGTTATCCTGCGTTATCCTGCATGCTCTGAAGGTCACTTTATAATATTTGGCAGTCGGAATAGGAAAGAAGAGTGAGATATAAGAGGAGGCAGAATTATGCCGGAAGAGCTTTAATACATTTTCTATATTCTATGTTAAATTAAATCTACCATCAAAATCCATCATGATAAATCAGGAGCACTTACCTATAGACCCAGGCACCGGGACTGTGCTAATCTTCTTATATTTGTTATCCATGGTCTCCTTCCTCCTAAAATCAACTTTTAAAATGATTCTAATGATCCAGAAGGGGTGGTACCAGAGCCCCTTTGTCATCTGGCTTCACAGGTTGTTACACTGTGCAAGAGCACTACCCCCCTCTCACTGTGTGAGATTACAGCAGGCAGAGGGAGAGGGAAGTCCTGAGCTGGATGCAGTGTAACAACCTGTGAAGCTACAACAAGGAGTGGCCCTTTAAACACCCTCCAGAAGCCTATTGGCCTATTAGCATAATTTTCAAAGTATGCCAGTTTTCTGAAGTAGAAGCACTGAAATAATCACTAAACTGTGCAGGAGAAATCCCCTCCCCTTCTACCTCCCGCAGTCTTACACAGTGGGAGGGGGAAGTGCTGAGGGAGCATGGCAGGAGGGTAAGACAATGTAACAGCCTTTGAAGCTATAGCATAGAGGGGCTCTGGAAACAGAGCACTTCAGGTGAGATGTGCTCCTGCACTGTGTAACAGCCTGTGAAGCTCCTTAGTATAATTTTAAAAGTTGATTTTAGGAGAAAAAAGACAATGGATAACAAATATAAGAATAGTATCAGTCACGGTGCCAGGATCTATGAGTAGGTGTCCTTGGTTTATCCTGATGGATTCTGATGGTAGATTCCCTTTAATTAATTATTCTAATGGTAAGTCAGCTACACGAGTGTCCATGAGAAATTATGTTGGTGCTTCTATAAATGCCCATTACACAACTTCTATGGTTAATGTGATGTATTGTGCCGCAATGTAATATTAAACTTTGAAGTGTTTTGTTTCAGAGGGACGTACAAGTCTAGAACACCCCCCAGCATGGCCAGGAACCCATCCTCAGTACCTTCCGCTAACAAAAGGAAAACCTACAATGCAGAGAACTACTCCAGGTACCGTCCTGCGCTCCCTTCTTCTTCTGTCACCATTGTACAGGGGATTTCAGATTTTATAAAAGCAATTCTCAATCTTCTGAAAAGTTCAGAAACTTTGTGTTCTATTTGTATTTCCTGATTATTTTTGTGTTCCTTCCTTCCAGAGAGATAAGAGAAGATTTAGTGAGGTAAATGACAGGATTTTGGTTTCCTCTATGGCAAAAAAAAAAAAAAAAAAGATTTGCAAATGTTCGCTACCTTCAAAAAGGCTTTTTTTCAATTCTCAACAACAATTTACCATATTTCGTGTATTGCCCTCAACAACATGGTCTGAAAAGGCTGAGGGAAGACGCATTGGGGGTCATTTACTAAGGGCCTGATTCGCGTTTTCCCGACGTGTTACCCGAATATTTCCAATTTGCGCCGACTTTCCCTGAATTGCCCGGGATTCTGGCGCACGCCGTCGGATTGTGGCGCATCGGAGCTGGCATACACGCGACGGAAATCGGGGGGCGTGGCCAAACGAAAACCCGAGGGATTCTGAAAAACCGCCGCATTTAAGACAAAAAATGTGTTGCGAAAATTAGTGAACCGAACCAGAACTTCTGGCTGTAGTCCGGGTTCGGTTCGCTCCCCTTTCCCGCCGGTAACGCCTGCGATCGGTGCGGGCAGTTAAATGCTGTGGGCAATGCCAAAGGCGCAGCACCATTTTTCTGCATGCTGCGGTTGGCTTTGCCAATCGGTGCTGGGTGTTAGTAGTAGGTGAATGGACCAACTTAAAGGGTTAACATCCATGATACAAACGGCAAATGAAGGCGTGAATAGTTAGCAGACAATAGAGAGGATTCTATGGCGTAGACGGGAGCACCTGAGGCTCATTTACATAAATTCAAAATCCATTTTTAATAAAAAACTAAGCAAGTAGAAGGAAAAAGAGGAACGGATGCCATTTCAGGAGGCGCATGTAAGTGTTCTTGTGTTCGGAGCATCGCATCCATGTGGTAGATTTTCTTTAAGGCGCACAATTTATCTAGTGAGGAACAACAGTGTCAAAAACGTAAACTAAAATGAAATCTGCTCGAGGCATGTAACACATTTTTTTCTGCCATATCAGCCAAGATTCTTATAATACATAACGGGGCTTATTTACTAAGGGTTTCGTGGCCACATTTCCGTCGGGTTCCCCGATTTTTCGGGGATCGCGCCGTGGATTGTGTCGCACGCAATCGTTTTGTGTCACAATCGCATCGGCTTTCACACGACACAAATTTGGGGGCGGGCCGTCGCACGATCCAACGGATTCGGACTACGCACAGGATATAACAATTCAATTTTTGTCGAAAGACATGCACTCACACTGGGAGGAAGAAGGTGAACTCCGGCGGACCTGAGCGGGGAAGCGACACATGCAGGAAATCGGGCGCACGATCTTCATGAATCGCGGCAGATGTACATTCCGGCAAACAACGCACAGTGGGGATCACGCAGGGACTGGGTAAGTAAATGTGCACCATAATATTTAAGAAATAGCGCAGCATTACAGACTTCAGCTTTACAAGCTCATGTCTTACTATAGGTTTTGTTGGGGTCCACAACTTATCTTTTATCCTGTGGACAAATAAATAGTCTTTGTCATTGTCCCCTTTAAGTTAGACCTGATTGTCCTTATGTCTAGGTTGTGACCCATAACTATAATGCATTTAGTGCTCTTGGAGTCAAGGTTATCCCATATCCAAATACTAAATCTATTTACAGAGAGCATCTCCTCGGTGGGAGGATTGTGTTTGCCTTCCTTTGTACAGCAGGAGATGCGCTCCATCTAACGCTCTGCTTGAAGCGAATCTCAGATCAAGGCTTTATTTCCAATTAAAATGCATGCTCTGCAAATAAAAATGCAAATCTCGTTCCCAAATTACTTTCAGTGCATTAGCCCTCAGCTATTTGTCTTAGATAAGATGGCTTCTGTATCATTATGTTCTCACTACAAGGCCACTATACAGTATATATACAGGCAGTCACCGGGTTACATACAAGATAGGGTCTGTAGGTTTGTTCTTAAGTTGAATTTGTATGTAAGTCTGAACTGTATATTTTATCATTGTAATCCCAGACAGAACTTTTTTGGTCTCTGTGACAATTGGATTTAAAAAATGTTGGGTTGTCATAAGAATCAATATTAACACTAAAGCTTCATTACAGACGCCTGTGATAACTGTTACAGCTGATTATTGTAGCCTAGGACTAAAGTACAATAAATTACCAATATCCAGAGTTCTGTTTGTAACCAGGGGTCGTATGTAAGTCGAGTGTTCTTAAGTAGGGGACCGCCTGTAACCCCCTTCCCCCCGGAAGATAAAATGTAACCTAGTTTTTCATTCCCATTACTTAAAGTGAATGTCCATCCTTGAAAAACATTTGTTTTTTTTTACATTGGTGTAAACACAACTTTGCTGCCCGACGCCCCTACCTGACTGTATATCATACTCATATCATTCATACAAGCTTCACTTACTTTGCACAGTACAACCTTTCCCTTACTTAACATAAGATTCCATCTTCACCTTTAGATTTTCCCTTTGCCATCAATCCCACAATGTCCCAGTATGAATCAGTGACCATTTAGAGACACAACCATCTCTACTAGCTGCTCTCCCTGTAATTATCCTATCCATCTTCATTCTTCATACAATAAGTATACGGTAAGGGAGGCTGAGCAGTGAACTACCTGCCTAATTATGATATGTCTTTTTAATTAATTCATTGTGTTTCCTGCAACTAACCAGTGCAACACAGAAATAATCATTGGTGTAATACATGACCAACCTACTGTACACGTGTAGTAAAACCAAAGAAAATAATCTATATGTGTAACGCCTGGGCCGACTTTGGTATGACAGCTGGAGGATAAATGAAAAATGTATTTATTAGTACAGGCAGTCCCCTACTTAAGAACACCCGACTTACATACGACCCCTAGTTACAAGTACTTTAGCATTAGGCTACAATAAACAGCTGTAACAGTTATCACTGGTGTCTGCAATGAAGATTTATTATTATTTATTATTATTAATCCTGGTTCTTATGAGAATCCAACATTTTAAAAATCCAAATGTCACAGAGACCAAAAAAATTCTGTCTGTGGTTACAATTATAATACATACAGTTCAGACTTACATACAAATTCAACTTAAGAACAAACCTACAGACCCTATCTTGTACGTAACCCGGGGACTGCCTGTATCTATAACAGCGTGATAACAATGGTGGGAGTGAGCTGATGTAGTTACAAGTAGAATGTAGCACCAATGCTGGCGCTGTGATTGTAGTCATCCAGAGTTTGCCAAAAAACAACATCAATAACGACAAATATTCTTACTGTGCACCGTGGATAGTTGGGCCCTAGTTCAGTGTACAAGGTGCAGCTTCCTATGTGTAGAGTGCAGGAGACCCGTCCGGCGGCTCGACTCCAATACACTTTGTATGGGGACCTGCCGGAGGTCGATTCTCAAGCGAAAGATCACTGATTTGAATCAAGAAGAAGCCATGAAGAAGATTTCCCCCCCAAAAAAGAGAAACCACATCATCCAGTTCATTCATTGCAGTTTTGATTTTTAAAAAATTGCCAAACTGCATCATGTATGCGCTGTGACAGTAGGAGGAATACAAAATAATGTCCACACATCCAAGAGGTGGACGTTCATACCAAAAAAGCAAGTCAACAAGTCGGCTCATCATAAAATCTATCAGTTTTGGCGCAACAAACACATTGGCGGAGGTGACTTGTATGCTGGGTAATAGCGAGATCACAGACATTGCAAGCACCCTGTGATGTGCAATAACAAGTCTAGAATGGTTGCACAAAAAAAGGCGACTTCCCGACTTCAGTGTCGTCAGAAGAAGCGGCGGCTCCAGTTTGAAAAAAAGTTGCAAGAGTGGACAGTACAAGATTGCTGATTGTTAAAATGAGCCAAAAGTGGACAGACTGGGTTCCATTGGGGGAAAATGGGTCTGGAAGGATCAAGGGAAAAGGGCTAAAAAATTGAAGGTTCTGTCAAGTTTGTCGGAAGAAGCCTAATAATATGTGTTTCACAGGGAAGTCTCAATGCTGAGCTGTATGTGAGTATCCTACAAGATGCGTTATACTGTATACATGAGTACTAGGGGTATGAAAAGGACGACATAGTATTCCAGCAGGACAATGACCCAAATCATACATCAAGAGTGGAGAAATGGCTCGATGACCATGACGTAGAGTTTCTGAATTGGCCTCCATTGCCCCCAGATACTTGTGGACAGAGTGGAAGACAAAACTTTATTTGTACCCAAGTGAGGCGACCAGTAGCCACCAACAATGGGAACGTGTAGAAGGGAAAATAATAAAAATGTAAATTTAGATTTTCAGGAGCAAAACATAACATTGCAGATGGAAGGTCGCTCGCTTTTACACTGCTTAAGAGTTCAAAGGCCTTTTGCATAAAGGTGAATCTGCAAGAGATGACATCAGTTTTATGGAAGTTTTGTAGTTTATAGAGAAATTTCTCTGTCTATTTAAAGAACATTGTCACATTTTTTTTTCTATGTTGTAGATATTTCTGGTTTACACACGCACAAACTTTCCTTCAGTATTGTCAGTATAGACGGGGTGCGTGTGGTGTATGGTAGTTGCAATGGAGGAGATGTATTAGGCCTTCCCCAGCAGTTTTCTGATAAAAGGCATGAAAATCTCCATCTCCAACAATTTATTGTCCCGCACAACTTGTGAATGCCCCAACCCTCCACATCCACTATAGTCTTCCCTGGAAAACCAGCGGAGACTACAGCTGTCAGACCTGGCGGAGATTGCACCTAGATTGTCTATAAGGCCAGAGGGAATTTTAAGACTGGGCTTAAATAGCCAATCCTAATAAATTCCCCCCCCCCCAATATTTTAGGGTGATTTCATGTTAAAAAAAAAAAATTACTTGAATCATTAAAAAAAAAAAAAATTTATATTGTGGTGATTTTACCTGATTTATGATTTTTAGTTTTTAATAGCCACTGGAGAAAGCACGATATCCTTACATTTATATTACATTACATCCTATTTCTGCAGATTTTTATCTTTACAGTGTAGATTAGCAAAGAACTAGCAGAGGTGGACAGTATTGTAAGGAAACCTACCGTGAGGAATCTACTAACAGAAGTAGATGTGATGGTAGATTCCTTGTGCCTGTCTCTGCCCTAATCCGTAATTTAATAATCCTGGAACATAATCTAACTTGCTAAAAACTTTATTTTAGTAATATGTAAATTAGTAGTAGAGGCTACTGGGGCGTGTACTAGCCTGGCCGGGCACTGGGAGCTGAGGCTACTCCCCACCCCAGTAGCCTCTGCAGCTAATTTACATATTACTAGAATAAAGTTTTTAGCAAGTTATGTTAGGTTCCAGGATTATTAAATTACAGAATAGGGTAAAGGCAGGAGAAATCTACCATCAGACCTACTTCTGTTAGTAGATTCCTCATGGTAGGTTTCCTTTAACAGTACGATATATTGTTCATAGATGAGGCTCTGTATGTATCTACTCTGTCACTCACTGGTGTCTATGAGGCAATGTATTGTTTTATCATTGTAATAATATGTTGATACTTTTCAGGAAAAGTATTCTGTATATGTTATCACACAAATCAGAAACTTCTAATGTACCTTGTGTCTAATGTTCTTTGTTCAATATTTTCCTATTGCGTTAGACGCTGTTACAATCAAGGAAAAGGAGGTGTGACTTAATCTGAAAGATATGTGGGGTGTGGCCTAAATTGCAAATCCATGTTTCAAAAATTATGCTAATAAACTAGAAATGTATTATGCAGCTTTAAAGCCTTTAAAGGGAACCTGTCACCAGGAGACCCATTTTTAGCACCCCCCCAGTCCCCCACAGAGCATAGAACTACACACAAAGTGTTTTTTTGTATAAAAATTGTTTTACAGAAAAAAGATATGTAATATGTACCTTTCATTAGCTCTGCTGTGTGACTAGGTAGTTGCCCACTGGGAGGAGCTGGAAAGGAGCAGTTTCCTCCCCCCACCCTTGGGAAACATGTGACCTTTTCAAATATATGATAACTCCCCTCACTCTGTATTGGCTGTAGAGGAGCAGGGGCGTCGCTAAGCCCAGTGATGGGTGTTTTCATATATTGTGAAAGGTCACATGTTCCCCAAGGTGGGGGGACTGCTCCTTTCCACTCCCCCTTTTGGCAACTGCCTAGTCACACAGCAATGCTAATGAAGGTACAATATAACATATCTTTTTTTTGTCAAACCAATTTTTTAATACAAAAACACTTTGGCCAGGTATGTACTATGCTCTGTGGGGACTGGGGGAGTGCTAAAATGGGTCTCCTGTGACAGGTTCCCTTAAGAATCTGGCACAATATATGATTGTCTTGTATAACCTTGCGCCACCTACTTTTTGGTTGGAAAAGTTTTTAGTTTAGTGTCTTGCACCAAACTCATAAACCCATTTATTCATTTCAATTTTCTTTTAACTTTTAGGCCGGATAAACAAAATGGGTTATTATGCCGGAGATCACGCACGATGCCATAACGATGGACGCATAAAATTGGAGATAATAACGGAGCGGGGCAAGTGACAAAGTTTTGCCATGTGCGGCACCAATAGCCCCTTCAGACGGCCAAGTTCTGCTGTGAATGTGGAGTACGAAGAATGGTTTGTATGAGCGGATTCTGATTTAATCCTAAGGACCAACCTTATACCACCTAGAAGTGGCTTATGTGACTGCTTACATCTATGGTATGTCAATTACTGGGCATACATAAAATCCTAGAAAAGCTCTGTTTAATAAAAATGTCCTTTCATCTGCAACAAAACAAAAATCATACTAGAATATAAAATTGAATCTAATTTATAAAAAAATGGAATCTGCACCCTGCATTTTATTTTAATCAAGCTTTAAAGGAAATCTACCAACCGGATGAAGGTTGTAAACCAAGTCACACTAACATACTGTTGTGTGGCCTCCTCTGGCAGAAGATGCTTTTTTTGTAGCTTTGTATGCCTATGTTTTAAGAAAAAAGCTTTTAAAAATTATGCAGATAGCCTTCAGGGCTCCAAGCTCCATTGACATCTACAGAGTCCTGGAGCCCCTGGAGACTCATTTGGCATAATTTTGTGAAACCTTTTTATTGTAAAAAACAAAGTCCTAAGAAGCTAAAAGTAAAGTAGAACTTGCCAGAGGGGGCACAACACCAGTATGTGCATGTGCTTGGTTTACAATCCTTCATCTTGGTAGATTTCCTTTAAATTTCAGTAATGGCTGTGTATAATCTATATTGGTGGCCGCAGAATAGCGCACTAAGACCCTGTGTTGGAACTTGACATCGATGAGGTTGCCGGCTATTACAACCGGGAGGGCCACCTGATGAATCCCCCATAGGTTGCAGGGTCTTTTGCCCGTTTCTTACCCATTATTTCTTATAGCCGTATTGAAAAGATGCAATTGGTTAAGCGATATGGGAACGTAATCGTAATACGACCATCGACTAGGAGTTTCCAGCAGCTTCAGAGAAGAGCCACACGCTATGTATTGCACTTGTACGTTTCGGCACTGGAAGCTTTAAATTGCTGTAATTATTGCATGTTTCACTAAACGAGGATTGTATAAAAATGCTGAGTATGCAGGACTGTGATTTTATCAGGACTTGTTATGTACACTAAGAGGATTGGCGTTTTTTTTGAGTATAACCGTCCATTATATGTTTATTCACCCTGTAGAATTTTACCATTGATCCGATTGTCTTAGTTTTATTTTATTTTCATTTCTTGATGGGTGGAGTAAGTTTATCCATGTACAGCTGTTTTCCCTCTCGATTTTATCTAGTTTTTAGAGACATTATTCTCCTTTTTTGAATGTTTTGTTGCGATTGTGGAATGAGATAACCTGAGGAGAGAGATAATATTTTCTAACAAGGTGTCCTAGAAATATCTCTCTGCTGGTAACGTCTCTGCTCTTTCCGTGTATCCACTTTGTTATGTGGAAATTATTCGGCTTACATCGATTTTGTTATCTTTTCAGCTTCTGTATTTATCAGGAACCCATGCCTTATCTTTTAGGATTGGTATAATTGGAGATGAATGTGGGCCTCTCCTGAACTTACACCAAACAGCTGATATCAGAAACAGTTTGTGGATCAGACACCAGGGGCTCTGTACACTGTGCAGTGCCCCAGATGTATTACTGCAGTCCTGCTTCCTTCATATGAATGATAAGCTGCAATAGCGCAGAGCGGCCACTGCAGAATGTATAGCAAATCTGCTTTCTGCTCCGTAAACTATGCTAATATCAGCTGATTGGTGAGGGCCCCCATAATCTGTATTAATAACTTATCCTTGGGCCGTATTCACACATTGTAACTCCTGAACTCTGTTTGTTCAGACCGCGAACGTTTCGTGAACCAGTAACACGTTTTTAGAGCCGGTTGACAAGGCAAAACACGTATTGCTACTTCCGGACCGCAAGCATGTACGTAATAAAACGCATCTTGGTTCGGTTTTTATTACTCTTCCCCCATGCCACTTGAATTTTTCATTTTAAAAAAAACCAATTCAAGTCGCCAAAGTTTGCGCATGGGGCCTAAGGCTAACCCCTAGCGTTGTTTTCCTGTATATCTGGGGCAGATGGGTGAGGGTAAAACGAAGTCCACATCTTGTTTTAAGCCTTATATTTAGCTGTTCCGTTATTTCGCGTACTCATTTTTATGGAGATCCCAAGATGGCAAAGGATCATTTTTAATGGATCGTTCATTTTTTTTAAACAGATTAGTTATGAAAAAAACAGACTCCTTTATAAACTGTTGAATCACTGGTTCTGTTTGTTTTAATTTTTTTTGTGAACCATTATTTGTAAACTGTTATTTTTAAAAAAAATGTAATTACTATTTAGCTGAGCGCGCTTCATGTATGGAAATGGATAGATTAACTGCTAGATAACGAGCTGATAAATAAAAAATATATGTATATATTGTTAATTTTAGGACAGAACATAATGGGGCAGATTTACTTACCCGGTCCATTTCGCGATCCACGCGCGATCTGTGTGGAGGATTTGGGTTCTGCCGGGATTCCACTAGGTAGTTCCTCCGACGTCCACCAGTGTCGCTGCTGCGCTGAAGTTCATCGGAATGCACTGATGCTTCACCAAGCTGGGCCGAGTGCAGGTAAGCGACGTGTCAAGCGAATCCATCGGGGTTTTCGTACTGCCAGGCCAGGCCCCCGATTTCCGTCACGTGCACGCCGGCGCCAAGCGCCCACAAACCGATTTCCCGAATTCAGGGAAAATTGGGCGCAAACTGAAAAATTTTGGGTAACCCGCTGTAAAACGCGTTCGGCCCTTAGTAAATGACCCCCAATCTGTCAGACAAAACAGTGCTGCAGTTCAGGATCAACTATCCTACGAAGGCTAACAGTTGGTGTGGAAAATGGATACTAACGGACACCATTAGAAGTCCATTGAAATCCATGGACGCAAAACGGATCCTTTAGTCATCGGTTATTAACGTTACAAAGCGAAATTACTATCAAGGCTGAATGCAGGTGGAACATACCTTGTCCTGCTATGCTGTGGTCACCCCACACAACAACTTTGGCCTACGCGAGAGGGACAACAAATAGACCGGATCTGCATTTGCACAAACGGGGAGCCAGGGTAAGTATATTTTCACCCATATGACCCCTCCCCTATTGCTATGTCCCACCAAATAAGCTGGAAACAACCCTTTAATTTTATTTTTTAAGTGTTTCCTGGACAAGCCCTTTCAGTAAGAATAGAGTATGAGAGCAATGATGCTCCTTAACCTGAAATTAGCAATGAATAAATGTTGGACATTTTCCAGTGGTGTAATATTGGATATACATGTTTAACAGAATTCTACCTTTATATAACATGACTCCCAGTGGAATATCAAGGACTCTAAGCCATATAATATTAAAACGTATTGTTAGGTTTACGCAAAAACTTATATTACACTCATTACTATGGATAAAACGTAGAAATTGCACTTTAACGTCATTTATATGCTTTGCATATAGAAGATCATTACATGTGTTGTGTTTGTGTTCCAATACTACATTGAATAACAGCGTTTATGTGTGCAAGAACGGATCACTTTAATGTGCGTCCGCGGTGCACGTGCTGGCGAGCTGATAGGGATAATATATAATATTAAAAGCCTTTTTAAAAAAACTGAGTATAAGAAGCTTAAGAAGAGCAGATCCTGCCAGAGTTGGGCAACACACCATGTATGTCAGTGTGCTGGTGTACTATCCTTGATCTGGTGATAGAATGTCCTTTAAAAAATAAGTCCATTGTTTGTTTGCCATATCGCCCAATCTCCACACAGCTTCACTTTCCCTACACAGAAATACAAAATAAAAGCTGTGCTGTGATTGGTTTCTTGAAAAAAGACGCAACCCATGTAATTACCAAAAGCTGTTTTTGTTTTGATGCTCGCAGCCCGGTCCCTAGTGTGCAGGATCCAGTCCAAGACAAAAAAAGAGAAGGCCACAGCATCCAATATGATAAAAAGGTTAAACCTTTATTCACACCGGCATAGAAAAAACTGCAACGTTTTCGATTCGCCATGAATCTTGTCATTCGAACTTGCAGTTTTTTCTATACCTGTGTGAATAAAGGTTTAACCTTTTTTCTCATATTGGTATGCTGCGGCCTTCTCTCTTTTTTGTGATTGGCTGCTAGGTATGTTTCGTGCATCTCACAGATTTCTTTTAAATCCCGCATCATGTCATCATGTTGTAGGTCATGCTTGATGTCTAGGGAGCTGCCTTACAAGGAGCTAAAAGAGGCGTGGTTTTCCTTATCCCTCCTGGAAACTTTGCATATTTTTCCAAATCCCCCTAGTAGGCATCTTATGGCTATAAGATTCCACAAAAAGCTGAAATTGACAATTTCCCAGCCCTTGCACCAGAATTGTGACTTTTTCATGCATTGTACAACCCAAAACTGGACACAAGGCAGGAATCAATCGGCTCATTGTGCCTGACTAGATAAAAAATGTATCCCTACCTGTCTATCTGCAGTTCTCTGAGCACTGCTATAGCTCTGACAGTACTTTTCTGCAATCGTGCACTAGTCTCAGGTGAGTTATGAAGTGAGTTCAGGGAACACCACCAAAATCCATCATGATAACCAGGGACACTTACTCATATCATAGATCCAGGCACCATGACTCTGGTGATCTTCTTATATTTGTTATCCATGGCCTCCTTCCTTCTAAATTAAGTTTTTAAAATCATGCTAAGGAGCCAGAAGTGCGCCATGTTGTAGCTTCACAGGCTGTTACAAACACTGTGCAGGAGCACATCTCCTCTTCCTCCTCCTTCTTGCCTGATGTTACGGCAGCAGGGGTTTTTAGCACACAGTGAAGGAAGAAAGTGCTCCTCCTGTGGTGTAAACAACCTGTGACGCTACACCAGCTCAGAGGGGCTCTATAAATGCTCAGGAACACTTATTGGCTCATTAGCATCATTTAAGAGTTGATATTAGAATAAGGAGGCCATGGATAACAAATATAAGAAGATTACCAGTGTCACAGTGCCTGATCGATGAGTAAGTTGTCCCTGGTTTATCATTCTTCTTTCATTCCTTGATAATGAGGTGCCATACATGTAAACACTATTAAGGCCAATGGTTTCTCTCGGTTGTGACCTGACCATAGACACGAACAATTGAAGAAGAATGAGATGAAGTAATAAGTATTTGTTTTAGTTGGACCACACAACTTATGTTTTCCTCTGGTACCATGTTGTCTTGCATTAATATTCACTGTTATTGACATTAAACTTATTTTTTTCGGAATCTTTGTTTTAAGCATTAATTTAATTTTTATTAAATGTCTATATTGTATAGTCTTTGGTGTGTGTTCCAGGTTATTGATGCATTGTGCATTGTGCGCTGGGGTAACGGCCAATTTTGTCACATCACAAGTGGCACATGTTCTACTGGACTTGGATTGTTTCGGTAAGATGAGGATTTTTTGAAACTTGTGGTTTTAGTTTTTCATAAATCGTGTCCAGTCCGTTTTTCCTATATGCTGCTCAGTAAATCCGTTGGTACTTTCTGTTGCTGGGTAATGCACTGACCATTTCACTCTTACAGGAACTTTTGCCTAATTGTTGTGATACTCAAATAAAACTTGTCCAACGCCCTCCTGTTTCCTGTGGTAGATTTCAACATAAATAAACCTAAATACTTGTCGGCTTATCTTCTGTTGGAAGCACAATTTTGAGATATAGATCCTGACTATTATATCTTGCGCAGTGCAACTATTTCACACGAATACTGGCGTAGAAGCAGTGATAGATCTCCCCCATGATCAATTTGTTATGGATTTTACAACATTTTTGTTTTCTATTGTAATCAGATGATCGATATGTAGAACTTAACTCTAGTGGACTTACTCTGATCTGCATAATATAGATCGTATTCCTTAGAGACACTCATATAATGTACAGGGAATCTACCGGTCCTTGAGAAGACCCCCTCTGTAAAGAGTTTTTGTTTCAGGTCCAATTTTTCCCCCATTCTTCTATAAAAGCATAGAATATCCATTTTAAAGACATTTTTTGTGCAAAACGGACAGCCTCTATCTAACTATGTATATATTGTGGGAGATTTGGCCAGTAGAGACCGTGGTAGCGGTGATTTGTGATGCAGTCCAAGACAGTGACACCAAGTACGTCCAAACAGGTCCCGCCTGCTTTTTATTGCATCCAGTTACAAAATAAAACCGCCTTTACATTCAGGCATCAAACAAACATATCCTACCCGTCAGGGCGCGAACTAAACAGAGTTCCCTATAACTCGCACTAAAACACAAAGATTTCGCTGTTCCGGCACAGAGGTCAGGGCTGTGTTTGCTCTCCATCCTCCTTCAGAGAGACACGCTCTCAGCTCTGCTCAGCAGCTTTATTGCAAGCCTGATTAGGCTGCTCCCACCACCTGTGTCCAAGTGCTGGAGCAACAAAAAACTCAACACTCAGGCCTTGCATGTATGAGAACCTAGTGAAAACATACCGCCCATCCACATTAACCCCTCAGTGTCTCACAATATATACACCATATAAACATATATATATATTAAAGTCAAGATCTTTGTTGTTCTGAGAGTCTCAGATTTTTTAAATGATGGTTTTTATAAATTTAATGTTTTGTATAGAAAATCTAATTATGCTTAAGCTCTCCTGGAATGAAGTTGAAGTGTTTAGCAATTTCAGCAAGTAGCACCTTTTGCAACTGGGACACCATGACTGTTACCACAGTTGCATAACTATTGGCTACTATGGGCTGCTTGACTATTGCGTACTGGGAGGTTCGTTGACTGGATTTAGGACTAGGATCGGCCTACTGCACCACATTTTGTGTAGAAAATGCACATACAAAGTTTTAAAATAAAATTTTGAAAAATTCTAAAATTGTTTTTAATTGAATTTTTGCGAAATTTGCCCATCTATTAGTAATACCACTTATGTATCGGTGTCTAGGCTTTAAGATCATGAATATAACCTAACCCTTATAGCCATGAATACTGTACGTCTCATCTGAAACTTTAAATAGGTCTATAGTGGAAAAATAAAATGGCAAAAAATTGAGAGCATAACTAGGAACACAGTTTCCTACTTTTTTATATTATGTATCGTTTTTATGCAACAACTGTTCATAAAAAAATGATTGAAATGATCTGCTTTATCCTGACAGCCCAGTGTCATCTGTCCTGGTGGGGACAATTTTGTTTGCTTTAGTCATCCTTTCCACGTCTTAATATTCCCGTGGGATCGTCCCTGACATAACGTCAGCAGATGCTCCTCGCTCTATCCCTTCTCCAGAAATTACAGATACATGTTAGAGCCAAAATAATAAATGATTTCCTTTTTACAATGGAGTTTATCTGCAATCCCTGTTGCCATGTTTTTCCATAAAGGGAAGATATCATAGGACATGACCTGGGTAATGGCTGCTCCTCATACCAGCAGCTTACCTGCATCTGCAGCGTATGGAGCCAGCTTACCTGCCTGTAATACATGCACATCACTTGCTGAGGAGGCATTATGAGTCTCTCTCCTCTTCCAACTCAGCACTTTCTCACTAATTACTTGCTTGAAACTGATTATGCAGCCGAACCAATCCGCAAATTGATGCCCCTAACGACTAGTTACTGGGTCATTTAGCTCCCTGACAATACCACATTTCTAGAATTGTATGCCAGCTTTCGACACCGAATGCACCAGGAGGCAGAGACCAAAGGGGCGGGGTTTTATTTTCCTGTGTATGAAAATGTCCCCATTGTTGCAATGAAATGCATTATGCTTTGATATTTCTACCACCCGATAGCATTTTGACCATTTCAAGATAAATTTAGCTTCTTATTCCCTGGTCTTTTACAAAAATGTTCATTTGCACAATTGTAAAAGCCTTTTTTTGTAAAAAAAAAAAACTTTGAATACAAGCTAAAGAAAAGCAGATCCTGTCAGAGGGGGCACAGACACCAATGTCAGTGTGCTTGGTTTACAGTCCTTCACCTTGGTGGTAGATGTCTTTTAAGCCTTTAAGACCAGTGATGGCAAACCTTTTAGACACCGAGTGCCCAACTACAACCAAACCCACATATTTTTTGCAAAGTGCCAATGCTCAATTTAAGCAGTACTTATTACTCCCTGAACTTTCAGAGGTTTAAGTTATAGGCACCAGAGGACACCAATGCAGTAGAAAGAAGAAGACATTTGGATTATCATTGTAGCTGCTTTCTAGGGTCCTGGCTCTCTGGACTACAAGAGGCCTTGAGTCCTGTCTGGCGAACTCTGTGGTGGTTGACGGCTCGGTTGCCCACATAGAGGGCTCTGAGTGCCACCGTCTGGCACCCGTCCCATAGGTTCTCCATCACTGCTTTAGACACTGTGATCAATACTGACCACGTGTCTAAGATATTTTTTGTGCCATTCCCCATGTATAGCTCAGGGATTCCATGTGTTGCTACAGCGACGGCCTTGTGAGGGAGGACTTAATATACTGTCTGTCAGCATACAGCTGACCTGCAATGCCATAGTAATAAAATCCCTTACAAATTGAATAAAAAATGGGCTATGTTTTTGTCACCTCAATTTCCAATAAAATATTATAGAAAGTGATCACAAAGTTGACATAACCTGAAATAGTGATAGATAAAAAAGCTTTAAGAAGGTGACACGAAAACTCATTTTGCTTGTAAGGAAAGCTGACTGAGAGTCATTACAATAATAAAGGGGTGAGTCCAGCACAAAGAGAGTATTTTCTATTAATAAAAATGAAAAGAAAAGGTCTGACGCATTTTGAGCACAAGTTCTTAATCATAGCCCCAACCAAGATCTTGTGTTAGTTTCCAAACGCGTCAGACCTTCCTTTATGATACATATATGTTTTTGATAAGATTAAATAATAAATGTAAAAATTTCAGGTTTTTTTAATCCTCTCCATAATAGGAAATAATAGGATTAAGTACACCCAAACACAAAGTTCAGGTCATGTCCTAACGAGAGATGACGAGCACTAAAATGCTCGGTACTCGTTATTTCGAGACCAACTTTTCCCGATGCTCGCTCGTCTCGAATATGTAAACAATGCGCAAGAAGCCTGAAATATATCGGTAAATGTAAAAGTTTGCCATGTATTTTTGTGGGATTACACAGCAGGGTGCGACAAAGTTACAAGTTTGATGTGGAATGCCATGAAAACACCCCAAATTGTGCCTGACACGTTCGTTTGATAGGAGACCAGTAGAGGCAGCTAATTGGACTATTTTGGAGGCACTATGGCGATGACGTGTGGAGGTAGAATGGAGACAACGTGTGAGCCACTAAAAAGACGACATTTGGAGGCTGCTATGGCAGACAATTTATTTGGATAGTGCCTGTAGTGGCAGTCCCAAAAAGTTTTTCAACCAGAGGACAAGGTATGTGGTCCTCCAGAAAAATTAAATAAATTGAGTGCCTGTTGTGGCAGTCCAAAAAAGTTTTCCAAACCAGAGGACAGGTAGGTGGTCCTCCAGAAAAATTAAATATATTGAGTGCCTGTATGTGGCACTCCCAAAATTGCTTAAACAGAGACCGGGTAGGTAGCCCTCCAAAAATTAATACAATGAGTACGAGCTAGAGCCAGTTGGCCCTGGCAAAAAATAGCCAGTTTCCTATGCTTTAGTGTACAAAGAGGAAGAAAGAAAGGCGGCACAATGGGGCAGGGAGGAGTCATACATTATTCGGTTGAGCTTCTTTCACTGTGGAGAAGAAATCGGAAGAAATCCAGGCTTTATTCATCTTGAAAGCGTCAGCCTGCAGCGCTGTCAGTCGAACGGCGTGTACGCTTTCGGTGATGATCCACCAGCTGCACTGAAAACCCGCTCGGCAACACGCTAGCGGCGGCCAAGGCAAGAACCTACAGCGTACACGCCAGTTTCGTGCCCAGTTCCAGCTTGAAACACCAGATTTGTAGGGAGCTGTTGGGATACTTTAGGTACGTGGTATTGTCAGCTACTGTACTCCCTCACCATCTTTCTGTAAAATCACCCTACTCTGCCAGACTGTGGGCGGTGACAGTGTCTTGCCTGGGTGACATAAAACTGGCAACAGTCCTTGTAAAGCGTACCCCTGCCATGTGCTGAAAAGCTGCCTCTCGCCTACTCTCCCTCGCTACTTGTTCCTGCAGAGTACGCCCTCTGCCGCTATCGCTGTCTCAGAAGGAATTTGTTTCAGCTTTGTCACCAGGGCCTGTCTGGGTATTCATGCATTCTCACCTCCTTTCCTCTCCAGGGATGAGAGTGAAAGATATTTTGCTTGTACCGTGGATCTCAGAGTAGATGAATACCCATATTCGGTGCTGAAATAAATCCTTTAACGCGAGGGTAAAACGGATAGAGCAGCCTACATGAAATCTGCCATATGCGCCAGAGTACCCAAACGCGTAAAAGATTACGCCCCTCACTGGCCTGAACTTGCCCATTTCCTCCTCCTCCAACCCTCTTCTTCTGCCCATACCACTGAACAGTGATGCGCTGAAACATGGTCCCCTCTTCTGTCTCGCCCAACTTCTCCTCCTCTTCCTCCTCACCTCCTCCACCTCCTCCGATATCCCTGAGAACAGACCTAAGGGTGCTTTTGGTCTATCCAAGGGAATCTTCTCACCCCCGTCTCTTGTGACGACGCAAAGTTCCGACTTCATGCTGACCATGAGAGTTTTTTCACAGCGGCAAGCAGCGGATGGGAGGCTGATACACATGGCGCATCGCCACTGACCATCTGTGTTGACTCCTCAAGTTACTCAGAACCTGACAGATATCAGACATCCACGTCCACTCCTCATTGTAGCTTGAGAAGCTTGACTGACTGACTACCCAGTTCTGGTGGAAGTTGCCATCTGGCAGTCTACAATCGCTCTGCGCTTGCTGGTAAACTTCTCGATAACATGGTTTAATTTTGAATTCCACTCTTGGGCACGTCTCACACAGTCGGTGAGCGTGCATTTGGAGCGGCGCTGCTCTGCCCTGAGAGTGGCACATCTTTTGCTGGACTTGCCTGAAATTCTCCACAGTGCGCGCACCTTGAGGAAAACAACCTCAAGGTGTCTTGGAAACGCTGACCTATAGAGATTTAACACATGGCCGGCATGGCCCATGTGTTATCGTCATTCGCCGAGTTGTCAGAGCCGCCACCAGGTTACGGCCGTTGTCACACACAACATCCTGGCTTCAGGTTCAAGCGGTGCCAGCCACAGATCAGTCTGCGCCGTGATGTCCCTGTACATAGCTCTTTTGGGCGGTGTGCCTTTTAATCGCCTAGGCTCGCAGTTGTTAGCACCGCCTGCGTCGCTTACGATGGCAACTATGCCTCCGGTCCTAAGAGCTACCACCGACTGATGTCGCCCATGCCCACGGATGGTACTTCGGAGGAGGAGCATAGTAGGCCTTTGAGACCTGGACCGAGGTAGGCCCCGCAATCCTCAGGCGTCGCAGTTATATGATCATCCCAGGGTCCGTACTCGGTCCAGCCTCCACCAAGTTAACCCCATGTGCCATCAGCAAACATAATGGGCCCTGCCCGGTCGACTCGTCCACGTGTCCTTGGTCAGGTTGGACCTTGTCAAAACGGCGTTGGTCAGGGCACCGGATGATGTTTCTCTGACCTCTTGCTGTCAGGGCTGGGACGGCACATCGAAAATATGGCTGCTGGGGCCCGAATACCTAGGGGCGCCGTCCGCCATGAGTTTCGAAAGGCCTCGGTCTCTACCAGCCTATAGGGCACATCTCCAGCTCACAACTTGGAGCTGTGGACTGTGAGGGCTTTTGGGCTGTGGGTGGTTGCGCTATCTTCCTTTGGCGCTCCAGCGTCTGGGTATGGAGAGCGAACGCTGGTGGATGCTGTGGCGGGATCGTGGAGTCGAAATGGGGTTTTCGCAACGTGGAGTGTTTGGGCGTGGCCGTCAGGGGGTTGATACAGATGAACACGCGGAAGCGACATTGGTGTGGCCCGCCGGGGGTAACCGGCTTGGTGCCATTTGAGTGGGGTGTTTTAGCATTCATATGCCTGCCGCATCTGGTGGTAGTTAGCTAGTGATTGGTGAACCCCTTCTGATCCTGTTTTGGCAAAGGTTGTCACACCACAGTCTCGTTCCATCCGGTGTGTCTTTCAAAACCTCAGATTTTCTGAAATCTAGCCCTCGCCACGGGATCTTGACTACGGCAAACATTTGGCGGCTGATTGCACCACTCTGGCCCTGCCTCTCCGTCTGGCCCACCACTGCCTCTTTCAACCTGTTCTGCTATAGGATCTCGCCTCCGTCTCAAAGCACTGTGTTCAACCTCCTATCACCCAGCTTGGGTCTGTCCACCTTCATCATCCTCCGTCCTAAGGTCTGCTCCCCCCTCTACTTCCTGCCCTGACAAACAACTTCACACTGTCTGACAACCGTCCCGTCCGTCCCTCCATCGTCCGACACCTCTTTACACCTCTCTTCCACTACGTCAATAATGTCATCATCACTCCCACAACTGCTAAGACTGGACTGTAAAACCTGGCTCGGAAAATTCTCCAGCCGCAACCGCAGTAGTTTCTGGACTGTGGGAAGGTCCAGAAAACAGTTCCTCATAGTATGCGGTTCACATGCCCCAATTTTGCTGGGGGGGGCAGACCTGGGGGGAAGGAGCTGAGGTGTGGAGGCTGGAGGAGTCATGATTTCCGGTGACATGGGTGGAACTGCGTGGAAGACTGACTGGTTGACAAATGGCCTAGAAGCATGTGTCCGCAATCCACGACATCACCTCTCGCACTGTTCTTGCGCCTCAACAGTGCTCTACCACGAGTCCCATAACTTGAGACATGATGAACCTGGAGTGTAGGCTCTGCGGCGTTCCCCTGCTGCCTCATCAGCAGGTGGTGTCCGCACACCCGCCAGACCACGACTCTGACCCCTCAGTAGTTGGATGTCCCACGTCCATTGCCCTCGTCTCTACCCCTAGCCCTCAAGTTAACATTTTCGCAAATTAAAGTGTAAACTTTAAATTTTTTTTTTTTTTTTTGTGTTATTTTTGTTTTTTTATTTTTTAACAAAACGATGCTATCCTATTGCTATGGCTTGTTTTCTCCTTCCCCTACTACCTACCTGACAGCACCACAACTGGATTTTGTGGCTGTGCCTGATGACTTTGAGCTATGACATTATGACAATAAAGATAAAAAAAAATAAAAAAATAATCACAGACGTCCTGCCTATTCTAATCAACCCCTAATAAATTGTCCCACTTCATGTTTGAGGTGGATATCGTGTCACTAATAGATAAACACAACGGTGTGCAGCTCCCAGCAAATCTCACAATATGGTACTAGCTTCACTACTAATGCCAGCAAGCCCAAGCCCACAAGCCAAAAAAAAGGAAAATATACGCCTATTGTAGCCTAAGTAAGCCACTTGGGGTTCTCCTATGTGCTATTTTTGTAGCTACACTGAAGTCACCACTGCTTTGGCAAGAGAAGTTTGAGCTATAAAGTAAATAAAGGTAAAAAAAAAAAAAATCACAGACTCTGCCTAATTCTAATCAAACCCCTATAAATTTTCCCACTTGGTGTTTGAGGTGGTATTGTGTGTCCTAGAGCTAAACACAACGGTTCAAGTTTCCCCTGCAAGTTCTCACCAATATGGGTACTAGCTCACTCTAGTGCCAGCAGCCCAGCCACAACAAATAAAAAAAAAAAAAAGTATAACGTTATTGTAGCCCTAAGAATGGGGGCGTGGGTTCTTTGTAGATCACTCCTGCCTAACCCTATTCGTAATAAACAGTCCTAACGCCCTTTCTCCTGACCCAGCAGCAGCTTCTCTCCCTACGCAGTCCAGAACGCAGAATGATCCGAGCAGCGCGCAATGCTCGGCTGTACTATCCCGGGTCACCTGATCTGGCCAGCCAACCACTGCTATCCGCGTGTAAGGTACCAACGTCATGCTGGGTGGAGTGCAAGTATCTCCTGGCTTTGTGATTGGCTCTGTTCTGGCCGTCCAAACAAGCAAACGGCGGAGCTGCCATTTTCTCACGCGGGCGAAGTATTCTCCGAGCAACGACAGTTTTCGAGTACCTAATGCTCGAACGAGCATCAACGCTCGGACGCAGTATTTTGCTCATATATACTCTATCCTAACTTTCATCATAACACAATGGGATATGCCACAGTTTGTGCCGGTACCAATCGTGGACCAACAACTGTTCAAATTCCGTGGCTATATAGACTGTCTGGCTTGTGCCCCCACACTTACATAACGGTGACACCATGCACTGGGGAGTCATGACATCAGATATAACGCGCCAATCCTCTCCTAATGGCATGGCACAGTCCACATCAGATTAATGCCAGCAACTTTCCAAGTGCCGATTCAACACTATAACACCTGCATCTTTGGTGTTGGCAAGGATGTGTGTTCTTGTCCGGGTCCGAGCCCCAACCTACCTGCTGTTTTTGATTTTAGTACTTAAATTGTTTTTAAAAACCGGTATGTGAGGTAGCACACTAAAGGCCACACTGGTATGTGTTAGTTGTGGAGTATACTAGTTACTGTAGGGTAACACTGACACAAATTGGTTCTAAGACTGCTACACGGCTAGAGAAAGTTCTGGTGCTGTTTTTGAAAGAAAAAAACCATTCTAGTCAGTTAAACAATATCAGACATTTATTAAACCCCTTTAAAGTCTATCCAATGTTTTGCATCCACAATATTTTGTATATTACTTTTTTGGATGGCCTTTTTTGGATACCTCTCCAATCTCTATTTATTACTAATTTATGAATTTTAGTAAATCAAAGTGCAAAGTCTGTGATTGTTTATACGGTCAACTGTCCTGATCTGTGGGTGTTTATGCCCCTTTAATTCTTCAAGGCCTACAATATTTGCTTAGGCAGAAGCTTCCAGTTTGCTGATCTCCTAACAGGATACACCTGGGATCTACTAGTGTATATAAACTTTGGAATCATTAAATAACGTTCAAAAAAATAAGAAAGGTTAATAACATGCGCGAAGTAGGGTGAGAATCCACTAGTACTCTATATACTCAATACTTTGTTCCCTGATCATGAATATTCATGATTGACAATGTGAAATCGGTTGTTCTTAGTTCAATTGGTTACATTCCAGGTTTTTACATAATAGAGATTCTTGGAATTTTTATCGTCCTGAGAATTACATAGTGATGATTAGTTATGTAATCCATTGTGAGTAATGTTTGTGGGACCTAATTCCATAATTAAAATGTTTTGTTCTCCTTTTGGATTGTGAAGATAAACTCTCGCCTCCTTGTTACTTATTTGGTTTTAGTTTATTTTTTGGTGCCTTTCAAATTCCTAGCAAGTTTTCAATGACTTCCAGCCATCTAGCATGCTCAAAAGGTGAAAAGAGTGGGAGGAGGCACTTATTCCATGTATAAGTGGCTCTTCTGGGTACTGCAGCTTAGTTTTGTAACATCTATTTCCAAAACGTCCCGCTATCCGCAGTTTGCAGAATAGGTGGCGTTAATTTGTGGGTTTCTTGTGTGTGACTGTTGCTTAGGTTTCTTGTGTTCCTGCCCGCAAAGGTTACTATCCTGATGGAGTAGTTTCCCCAGTGTGCTGCTGGATGGCGTGTCCGCCTTATTACCTGCCCACTCCCATCAGACCTTGCTGGTTCATCAGTCTTTGCTTCTAGTGCTTTGTTTTTTTTTGTTTCTATTCTGTGTATTTGACTGCCTGCTGCTACGCTTACTGACTATTCTATTGCTACTTTGAATTCTGTACCTTTGGTCCGCCCTCTTGGTTTTGACCGTGTTTCCACTGTACACGCTTGACCTGTCTGTATCTGGTTTTCCTCATTGTGTCATGTATCTCCCTCATCCCGGTGCAATCCTGCCTTTCCTCTCAGATTTTGGTTTTTTCTGTATACCATAGGTGCAATACACTAGTGCTATCTCATATCCTGTTACCTGTCCGCTCCATCACTCCGCAGCTACCAGAAACAAGTAAAGGTCCTCCCTGTTCATCTTGTGCTGGTGGCTCAGGGACCCGTCAGTTAGGTTACTGATTAAGTGGGTTGTCCACCCTTGTCCGGCGTTTATCTGTTGTCAGCAGGGAGTCATAGCCCTGCCGGGACGTCGCAGGGTTGCGTTTCACCAGCATTTACTCAGTCTGACGCTAGCGCTCAAACCTGGTTGTGGTAGCGCTGTTGCTGGACAGGTGCAATTAAGTTTTCATTCGAGTGAACGGAGTGCATCCCCAAGCTTTATCCAAATATTACACACAAGTGCTTTAAATAAACCAGAAAGGCAGGTGTAAATATACAGTATATTAAAATTCACATTTCACTAAGGGTCCAAACATCGCTTTTTCGTCGGTTGTTCCCGATTTTTTTTACCATTTTTGGCCCTTATTGCCCCGCGTTTTTGACGCACACGAATCGGTTTTGGCGTCATCGGCGCCAGCTGGCAATGCGACACAATTGGGGGGTGGACGTCGGTACAAACCTGACTGAATTCGGACAACCGTGAATTTAAAAACGAAATTGTGTGGCAGTCAGCACTCACGATGCACCAGGAAGAAGAATGTACCCGGGTCCGGTCTTTAACTCCCGGCGGAGCCTCAGGGAAGAAGTGACCAACGTGAAGGAAATTGGAAGAACCATCTTGTTGAATCGCGGCATAAACCCGAATCCTCGTCGGGGACGCACAGAGGGGACGGCACATACGAGGTAAGTAGTATGTTGCCCCAATGTCCCCATAACAACCTCCTGCGGCAGAGTTCCATAGTCTCCACTGCTCTTACAGTAAAGAACCTGTTTCTATGGTTATGGTAGAATCGCCTCGCCTCTAGCTTAGAGGATGCCCCCTTGTCCTGGTCACAGGCCTAGGTATAAAAAGATCTTTGGAGAGATCCTTGTATCACGTATTTTGTACATTGTATGAGGCTCCCTCATCGTCTCTTTGTCTAAACTGAATAATCACAAATTTTGTAACTGTCAGTGTATTCTATCCCCCCATTCCAAATAATCCTGGTTGCTCTCTGCGGCCCCGTTCCAGTTCTACTGTGTTCCTTTTTAAATTACTAGTGCCCAACAACTGTCCACAATTCCATGTTGGGTCTGACCAGGGATTGGTATAAAGGGTCAAAACTATGTTCCTTATCATGAGAATCTATTCCTCTCTTTATACATTCCCATAATTTTATTTTCTAAATTAGGCAAGCTGCCGTGGCTGTGGTCACTAATACAAAGTTTTCCTCTCCATCCCCACCAATAACCCCAATCTTTTTCATTTGCAGTTTTCCTTCCTCCCAAGTAATCTGACTATTAGCACATAATAGCTTTTGTTTCCATTGTGCATAACTTATACATTTTCTACATTAAACCTCATCAACCATTTCTCCTCAGACCACAACATTTCTCTTCTCGCTCCATACAGCTTCTCTCACAATCCCTCTGTAATGCCAACTAACCGGCACTCAAATTAATTACTTTACACAGCTTTAGTACACTGCAAATATTGAAAATTAACTGTGTTAAAAAACACCAACCATCAACAAGGTCATTAATAAAATACAGATGGGCCAAAAATTTTGAGAATGACCAATATTATATTTTTCACATGAATCTGTTGCCCCTCTTTTATTGGCATTTAGAATGAGTTCTTGCAGCCAATCAATATTTTGCAGTGTTGAGACCCTTGACTCTTCTTCTAGGACGCCTGCAAATTCTCCCCTGGCAGCTCTCAATCAACTTCTGTCTGAGGCCAAATCCCTGACTGCATAGCCCGTCCAAAAATTCCTGCACATCATGCTTTGCATTGTTGTCACAATTTGTTGATTTTTGTTGTCGTCCGTCCCTGCCTTTGATGATTGACCATCACAGTTCTCAATGGGATTAAAATCTGGGGATTCCAGGCCACATGGCACCCAATCTCTATATGTTTTGTTCCCTGAGTCCTGAGTTTAAAGTTATTCACCTTTTCTTTATGGCACAGGGGCTCCCATCAAAATGCTGGGAAAAGGCTTGTTGATCACCCAACACTGCTCTTGGACGGTTGGGAAAGTTGCTCATTGGAGACATTCTGGTCCCATTCTTTATTTAATGGATGTGTTTAGTTAGGATCAAGACGCGTGAAGAGTGCGTGGCGCTTGCTTGTCCTTCATGGGCAAACCCTGGAGCCTTTTGGACAATGGAACCTCTCTCCTTGAATTCCTTGATGATGCTGATAGATTGTTTACCCGGTGCAATCTTTCAAGCTGCAATACTCTTCCCTGTTAGGACCGTTTGTTGCAGTGCAATGATGACAGCACGTGTGTCTTTAAGATAACAGTGTTAACCAGAAGAGAAACAATGATACCAACGCCCACGCCTCGCTTTTAAAGTGTCCATGGTGGATTCTTTGACTTAATCAAGACAGATTGATCTCCAGCCCTGTCCTCATCAACACCTTACCTGTGTTAACTGGAGCCAATCACTGAAACGCATGTTAGGGTGGTTCACACTTTGCGTTAAAACTGCACCACAATTAGTTTTGGGTGGTTATTAGGTGGTATTTCTTATTTTTAAACAAGTGAAAGACATTAAACAACAGGTGAATGACATTTGTGGAACAGCTTTCTTCTTCAAAATCAAATTCATCATTCGGTTCATGTTTTCACCTGTGAATTGACAAACTGCACCTAAAACCACCTCAAACTGATTCGATGCAGTTTTTTAACTGCAATGTTGTGACTGCCCCTGAGGCTGCTCCTTACAGGCAGTCCTGGTCAATGAAGTTAAAATGTGTTTTGGGGGAAAAAGTTCATTTTCTGGCAATATTGACTTTGAATTAATTGCTGTTAAGCTGATCACTCTTTATAACATTCTGGAGTATATACAAATTGCCATATAACCTGAGGCAGTAGACTTGGTAAAAAATACATTTGTATCTCTCAAACTTTTGGCCATGACGTAGTTAAAAAAGGTGACCAATACGGACCCCTGTGCCTCCACAGTAATATCAATCCAAATCGGAGAATGTGCCCATAGAGGACAACCCTCTGTTTTCTATCACAAGCCCATTTCTTACCCCAAATACACAGATTTTCCCCTACTCCCAGCATTCCATTTTATGTTCCAATCCTTTATGCCGCACTGGAAATGCGGCCGAGGAAAAGAACAATAGCATCATACTCCATACCTTCTCCTCTCATGGAGGAGGGTTGGACAGGTATCTTTTGGAAATAAATCGTGACTATACAATACGGGCATTAGTTTTGTTTCAAGGGGAATCAGATATTATTCAGATAATAACAATTTGGTATAAATTATGACCTGGAAGTAAACTCTAACTTCGGGGTTGTTTCATATATTGAGGGCTGGATTTCCTAATCCCTTTATAAGTAGAGTAGAAAACTCGCACCCATTGAATTTATTTCCAGAGAACGCAATACAAAACTGATGTGGTGTAACGTTTGATCGACAAGGCTTTCTTCAATCTGAATTGCTGAATAAAAAGGAGAGAATATAGAATAAGAACAATGTGGAGATTTATCAGAAGTTGTCTGAGGTGAAATTGTTCAAGTTACCCATGGAAACAAATCAGAGCTCACTTTCATTTTTATAAACAGCTTTTATGAAAATAAATCTTAAATGGGTATTCTTCATCTGGGCACTCCCATCATTTCATTAATCTTCCATATATAAACATTTCTTCAACTTTAAGATGTTATTAAAAAAATTTCCTGTGTGAAGATAAGTGTTGATATGGTCCCTTAGAACAAGACTGTGTCCTTGGGATTACGACCACCTTGCTGGAGGATTTCACAAAGAACCAAAAGTTTTTGTAAATCAAAAATGTCCAGGAGTTACTGCCGGTCCCACAGCCGCCCCCGTGGTAATGATCGCTGCATCCAGGGGTCAGGCAGAAGCTCAATAGCACATGTCTGCCACCGCTGCTAGATGTTGGGTGGTTGTAACCAAGAAGGAAGCTATCTCATTTTAAGGACTGCTCTACATTTATGAGAAATTATCGTCACACAGAACTGTGCAAGCGCCCATCTTTAGCACACATGCATATGGGAGACTTTTATCGTTTGGGGTGCAATTGAGTCTATTGACTCTTTTAGACATGTTTGTTACAAACTTCAATACTAGAACAAGAAAGAGAAAACTCTAACCATCGTGTGTACAGGAAAAGAAGGGCCCTTTACACTCATCTGACGACAAAAAAAACCTAGAAACACTTACATATACACCAAACTGACAAGGACTCACCTCAAAAATACCAAGGATCACAAAGTCAATTACAGATCTGTTTGCAGATTCTGCAATCTTCTGGACTAATTCCGAGAATCCCAGAATAGGAGTATTCTCTATTCATCCAAAATACAGAAACTGAAAAAATATCTCCATATGTCCTCTCCTCCAAGGCAGATGTTAACTACCTTAACTACCTACATGTGGAAATTCCCTATATTTTGAACTTCCAAACAAGAGGACTAACGGCCGAAATTATCTCGGGGCTAATGTATGAAACCTCAGAATTTAGTATTACAGCTCACCAATTTTAATTTTAACACATAATTAACCTACCACTCTGTAACCTACCACGGAACAAAGATGGCACCAAACAAAATACTTCCTGGAATATCTTAAAAAAACAACGTAGTAAAAGTTTTTTTTTTCCAACACATAATAACTCTGGATGTAAAACAACTTTGCCTGTTTCTTTGTTACTTATCCAGCATTCCTTTGCACCCCCTCAGAGATTATCCTCAGTGCTGCCGTAGCTCTTCCTAAGCTCTGCTGACAAGACAGGATCCGTAAATTTGTTTATCTGTCAGATTCCTGTGAGGGGAAGGCTGCTGCTTCCTCTCACATAGAAGGTCATGTGACAGAGCTCTCTCTGTGTTAGTGATTGGGACTCCGCTCTTCTTAGAGAGCTGGATCATTAGGCTTTGCTCACTAAGAAGCGCAATGCTATTTTGGGCGTCCTGATGTCTCCCTTTTAAATATATATAGGGATGACAGGCCAGTTAGTCCCCCCCCACCACTCTACTTTTAACCCAATTGTATTGGTCAAAGGGGGTGGGGGGGGGGGGGGGGGTGGTGGGGTGTGAGCGGTAGGGGCCGGGATTAGTGAGCCATTGGCTCCCATCATTTACCAACAAGAGCGGGTAGAGGGAGAAGATCTTGTGCGCAAACAACACATCACTACTTGTGTATTAGAAACTGGAGTTTGAGGACTGTGATGCGGATTCGCTACCATACTAGTGAGGTACAAGACCTCCGGTCCCCTATCAGTTCCTCCATCAAATTCTGGTATCTACCAACTATGTCCTGTCTTGCCTTTCACCGCATGCCGCAGCCCTTCTCCCCCCTGTACCATGCCGGTCCCTCTATTGCGGGTCAGCTATGACCCTAAGTACTTACAACATCACAGGCTACACACCACAATGTTCTTTTTTCTTATTAATTTCTTCCCTTAATAAAGAAGGTGTTCAAAGGTTTTACATTGTAGGAACTAAATGGATTTATGCTAAATTACTTGAAAGAGAACACAAGGCATCATGGGATCTGTGGGCAGCTGAATTGGACGCAACTCAGGCAGGGACCAGGTAAAGTTAAGTCTCCACTCACTTAACCTCTGGGAGAAAGATTTTTTTGCAAAGATAACTTTTGTAAAGAAAAGGTCGAGCAGCACAATATGAGCACCGTCTGTTTCTTTTAAAGGGGAATCGAAATAAAATCATTTGGTAAAATCATTATAAGTTTCCCCTTTTAAAGGAATCTGCCATCAATATCAAGCATAATAACCAGGAAAACCTTACTCATAAATCCGGCACTGTGACTGTGCTAATATTGTTATATGACCTCCTTCCTTCTACATAACCTTTTTCAACTAATAAACTAAAGGGCACTGGTGGGTGTTTCAAGAACCCATGAGTGCTGCTTTGTCACAATCTGTTTACAATGATCAGAAAATCTCTCTCCTCTCTTTCTTGTCTGGTAATCCATTGAGGGGGATACTCCCTCTGCTCATTGTAACACCAAGTGAAAAGACATCATGAGGAGCTCTGGAAACAGTGAGAGCCCCTCCAACTCATTAGGACAATTGTAAAAGTTAATTTTTGATTTAATAAAGCCATGGATAACAAATATAAGAACATTTCCACAGTCACAAGTGTCCCTGGTTTATCATGCTGGATTTTGATGGTAGATTTTTATAAATCTAGGTTCATCTTTGAGGTCTGGGAGATATGGACTGTCTGGTGGTAAGACAGTCATTACCACCAGAGTTCATCGCATCACACTCGCAAGTGTGGAACGGGCCTAACTCTCTTGAATTTGCTTTTCTAGGTTACTTCTGCCCCAATGAGTCAAATCCTGATGCAATCCTGCTCCAAAGTAGTCAGCTCTGCCCAGTTTAAACATGGGAGCAGGTCCTCCATGGGTGGTCTGGGGAGTAGACCAGCTGTTAAGATGGCAAGTACACAGTGCAGCACAGTGCTAAGGAGAGGGGATATGTGTGTAAACAGCTTTTGTGTTCCTCGGAACTGGGTAGTGCCCCTCTGAAGAAAGAACTGCTCACAAACCTCCTGAATTTCTTCTACACAACCTTTTCCATATGATTACAGATCTTAAAGGGGTTTTCCCCACAAAACAAGTTAGGCCCTATTCATTGGATAGGACCTAACTTGCTGATCGGTGCAGGTTTTAGTGATGAGATCCCCACAGATCATGAGAATGAGGGATCCAATGCTCCCGAGATGAGTGGAGCAGTCAGTCAGCAACCTTTGGCAGCTCCATAGAGACGAACAGGGCAACCCTGCCATGCAGGACCGGCTGCTCAGCTCACATCGGAAGCTACAAATAGTCCGACAGGGATACATTGAACCCAATTGGATCCCCCATTCTCGCGAACTGTGGTGTTTTCATCTCATCCCTATCCTATTGATAGGGCCTATCTTGTTTAGAGGGAAAATCCCTTTAAATGGCCACTGACTTCTCAGACAACTTGTGCTCTTTTAATAATCTGTCCTATGCTGAACACAATTGCCTAATTTACGCAATTTACACATTTTTCTGTATTCACAGTGAACAATCAATCTAAAACATTAACCAAACTTTTCAATTTGCAATCTGCTTTCTCTTGTATTCTCTAATAGCCAGATCCCAAGACTGTATACATGAATAAATGCAGGGGTAGAGTGCCAACCTCTTGGAAACTAGAGTTTGGAAAACAAGGTGGACGTCGATGTGGCACAGACTTATATCAAAATGTCAATTTATTGATTAAAAAAAGGGCTGGTATAATATCTTGGTACAAAAAAAGAATTAAAATAACATCGGACACAGATAAAATAACAAAGCAGAACAATTCTGTGACAATTCCTGACTGGCCCAGACAGAGCCCGGACCTAAACCCAATTGAGTGTTTCTGGAGAGACTAGAAAATGTCTTCCACCAACGTTCACCATCCAACCTGAGGAACCGGAGGATCTGCAAAGAAGAGGCAGAGGCTCCCAAATAAAAGAAGAGCTTTACCTATCCTCAGCTGTTTGGCCGGCAGGAAGTTCTGGTGGTGTGTGAGCTCATCTTGGAATGCAAGCGGGGGGCCACTGCAGAGAGAGCTCATGGTTGTGCAGGGAACAATGTGTCCTGCCCGGACCCTAGACTTCTGATTTAGGGTCGGATCCAGGGCAAACCGAAATTGGTATACACAGGACTGATAGAGAAGGTTGGAATTATAGCTGTGAAATGTTATTTTTTACAACATTGACTTAGAGAATGTGCTATTTTTTATCCTGAGTATATTAGAATCTTGTCTTTGTGAAAATACCCCTTTACATTACTCTCCATCAGATCAAGATTGTAAGCAAACACACTTACTTGCTAATGTGTTGGTCCCTTTCCTGGCAGCATCTGCTCCTCTTTTAGGCTTCTTATGCTCATATTTTTACAAAAACAAAGCTTCAAAAATTATCAAATGATACTGGGGCGGCTCTGGGCTCCATCGGCAGTAATGGAGTCTTAAGACCATCAGGTTTATTTGCATATTTTAAAGCCTTTTATCCATAAAACAGGGATAAGAAGGCTAAAAGAAGAGCGGGCCACATCTCATGGGCGATGTTTCCTTCAAATACGGTGTTGATAGTAAAATAGGACGGATCATAAGTCCTTTTACATAAATTGTAAAAACATTAAAGAACATTACAGGAAAGCAGGATCGCAAATTAACGGGCAATAATATATATCAAACCTAGATCATATACAAATATAGGATCTCTTTGCGTAATCTGATTTTCTAGACCGACCTGCCCTTAACAGCACAAGACTACTTTACACGCAGAATACACGGCTCTTATTGTTTTTTTTATCTATGGATCAATTCCCTGTTACATTTCTTCTATCTTTCATGCAACAAATGAACTCATATCCATTATTGGGTCCCCTCATGCATCTCTTGGCCTCGCTAATAGGTATTTGACTTCTGTTTTAGTTGTCATTACAGTGGTGCATCGGCTGATAAAGTTTTTCTGAACTTTGGTGAAATCATTGTCATTTGATTCACTATACATGCTTAGTAATTAGAGCTCGGAGACAATTAGAATATCAGTTCTCCCATTTAAAATGGTATTACCATCTCTCAATAGGACCTCCTTCTGAGAAGAACGCCCCTTAAAGGGGTTTGTCCAAGAAAGAAATTTCTCAAATTTTAATACCTAGTTTATGTTTACATAATTAAGATAATTTTTTTAGATTCCATTGCTGACTCAGCTCCTCTAAATATGGTGGTCACTGTAAAATTAAGGCATTAATTGTGTGTGGGCACTAGCTGAGCAGCACTCCCCTGATCCTTGTACTATGGATGCAAATAGATAGTGTGCTGCCAATGTATCTAAAATACAGATTATCAGGAATAGGTTTTCTACTCTTTTTTTACTTCTGAACATTCTACTAGTATCTGACACATACAAAAGGATAGATGAGACAGATCATATATGAGGGATGATGAAGATCTATAAAATGATTTATATAAAACCAATGACTCTCAGCCTGCTGACCATCACTATTAGCCCAGTACCATTAACTATCATATAGTGAGTGCCACTGGATACTAGTTTGAATGTCGAAATGGGTTTTTTTTTTTTTGTCCGGACTTTAGCCAATTAAATGCCTGAATACAAAATCATTGTGGATCTATTTTAACCCCGAAGCACAGTATAACCCCTTACCGTCCTCAAGAGTTTTCATGTGGTTTTGCCCGAAATCAAGTATATTTTGCTGCACCCATTGGGTAACCGAAAAGAAGCAACCACCCACCTCCATGCATCCCTTTTTTGATTATATCTCTCTCTTTTAAAAAATGTTATGCTCCTCTCCTACACCATTTTGGCACCCCTCGTGCAACTCCTTGTTCCGCATATATGAAAAACATCTTTTTAAGCTAGTGATCAGTTCAATAGTCTATGCTACACTGATTTTAAAATGACTTTGTCCTGTATTCGGTATCATTTAGTACTGTTACAACTTTTATTTACATGACCTGTCTCTATGCCGCACTGTGTGTGATTCCCTAGGGATAAGGAGGGCATGCTGCAGCCAACGTATGTGTGAAGTCTCCTCTCGTCCACAGTCATCAGCTTAGTCGGAGTGGTGCAAATCTAATCATGTACATTGAGCAAGCAGGGAGGGAGGGGGGTGGTGTGGAGTAGAGGAGTATGCTGAGAACATGTTTATGTGAAACAAGTTTTTATAATTACTGAAATGATTAAGAATTCTGACAAAGCATTTTAGACATAGCTATTGGAACTGTCACTATCTACAATGAACATTCCTGCTGACATTTCACAAAATTTTAAAAAAAGTTTTTTTGACCTCAGCCCCCTCAGACCAATATAACTATCACCCCTTGTACAAAGAATGCTTTAAATCATCTTCCCAAAACCAAATGATTTACACACTTTATCGTAATTCATTTTCTACCCAGAAATGACTCAGGATAACGTGTTCCATCAAAGTTTACTCAAAGAAAGATATTAGAATTTTCAGTTACAGAGATTCTCTTCAAATAGCAAAAGCCCCAACTCCACAATGTAAAACATATACATTATATATAGTCTGGACTTTATCATAATTTATTAAAGAGAGATCTGTCACCATTTTTCTAACCTTTTCATAACACAGCGGGTTGGGTCAACCCTCTAAATCATGATGGAGCTTTCGTTTGTTTTCTTTATCTAGGTCTGTCCTATCATTATGTTTGCTGCTTCATGTTGTTTTATTATTTTGTTATGCATTTTCCAAGGTAAAGTAGGCAAAATCAAATACCTGCTAAAATCAACTGAAAGCCCGCCTAGGCCAACTGAACAAATTTTGATGAAAGGCTTTTTATTGGACTTGTGGGCCCCAATGCTAAATCTATAAAAGGCTATCATCCCTAATATATAGGGGTAAGCTCCTCTTATCAGTGAAGATGGCCACTTTGGGTCTGGGATAACTGAAACCTCTGAGACCGAAATTGTATAGGAGAATTTGTCCACTCCCCTTCATTGTGTCCATCCTTACTTTAGATCACCAATATTGCAACATGGTATGATAATCCTCATAGGACCCACCTCCCACCCAAACAAACTATGCCAGCATAACACATAAACATAAAACATTAGAGATGAGCAGCACTAAATGCTTGAGTGCTCGTTACTCGAGTCGAACTTTTCCCTATGCTCCGAGTGCTCGTATCGAATAACGAACCCCATTGAAGCATGGGAACTCCGAGCATTTTTCATTGAAAGAACACTGAGAAAACAGAGTTTGCGATGTTTCACTGAAAGAACACAATGAAAGGAACACTGAAGACACATTGCAGATGTTCTCCGTACCTCTGCTAACTTACCGAGACACAGTGCCGAACGGTGTTTGGTTTCACACTAGTAGGTGAAGAATATTATGTGTGAAGAACGCATTTGGCAGATGTATGGTAAAAATCTGCAATGTGTTCTTCACACATATTGTTTCTCACATACTATTGTGAAGACACCGTTCGCATGCTTGTCTTCCATTAAGTTAGCAGAATGTATTGTTTTATCATTGTAATAATATGTTGATACTTTTCAGGAAAAGTATTCTGTATATGTTATCACACAAATCAGAAACTTCTAATGTACCTTGTGTCTAATGTTCTTTGTTCAATATTTTCCTAACAGACACTGTTACAATCAAGGAAAAGGAGGTGTGACTTAAACTGAAAGATATGTGGGGTGTGGCAAATCTATGTTTCAAAAATTATGCTAATAAACTAGAAATGTATTATTCAGCATTAAAGGGAACCTGTCACCAGGAGACCCATTTTTAGCACTCCCCCAGTCCCCACAGAGCATAGTACATGCACTGCCAAAGTGTTTTTGTATAAATAATTGGTTTTATAGAAAAAACAGATATGTTATATTGTACCTTTCATTAGCATCTGCTGTGTGACTAGGCAGTTGCCTTTTGGGAGGGGCTGGAAAGGAGCAGTTCCCCCCCACCTTTGGGAAACATGTGACCTTTTCAAATATATGAATAACTCCCCTCACTCGGGATTGGCTGTAGAGGAGCAGGGGGGCGTCGCTAAGCCCAGTGATGGGTGTTTTCATATATTTGAAAAGGTCACATGGAGAAGCAGTTTCCCAAGGGTGGGGGGGGGACTTCTCCTTTCCAGCTCCTCCCAAAAGGCAACTGCCTAGTCACACAGCAGATGCTAATGAAAGGTACAATATAAAATATCTTTTTTTCTGTAAAACCAATTTTTAATACAAAAACACTTTGGCAGTGTATGTACTATGCTCTGTGGGGACTGGGGGAGTGCTAAAAATGGGTCTCCTGGTGACAGGTTTCCTTTAAGAATCTGGCACAATATATGATTGTCTAGTATAACCTTGCGCCATCTACTTTTTGGAAAAGTTTTAGTTGATCTTTCCATGTGTCTTGCACCAAACTCAAAAACCACTTCATTAATTTAAATTTCTGTTTAAACTTTTAGGCCGGATAACAAAATGGCTTATGATGCCGGAGATCACGCACAGGCCATGAACGGAGGACGCATGAAAATTGGAGATAATAACGGAGCGGGGCAAGTGACAAAGTTTTGCCATGAGTGCGGCACCAAGTACCCGCTTCAGACGGCCAAGTTCTGCTGTGAATGTGGAGTACGAAGAATGGTTGTATGAGCGGATTCTGATTTATCCTAAAGGAAGCCAAACCTTATACCACCTAAAAGTGGGCTTATGTTGACTGCTTACATCTATGGTATATCAATTACTGGGCATACTTAAAATCCATGAGAAAGCTCTGTTTAAAAATGTCCTTTCATCTGCAACAACAACAAAAAATCATACTAGAATATCAAAATTGAATCTAAATTTATAAAAAAAAATGAATCTGCATCTGCATTTTATTTTATCAACTTTAAAGGAAATCTACCACCAGGATGAAGGATTGTAAACCAAGCACACTAACATACTGGTGTGTGCCTCCTCTGGCAGAAGATGCTTTTTTTGTAGCTTTGTATGCCTATGTTTTAAGAAAAAGAGCTTTTAAAAATTATGCAGATGAGCCTTCAGGGCTCCAAGCTCCATTGACATCTACAGAGTCTGGAGCCCCTGAGACTCATTTGCATAATTTGTGAAACCTTTTTATTGTAAAAACAAATTAGCATCTGCTGTGTGACTAGGTAGTTGCCCACTGGGAGGAGCTGGAAAGGAGCAGTTTCCCCCCCACCCTTGGGAAACATGTGACCTTTTCAAATATATGAATAACTCCCCTCACTCTGTATTGGCTGTAGAGGAGCAGGGGGCGTCGCTAAGCCCAGTGATGGGTGTTTTCATATATTTGAAAAGGTCACATGTTCCCCAAGGGTGGGGGGGGGACTGCTCCTTTCCAGCTCCTCCCTTTTGGCAACTGCCTAGTCACACAGCAGATGCTAATGAAAGGTACAATATAACATATCTTTTTTTTTGTCAAACCAATTTTTAATACAAAAACACTTTGGCAGCGTATGTACTATGCTCTGTGGGGACTGGGGGAGTGCTAAAAATGGGTCTCCTGGTGACAGGTTCCCTTTAAGAATCTGGCACAATATATGATTGTCTTGTATAACCTTGCGCCATCTACTTTTTGGAAAAGTTTTAGTTTAGTGTCTTGCACCAAACTCATAAACCACTTTATTCATTTCAATTTCTTTTTAAACTTTTAGGCCGGATAACAAAATGGGTTATGATGCCGGAGATCACGCACAGGCCATGAACGGAGGACGCATGAAAATTGGAGATAATAACGGAGCGGGGCAAGTGACAAAGTTTTGCCATGAGTGCGGCACCAAGTACCCGCTTCAGACGGCCAAGTTCTGCTGTGAATGTGGAGTACGAAGAATGGTTGTATGAGCGGATTCTGATTTATCCTAAAGGAAGCCAAACCTTATACCACCTAGAAGTGGGCTTATGTTGACTGCTTACATCTATGGTATGTCAATTACTGGGCATACATAAAATCCATGAGAAAGCTCTGTTTAAAAATGTCCTTTCATCTGCAACAACAACAAAAAATCATACTAGAATATAAAAATTGAATCTAAATTTATAAAAAAAAATGAATCTGCACCTGCATTTTATTTTATCAACTTTAAAGGAAATCTACCACCAGGATGAAGGATTGTAAACCAAGCACACTAACATACTGGTGTGTGCCTCCTCTGGCAGAAGATGCTTTTTTTGTAGCTTTGTATGCCTATGTTTTAAGAAAAAGAGCTTTTAAAAATTATGCAGATGAGCCTTCAGGGCTCCAAGCTCCATTGACATCTACAGAGTCTGGAGCCCCTGAGACTCATTTGCATAATTTGTGAAACCTTTTTATTGTAAAAACAAAGTCCTAAGAAGCTAAAAGTAAAGTAGAACTTGCCAGAGGGGGCACACACCAGTATGTCAGTGTGCTTGGTTTACAATCCTTCATCTTGGTAGATTTCCTTTAAATTCAGTAATGGCTGTGTATAATCTAGTATGGCGTGGCCGCAGAATAGCGCACTAAGACCCTGGTTGGAACTTTGACATCGATGAGGTTGCCGGCTATTACACCGGAGGGGACCACCTGATGATCCCCCAATAGGTTGCAGGGTCTTTGCCCGTTTCTACCCATTATTTCTTATAGCCGTATTGAAAAGATGCAATTGGTTAAGCGATATGGGAACGGTAATCGGTAATAACGACCATCGACTACGAGTTCCAGCAGCTTCAGAGAAGAGCCACACGCTATGTATTGCACTTGTACGTTTCGGCACTGGAAGCTTTAAATTGCTGTAATTATTGCATGTTCACTAAAACGAGGATTGTATAAAAATGCTGAGTATGCAGGACTGTGATTTTATAGGACTTGTTATGTACACTAAGAGGGATTGGCGTTTTTTTGAGTATACCGTCCATTATATGTTTATTCACCCTGTAGAATTTTACCATTGATCCGATTGTCTTAGTTTATTTATTTTCATTTCTTGATGGTGGAGTAAGTTTATCCATGTACAGCTGTTTTCTCTCGATTTTACTAGTTTTAGACATTATTCTCCGTTTTTGAATGTTGTTTGCGATTGTGGAATGAGATAACCTGAGGAGATAGATAATATTTTCTAACAAAGGTGTCTAGAAATATCTCTGCTGGTAACGTCTCTGCTCTTTCCAGTGTATCCTACTTTGTTATGTGGAAATTATTCTGCTTACATCAGATTTTGTTATCTTTTCAGCTTCTGTATTTATCAGGAAACCAATGCCTTATCTTTAGGATTGGTTAGTAATTGGAGATGAATGGGGCCGTCTTCCTGAACTTACACCAAACAGCTGATATCAGAACAGTTGATGGATCAGAACCAGGGGCTCTGTACACTGTGCAGTGGCCCAGATGTATTACTGCAGTCCTGCTCCTTCATATGAATGATAAGCTGCAATAGCGCAGAGCGGCCACTGCAGAATGTATAGCAACATCTGCTTCTGGCTCCGTAAACTATGCTAATATCAGCTGATTGGTGAGGGGCCCCATAATCTGTAATTAATAACTTATCCTTGGGCCGTATTCACACATTGTAACTCCTGAACTCTGTTGTGTTCAGACCGCGACGTTTTCGTGAACCAGTAACACGTTTTTAGCCGGTTGACAAGGCAAAACACGTATTGCTACTTCCGGAACGCAAGCATGTACGTATAAACGCATCTGGGTTCGGTTTTTACTCTTCCCCCATGCACTTGAATTTTTCATTTTAAAACACAATTCAAGTCCAAAGTTTGCGCATGGGCTAAGGCTAAGCCCCTAGCGTTGTTTTCCTGTATATCTGGGGCAGATGGGTGAGGGTAAAACGAAGTCCACATCTGTTTTAAGCCTTATATTTAGCTGTTTCCGTTATTTCGCGTACTCATTTTTATGGAGATCCCAAGATGGCAAAGGATCAGTTTTTTAATGGATTCGTTCAATTTTTTTTAACAGATTAGTTATGAAAAAAACAGACTCCTTTATAACTGTTTGAATCACTTAGGTTTCTGTTGTTTTAATTTTTTGTGAACCATTATTTGTAAACTGTTATTTTTAAAAAAAATGTATTACTATTTAGCTGAGCGCGCTCAGTATGGGAAATGGATAGATTAACTGGCTAGATACGAGCTGATAAAATAAAAAATATATGTATATATTGTTAAATTTAGGACAGAACATAATGGGGCAGATTTACTTACCCGGTCCATTCGCGATCCAGCGGCGCGATCTGTGTGGAGGATTTGGGTTCTGCCGGGATTCACTAAGGTAGTTCCTCCGACGTCCACCAGGTGTCGCTGCTGCGCTGAAGTTCATCGGAATGCACTGATCTTCACCAAGCTGGGCCGAGTGCAGGTAAGCGCGTGTCAAGCGAATCCATCGGGTTTTCGTACTGCCAGGCCCCCCGATTTCCGTCACGTGCACGCCGGCGCCAATGCGCCACAAACCGATTTCCCGAATTCAGGGAAAATTGGCGCAAAACTGAAAAATTTGGGTAACCCGCTGTAAAAACGCGATTCGGGCCCTTAGTAAATGACCCCCAATCTGTCAGACAAAACAGTGCTGCAGTTCAGGATCAACTAATCCTACGGAAGGCCTAACAGTTGGTGTGAAAATGGATACTAACGGACACCATTAGAAGTCCATTGAAATCCATGGACAGCAAAACGGATCCTTTAGTCATCGGTTATTAACGTTACAAAGCGGAAATTACTATCAAAGGCTGAATGCAGGTGTGAACATAGCCTTGTCCTGCTATGCTGTGGTCACCCCACCAACAACACTTATGGCCTACGCAGGAGGGACAACAAATAGACCGGATGCTGCATTGCACAAACGGGGAGCCAGGGTAAGTATATTTTCACCCATATGACCCCTCCCCTATGCTATGTCCCACCAAATAAGCTGGAAACACCCTTTAATTTATTTTTTTAAGTGTTCCTGGACAAGCCCTTTCAGTAAGAATAGAGTATGGAGAGCAATGATGCTCCTTAACCTGAAATTAGCAGATGAATAAATGTTGGACATTTTCCAGTGTGTAATATTGGATATACATGTTAACAGAATTCTACCTTTATATAACATGACTCTCAGGTGGAATATCAAGGACTCTAAGCATATAATATATTAAAACGTATTGTTAGGTTTACGCAAAAACTTATATTACACTCATTACTATGGGATAAACGTAGAAATTGCACTTTAAGTCATTTTAATGCATTTGCAGTATAAGAAGATCATTACATGTCGGTGTTTGTGTTCCAATACTACATTGAATAACAGCGTTTATGTGTGCAAGAACGGATCACTTTAATGTGCGTCCGCGGGTGCACGTGCTGGCGAGCTGATAGGGAATAATAATAATAATATTAAAAGCCTTTTAAAAAAAACTGAGTATAAGAAGCTTAAAGAAGAGCAGATCCTGCCAGAGTGGGCACACACCAGTATGTCAGTGTGCTTGGTGTACTATCCTTGATCTGGTGATAGATGTCCTTTAAAAATAAGTCATTGTTTGTTGGCCATATCGCCCAATCTCCACACAGCTTTCACTTTCCTACCACAGAATACAAAATAAAAGCTGTGCTGTGATTGGTTGCTTGAAAAAAGACAGCAACCCATGTAATTACCAAAAGCTGTTTTGTTTGATGCTCGCAGCCCAGGGTCCTAGTGTGCAGGATCCATAGTCCAAGACAAAAAAAGAGAGAAGGCCACAGCATCCAATATGATGAAAAAAGGTTAAACCTTTATTCACACCGGCATAGAAAAAACTGCAACGTTTCGATTCGCCATGAATCTTTGTCATTCGAAACGTTGCAGTTTTTTCTATACCTGTGTGAATAAAGGTTTAACCTTTTTTCATCATATTGGATGCTGCGGCCTTCTCTCTTTTTTGTGATTGGCTGCTAGGTAATGTTTCGTGCATCTCACAGATTTTCTTTTAATCCCGCATCATGTCATCATGTTGTAGGTCATGCTTGATGTCTAGGGAGCTGCCTTACAAGGAGCTAAAAGAGGCGTGGTTTTCCTTATCCCATCCTGGAAAACTTTGCATATTTTTCCAAAATCCCCCTAGTGGAGCATCTATGGCTATAAGATTCCACAAAAAGCTGAAATTGACAATTTCCAGGCCTTGCACCAGAAATTGTGACTTTTTCATGCATTGTACACCCAAAACTGGGACACAAGGCAGGATACATCGGCTCCATTGTGCCTGACTAGATAAAAAATGTATCCACCTACCTGTCTATCTGCAGGTTCTCTGAAGCCACTGCTATAGCTCTGACAGTACTTTTCTGCAATCGTGCACTAGTCTCAGGTGAGTTATGAAGTGAGTTAAGGGAAACAACCACCAAAATCCATCATGATAAACCAGGGACACTTACTCATAGATCCAGGCACCATGACTCTGGTGATCTTCTTATATTTGTTATCCATGGCCTCCTTCCTTCTAAAATTAAGTTTTAAAATCATGCTAAGGAGCCAGAAGTGCGCCATGTTGTAGCTTCACAGGCTGTTACACTGTGCAGGAGCACATCTCACTCTTCCTCCTCCTTCTGCCTGATGTTACGGCAGCAGGGAGTTTTAGCACACAGTGGAAGGAAAGAAGTGCTCCTCCGTGGTGTAACAACCTGTGACGCTACAGCTCAGAGGGGCTCTGATAATGCTCAGGAACACTTATAGCTCATTAGCATAATTTAAGAGTTGATATTAGAAGGAAGGAGGCCATGGATAACAAATATAAGAAGATTACCAGTGTCACAGTGCCTGGATCGATGAGTAAGTGTCCCTGGTTTATCATTCTTTCATTTCCTTGAATGAGGTGCCATACATGTGGAAGACACTATTAAGGCCAATGGTTTCTCCGGTTGTGACCTGACCATAGACGACGAACAATTGAAGAAGAATGAGATGAAAAGTAAAGTTGTTTGTAGTTGGACCACACACTTATGTTTTCCTCTGGTACCATGTTGTCTTGCATTAATATTCACTGTTATTGACATTAAACTTATTTTTTTCGGAATCTTTGTTTTAAGCATTAATTTAAGTTTTATTAAATGTCTATATTGTAGAGTCTTGTGTGTGTTCCAGGTTACTGATGCATTGTGCATTGTGCGCTGGGGTAAGCGGCCAAGTTTGTCACATCACAAGTGGCACATGTTCTACTGGACCTGGATTGTTCGGTAAAGATGAGGGATTTTTGAAGACTTGGGTTTTAGTTTTTCATAGAATCGTGTCAGTCCGTTTTTCCTATATGCTGCTCAGTAAATCCGTTTGGTACTTTCTGTTGCTGGGTAATGCACTGACCATTTCACTCTGTACAGGAACTTTTTGCCTAATTGTTGTGATACTCAAATAAAACTTGTCCAAACCGCCCGCCTGTTTCCTGTGGTAGATTTCAACATAAATAAACCTAAATACTTGTCGGCTTATCTTCTTGTTGGAAGCAAATTTTGGAGATTATTAGATCCTGACTATTATATCTTGCGCAGTGCAACTATTTCACCAGAATACTGGCGTAGAAGCAGTGATAGATCTCCCCCATGGATCAATTTGTTAATGGATCTTTACAACATTTTTGTTTTCTATTGTATCAGATGATCGTATATGTAGAACTATAACTCTAGTGGACTTACTCTGATCTGCATAATATAGATCGGTATTCCTTAGAGACACTCATATAATGTACAGGGAAATCTATCCAGGTCCTTGAGAAGACCCCCTCTGTAAAAGAAGTTTTTTGTTTCAGTGTCCAATTTTTCCCCCATTCTTCTATAAAAGCAATAGAATATCCATTTTAAAAGACATTTTTTGTGCAAAACTGGACAGCCTCTATCTAACTATGTATATATTGTGGGAGATTTGGCCCAGTAGAGACCGTGGTAGCGGTGATTTGTGATGCAGTCCAAGACAGTGACACCAAGGTACAGTCCAAAACAGGTCTCGCCTGCTTTTATTGCAGCAGCAGTTACAAAATAAAACCGCCTTTACATTCAGGCATCAAACAAACAATATCCTACCCGTCAGGGCGCTAACTAAACAGAGTTCCTATAACTCAGCACTAAAACACAAAAGATTTCGCTGTTCCAGGCACAGAGGTCAGGGCTGTGTGCTCTCCAGCCTCCTTTCAGAGAGACAACGCTCTCAGCTCTGCTCAGCAGCTTTATGCAGCCTGATTAGGCTGCTCCCACCACCTGTGTCCAAGGTGCTGGACAACAAAAACTCAACACTCAGGCCTTGCATAGTATGAGAACCTAGGTGAAACATACCGCCCATCCACAGTTAACCCCTTCAGTGTCTCACAATATATATACATACATATAAACATATATATATATTAAAATGTCAAGATCTTTGTTGTTCTGAGAGTCTCAGATTTTTTTAAATGATGGTTTTTATAAATTTAATGTTTTGTATTAGAAAAATCTAAATTAGCATTAGCTCTCCTGGAATGAATGTTGAAGTGTTAGCAATTTCAGCAGTAGCACCTTTTGCAACTGGGGACACCATGACTGTTACCACAGGTTGCATAACTATTGGCTACTAGGGGCTGCTTGACTATTGCGTACTGGGAGGTTCGGTGACTGGATTTAGGACTAGGATCTGCATACTGCACCAACATTTAGTGTAGAAAATGCACATACAAAGTTTTAAAATAAAATTTTGAAAAAATTCTAAAATTGATTTTAATTGAATTTTTGCGAAATTTGCCCATCTATTAGTAACCACTTATAGTATGCGGGTGTCTAGGCTTTAAGATCATGAGATATAACCTAACCCTTATAGCCATGAAATACTGTACGTCTCATCTGAAACTTTAAATAGGTCTATAGTGGAAAAATAAAATGGCAAAAAAATTGAGAGCATAACTAGGAACACAGTTTTCCTACTTTTTTATATTATGTATCGTTGTTATGCAACAAACTGTTCATAAAAAAATGATTGAAAATGAATCTGCTTTATCCTGACAGCCCAGTGTCATCTGTCCTGGGTGGGGACAATTTTGTTTGCTTTAGTCATCCCTTTCCACGTCATGATATTCCCGTGGGATCGTCCCTGACATAACGTCTAGCAGATGCTCTCCGCTCTATCCCTTCTCCAGAAATTACAGATACATGTTAGAGCCAAAATAATAAATGATTTCCTTTTTACAATGGAGTTTATCTGCAATCCCCTGTTGCCATGTTTTTCCATAAAAGGGGAATATATCATAGGAACAGGACCTGGGTAATGGCTGCTCCTCATACCAGCAGCTTACCTGCCATCTGCAGCGTATGAGCGCAGCTTACCTGCCTGTAATACATGCACATCACTTGCTGAGGAGGCATTATGACGTCTCTCTCCTCTTCCACCTCAGCACTTTCTCACCTAATTACTTGCTTAGAAAACTGATTATAACAGTAATTTTCATGTCCTCGCTCTGTATAAATAGCTCCCCTAGTCGCACACGTTTGTCATATGTCATTAGAGTCAGATTAGGAATTTGCACTTGGAATGACGATTAGTCTTCAATGGATTTTTCAAATTTCGTTAGGCCTTCTGGGTACATTGTTCTGAAATAACCCTGAAATAATCACAATGCCCAGCAAATCATCTGGCATTGTGACTATATTCCCCTTTACACCAGATCCACAGCCAGTGGGTGTGATGGAAGGCGCAGCCTGCTGTGGGGTAGGCGATTGTGCATGTTCCTGCCCCACGCCTGTACCGTCGTTATAGCCTGTGACCGCTCCAGCTTGAAGGTCTCTGATAGAGATGAGCGGACCAGAAATTCCTGTTCCGGTCGTCTTGATGGATTGGCAGCCGAACAGCCAATCCGGCAAATTGATGCCCCTAACGACTAGTTACGGGGTCATTTAGCTCCCTGACAATACCACAATTCTAGAATTGTATGCCAGCTTAGTCGGACACCGAATGCACCAGGAGGCAGGAGCCAAAGGGGAGGGGTTTTATTGTACGCTGGTGTATGATAAATGTCCCCATTGTTGCAATGAAAATGCATTATGCTTTGATATTTCTACCACCCGATAGCAGTTTGACCATTTCAAGATAAATTTAGCTTCTTATTCCCTGGTCTTTACAAAAAATGGTTCATTTGCACAATTGTAAAAGCCTTTTTTTGTAAAAAAAAAAAACTGTGAATACGAAGCTAAAAGAAGAGCAGATCCTGTCAGAGGGGGCAGACACCAGTATGTCAGTGTGCTTGGTTTACAGTCCTTCACCTTGGTGGTAGATGTCTTTTAAGCCTTTAGACCAGTGATGGCAAACCTTTTAGACACCGAGTGCCCAAACTACAACCAAAACCCACATATTTTTTGCAAAGTGCCAATGCATCAATTTAAGCAGTAACTTATTACTCCCTGAACTTTCAGAGGTTTAAAGTTTATAGGCACCAGAGGACACCAATGCAGTAGAAAGAAGAAGACATTTGGATTATCATTGTAGCTGCTTTCTAGGGTCCTGGGCTCTCTGGGACTACAAGAGGCCTTGAGTCCTGTCTGGCGAACTCTGTGGTGGGTTGACGGCTCGGGTGCCCACATAGAGGGCTCTGAGTGCCACCTCTGGCACCCGTACCATAGGTTCGCCATCACTGCTTTAGACACTGTGATCAATACTGACCACAGTGTCTAAGATATTTTTTGTGCCATTCCCCCATGTATAGATCAGAGGATTCCCATGTGTTGCTACAGCTGAAGGCCTTGTGAGGGAGGACTTAATATACTGTCTGTCAGCATACAGCTGACACTGCAATGCCATAGTAATAAAATCCCTTACAAATTGAATAAAAAAATGCTATGTTTTTGTCACCTCATTTCCAATAAAATATTATAGAAAGTGATCACAAAGTTGCACATAACCTGAAAATAGTGGATGAGATAAAAAAGCTTTAAGAAGGTGACAACGAAAACTCAATTTTGCGTTGTAAGGAAAAGCTGAACTGAGAGTCATTAGACAAATAAAGGGGTGAGTCCAGCAACAAAGAGAGTATTTTCTATTAATAAAAAATGAAAAGAAAAGGTCTGACGCATTTTGAGCACAAGTTCTTAATCATAGCCCCAACCAAGATCTTGTGTTAGGTTTCAAACGCGTCAGACCCTTCCTTTATGATACTATATAATGTTTTTGATAAGATTAAATAATAAATGTAAAAATTTCAGGTTTTTTTAATCCTCTCCATAAATAGGAAATAAATAGGATTAAGTACACCCAAACAACAAAGTTCAGGTTCAGGTCCTAACGAGAGATGAGCGAGCACTAAAATGCTCGGGTACTCGTTATTCGAGACCAACTTTTCCCGATGCTCGAGTGCTCGTCTCGAATAATGTAAACAGATGCGCAAGAAGCGCTGAAATAATATCGGTAAATGATAAAAGTTTGCCAGTATATTTTGTGGATTACACAGCAGGGTGGCGACAAAGTTAACAAGTTTGATGTGGAAGCCATGAAAACAACCCAAAATTGTGCCTGACACAGTTCGTTTGATAAGGAGACCATGTATGGAGGCAGCTATATGGACGACTTTTGGAGGCAGCTATGGCGATGACGTGTGGAGGTAGAAATGGAGACAACGTGTGGAGCCAGCTAAAAAGACGACATGTGGAGGCTGCTATGGAGACAATTTAATTTGGATAGTGCCTGTATGTGGCAGTCCAAAAAAGTTTTCAAACCAGAGGAGCAGGTAGGTGGTCCTCCAGAAAAATTAAATAAATTGAGTGCCTGTATGTGGCAGTCCAAAAAAGTTTTCAAACCAGAGGAGCAGGTAGGTGGTCCTCCAGAAAAATTAAATAGATTGAGTGCCTGTATGTGGCACTCCCAAAAATTGCTTAAAACAGAGGACCGGGTAGGTGGCCCTCCAGAAAAATTAAATACATAGAGTACTATAGCTAGAGCCAGTTGGCCCTGGCAAAAAATAGCCAGTTTCCTATGCTTTAGTGTACAAAGAGGAGGAGAAGGAGGACAATGAGGAGGAGGAGTGCATACATTATTCAGGTTGAGCTTCTTTCACCTGGTGGAGAATGAAAATCCGGAGAAATCCAGGCTTTATTCATCTTGATAAGCGTCAGCCTGTCAGCGCTGTCAGTCGACAGGCGTGTACGCTTATCGGTGATGATGCCACCAGCTGCACTGAAAACCCGCTCGGACAACACGCTAGCGGCAGGGCAGGCAAGAACCTCCAAGGCGTACAGCGCCAGTTCGTGCCACATGTCCAGCTTTGAAACCCAGTAGTTGTAGGGAGCTGTGTGATCATTTAGGACGATGGTATGGTCAGCTACGTACTCCCTCACCATCTTTCTGTAAAGATCAGCCCTACTCTGCCGAGACTGGGGACAGGTGACAGTGTCTTGCTGGGGTGACATAAAACTGGGAAAGGCTTTAAAGCGTACCCCTGCCAGTGCTGGAAAAGCTGCCTCTCGCCTACTCTCCCTCGCTACTTGTCCTGCAGAGTACGCCCTCTGCCGCTACGCTGTCAGAAGGAAATTGTTTCAGCTTGTGCACCAGGGCCTGCTGGTATTCATGCATTCTCACACTCCTTTCCTCTCCAGGGATGAGAGTGGAAAGATTTTGCTTGTACCGGGTCCAAGGAGAGTGAATACCCAGTATTCGGTGCTGGAATAAATCCTTTGAACGCGAGGGTAAACGGGATAGGCAGCCTAGCATGAAATCTGCCATATGCGCCAGGTACCAACGCGTAAGATTCATCCCCTCACTGGCCTGACTGCCCATTTCCTCCTCCTCCAACTCCTCTTCTTGCCCATACCACACTGAACAGTGAAGGACTGAACATGGTCCCCTTCTCTGTCTCGCCAACATTCTCCTCCTCTTCCTTCCTCATCCCCTCCACCTCCTCCGATATGCGCTGAGAAAAGACCTAAGGGTGCTTTGGCTATCAACAAGGGAATCTTCTCCCCCCGTCTCTTGTGACGAGCGCAAAGCTTCCGACTTCATGCTGACCAGAGAGTTTTTCAACAGGCCAAGCAGCGGGATGGTGAGGCTGATGATGGCGGCATCGCCACTGACCATCTGTGTTGACTCCTCAAAGTTACTCAGAACCTGACAGATATCAGACATCCACGTCACTCCTCATTGTAGAACTTGAGGAAGCTGACTGACCTGACTACCAGTTCTGGTGGAAGTTGACCATGGCAGTCTACAATCGCTCTGCGCTGCTGGTAAACTCTAGATAACATGGTTAATGTTGAATTCCACCTCGTGGGCACGTCGCACAACAGTCGGTGAGCGGGCATTTGGAGGCGGCGCTGCGCTGCCCTGAGAGTGGCAGCATCTGTGCTGGACTTCCTGAAATGCGCACAGATGCGGCGCACCTTGAGGAAAACGCTCAAGGTGTCTTGAGGAAACGCTGAACTATGAGATTTAACACATGGGCCAGGCATGGCACATGTGTCAGTCTGCCGAGTTGCAGAGCCGCCACCAGGTTACGGCCGTTGTCACACACAACCATGCCTGGCTTCAGGTTCAGCGGTGCCAGCCACAGATCAGTCTGCGCCGTGATGCCCTGGGTGCGCCGCATCTGTGCGCATTTCAGAAGTCCAGCACAGATCTGCCACTCTCAGGAGCAGCGCAGCGCCGCCCCAATGCCCGCTCACGACTGTTGTGCGACGTGCCCACGAGGTGGGAATTCAACATTAACCATGTTATCAGAGTTTACCAGCAGCGCAGAGCGATGTAACTGCCTATGTCAACTTCCACCAGAACTGGTAGTCAGGTCAGTCAGCTTCCTCAATCACAATGAGGAGTGAGTGGATGTCTGATATCTGTCAGGTCTGAGTACTTTGAGGATTCAACACAGATGGTCAGTGCGAGCCGCATCATCAGCCTCACCATCCCGCTGCTTGGCCTGTTGAAAAACTCTCTGGTCAGCTGAAGTCGGAAGCTTTGCGCTCGTCAACAAGAGAGGGGGAAGAAGATTCCCTTGTTGATAGCCAAAAGCACCCTGTGGTCTGTTTTCTCAGCGCATATCGGAGGAGGTGGAGGAGGATGAGGAGGAAGAGAGATGTGGCGACGACAGAAGAGGGGACCATTGTTCATCCTTCACTGTTCAGTGTGTATGGCAGAAGAAGAGGAGGGTGGAGAGGAGAATTGGCATCAGGCCAGTGAGGGGATGAATTCTTGCAGCGTTGGTACTCTGGCGCATATGGCAATTTCATGCTCGGGGCCTATCCCGTTACCCTCGCGTTCAAGAATTTATTCCAGCACCAAACGGGTACACTAGTGCCTTACAAGCAAATCTTTCACTATCATCCCTGGAGAGGAAGGAGTGTGAGAATGACATGAATACCAGCAGGCCCTGGTGCACAAGCTGAAACTATTTCCTTCTGACAGCGCTAGCGGCAGAGCGTACTTCTGCAGGACAAGTAGCGAGGGAGATAGGCGGCAGGCAGAGTGTCAGGGTCATTATTCATGTTTTAGATTGCTATCTAGCCCCTCATTTTTCGGTCCACTCTTTCATGGCCATGCTGTTGCCCATAATTTTTGCATAATGGAGCGATAAGCAGAATCAGAGGCTCCCATGCAGGCGCCCCTGCTTTTTCCCTGTCCATTCCGTGGTGTGTTCCAGCCTTTTCTGAGGTTCCCGGTGTTTGGCCAAGCTTCCTGTGCAAAGCCTTGGTCCCCTTGAAAAATGCTCGAGTCTCCCTTGACTTCAATGGGCCTTCGTTATTCGCGACGAGCACTCGAGCATCGGGAAAGTTTTGTACTCGGATAACGATTAAACCCGAGCATTTTAGTGCTCGCATATCTCTAATTAGCACCATACACACGAGATCGCCACGTCCCCCCCACACTCCAGATGGACTGTCAGTCTTTTCCTTGTGTATCAGAGTACTGGAGAAAAGTAAGTTTCTCAGGTAACGGAGGCTAAATTATATAGCAGCCTAAAAGGTAAAACATTTTTTTTTTATTATGAACGGCAACTGATTCATTAGTGCAAACCTAATGTACGAAGCGTCTTCAACTCAAAATCTATATTTAGAACCTGCGGAGGCCGGGTACCCATTGATATATCCAAACACTCTCCCTCATAATTTCTTTTCTTACTTACCGTTCCGTGGCACTCTCAATTTTAAACCTTTTATTGTGGAGTTGGCACTAACATTGTTTTTTTATGTGTGTTTTTCTGGCTAATTTGGGGAGTTTTGCAAGTTAAGTAGCTCTCCAGTATTGCCTCCTTTTTCCGGAATCCGCACACAAATTTTTTTCATAATACAAACTAAATCTGAACAACATCAATACAAACCACATCCAGCCCAGGTTTCGGCGCCCGCAATCCATCATCCCTACATGCTCAGAACAACAAAATCTACTGTCAGCTTCAGCCCAACACGCAGGAGTGGAGATGACACCTACATGGACACTAAAGGAGAACCCACTCAACAGGAGAGAGGCCCTCCACCGTGCCCAGCCTCTCATACTCCAGAGAGGCGCACCTCAACACAGGTCACCCAGAATGTCCTACCCCACCTCATCCATCTGGAGGATTTACCTGCTGCCTTTTACTAAACCTGTCGTTCCACTGTGGTACCTAACCACTAGCTACTGAAATTTAACGTGCATTGGGTCCCGGCCACCAGGCCTCTGAATGCTCCATATGCCCACTCCCATAGGAGAGACGGCCAACCCGGGCCAAATGGACAGAATTGCCGCACCCTGTCACCTCTGTGTTATAGGGGCACTGACCAGGCGAAGTGGTCCATGCTTCTCCAGCAGGCCCCCGACTCCTCCCGTGGAAACCCCCTTTCCTCAGAATCTCCTACACTTCAGATTTTCCCCATCTCGCACAACGGGCCCTGCCTGAAGCATCGCAATGTCCTTCCCAAAACTTCAAGGGGATCCGGATGGAATTCAACAAACTCAACCGCACAGCCAGCCCCTTCATACCTGACTTGGCAATCCCTTAAGGGCCAGAGGCTTTTGGGAAATGGGGTCAACAGACCCTTTAACTCATGATTTTCCTCAACATGGTCCTACTCTCCCCACATTCCCGACCCCCCGCCGGCGATCAACCTTCAGCCGGAAGATGCCCATTCTTGAATAAAGCCTACACATCCCTACCGGAGTTACCCCGGAGGAGCCCCTCCTTTCCATTGGTTGTTCTATATGGACTCTTAACTAAAGGTATTCACGAGGACCCACCCTGGGTTTGACCATACACAACCCTCTCTCCTTGTCTCCCTCGTGCGTAAGTAACCTCCCTCTTGATTAGGTAAGCTATTTCCCCATAACACTGGAAGAACAGACGTACAACATCAAACCCGGTAACCAGAGGGGTTCTGACAAACATGCATACACTGACTGCCCAGATAATTCATCAGCGAGAAGCATGGTAAGTTTGGTGATCAGATTAACCTTTTCCTTTGAGGGTCACATACCAACCCACCCTCCCACTGGTCCACCTCTGTCGGCAAATCTTAAGCCTGCCGTCCCAGTTTTTGCATGGGTATCCCTGCCAAATGCCGATGTCGAGAACTTTGGCGAGTCCTGTGAGCCCGAAGAGTGTCCGGGGATCAAAGCCCCTCTCTTATCTCTTAGTGGGACACGGCATATCCCACTCAAACACGCAAGGGGACAATTTATTAGGGGTTTGTTAGAATTAGGCAGAGTCTGCTGATTATTTTTTTATTTTTTTTTATCTTTATTTTCATTCATAGCTCAAAGTCATCAGGCACAGCACAAAATCCATTGGTGTGTCAGTGTAGGTTAGAAACAGCCATAGCAATGGATAGCATCGTTTTGTAAAAAATAAAAAAAAAAATAACACAAAAAACAAAAAAAAAAATTTAAAGTTTACACTTTAATTTGGAAACTGTTTAACCCGAGGGCTAGGGGTAAGACGAGGGCATGGACGTGGGCATCCAACTATGCAGGGGTCAGAGGTGTGGTCTGGGCGGGTGAGACACCACCTGCTGATGAGCGGAGCAGTGGGGAACGCCGCGAGTACACTCCCTAGGTCATCAGTCTCAAGTTACTGGGACTCGTGGTAGAGCACTGTTGAGGCCAGAACAGGTCGCAAGAGGTGATGTCGTGGATGTCGGACAATGTTCTAGCCAATTTGTCCACAGTCAGTCTTCCCGCAGTCCACCCGTCACCGAATCAGCACTCCTCAGCTCCTCCACCTAGCCTCCTTCCCCCCAGTCTGCCCCTCCCAGCAAAATTTGGCATTGAACCGGCATACTATGAGGAACTGTTTTCTGGACCCTTCCCACAGTCAGAAAACTATGTTCCGGTTGCTGCTGAGCCATTTTCCGATGCCCAGGTTTTCCACCAGTCGCAGTCTGTGGGTGATGATGACTTATTGACGTAGTGGAAGAAGTGTGTAAAGAGGTGTCGGACGATGAGGAGACACGGTGTCAGACAGTGGTGAAGTTGTTTGTCAGGGCAGGAAGTCCGAGGGGGAGCAGACTAGGGATCGGAGGATGATGAGGTGACAGACCCAAGGGTTGATAGGCCGGTTGAACACAGTGCTTCTGAGACGGAGGCGAGTCTATAGCAGAACAGTTGAAAGAGCAGTGGTGGGGCCAACGGAGAGGCAGGGCCAGAGCTGGTTGCATCAGCGCCACATGTTGCCCGTAGTCAAGCTCCCGTGGCGAGGGCTGATTTTCAGAAATCTGGAGGTTCTTTAAAGAAACACCGGATGACCGACGGACTGTGGTGTGCAACCTTTGCCAAACCGGATCAGCAGGGGTTCCACCACTATAGCTTAACTACCACCATATGCCGCAGGCATATAATGCTAAAACACCCAATCATGAACCAAGCGTTCACCTCCGGCCGGGCACACCACTGCTCCTTCCTGTGTCACTGTAGTCAACCCCCTGCCCAGGACCACGGCCCAAACACCCTCCCGTGCGAACCCCCCATCTCGCCTCCACGATCCTCCAAGCATCCACCAGCGTTCATCTCCATACCCCAGACGCTGGAGCGCAAAAGGAAGTATAGCCAAACCACCCACACGCCCAAGCCCCAACGTCCACATCTCCAAGTTGCTTAGCGCTGAGTGCCCTATAGGCTGGTAGAGACCGGGCCTTTCGAAACCTCATGGCGGCGGCGCCCCCTCGTATTCGGTCCCCAGCCGCCACTACTTTCACCGATGTGCCGTCCCAGCCCTGCACAAGCAGAGTCAGAGAACATTCATCCGTGCCCTGACCACGCCGTTTCTGACAAGTCCCTGAACCACGACACGTGAGAGTGCTGCCGGGCAGGGCCAATTTGCTGATGGCACATGGTTACTTGGTGGAGGTGGGACCGAGTCGGACCCTGGGGTGCTCATATACTGCCGACGCCGAGGATTGCGGGGCCACCTCGGTCCGGTCTCAAAGGCCTACTATGCTCCTCCTCCGATTACCATCCGTGGCATGGCGCCATCAGTAGGTTAGCTCTAGGCACAGCAGCGTGCCATCGCTAAGCGACAGCAGAGCGGTGCTCAACTGCTGAGCCTAGGCGATAAAGGCACACCGCCCAAGAGCTATTACAGGGCTTCGTGAGCAAATCAGACAGATTGGGGTATGTCTTGAGGAAACGCTGAACTATGAGATTTAACACATGGGCCAGGCATGGCACATGTGTCAGTCTGCCGAGTTGCAGAGCCGCCACCAGGTTACGGCCGTTGTCACACACAACCATTCCCGGCTTGAGGTTCAGCGGTGCCAGCCACAGATCAGTCTGCGCCGTGATGCCCTGTAATAGCTCTTGGGCGGTGTGCCTTTTATCGCCTAGGCTCAGCAGTTTGAGCACCGCCTGCTGTCGCTTAGCGACGGCACTGCTGCTGTGCCTAGAGCTACCGACTGATGGCGCCATGCCCACGGATGGTAATTCGGAGGAGGAGGCATAGTAGGCCTTTGAGACCTGGACCGAGGTAGGCCCTGCAATCCTCGGCGTCGGCAGTATATGACCAGCCCCAGGGTCAGACTCGGTCCCAGCCTCCACCAAGTTAACCCAATGTGCCGTCAGCGATATATAGTGGCCCTGCCCGGCAGCACTCGTCCACGTGTCCGTGGTCAGGTGGACCTTGTCAGAAACGGCGTTGGTCAGGGAACGGAAGATGTTCTCTGACACGTGCTTGTGCAGGGCTGGGACGGCACATCAGGAAAAGTAGTGGCGGCTGGGGACCGAATACCGAGGGGAGGCCGCCGCCATGAGGTTTCGAAAGGCCTCGGTCGCTACCAGCCTATAGGGCAGCATCTCCAGGCTAAGCAACTTGGAGATGTGGACGTTGAGGGCTTGGGCGTGTGGGTGGGTTGCGCTATACTTCCTTTTGCGCTCCAGCGTCTGGGGTATGGAGAGCTGAACGCTGGTGGATGCTGTGGAGGATCGTGGAGGCGAAGATGGGGTTTTCGCATGGGAGGTGTTTGGGCCGAGGTCCTGGGCAGGGGGCTGACTAGCAGATGACATAGGGGAAGGAGCAGTGGTGTGCCCGGCCGGAGGTGAACGGGCTTAGTGCCATTGAGTGGGGTGTTTAGCATTCATATGCCTGCGCATACTGGTGGTAGTTAAGCTAGTAGTGGTGGAACCTCTGCTGATCCTTGTTTGGCAAAGGTTGCACACCACAGTCCGTCGGTCATCCGGTGTTTCTTTAAAGAACCTCCAGACTTCTGAAAATCTAGCCCTCGCCACGGGAGCTTGACTACGGGCAACATTTGGCGCTGATGCACCAGCTCTGGCCCTGCCTCTCCGTCTGGCCCCACCACTGCCTCTTCCAACCTGTTCTGCTATAGGACTCGCCTCCGTCTCAGAAGCACTGTGTTCCCCTGGCCTATCAACCCAGCTTGGGTCTGTCACCTCATCATCCTCCGATCCCTCAGTCTACTCCCCCCTCGGACTTCCTGCCCTGACAACAACTTCACCACTGTCTGACAACCGTGTCTTCTCATCGTCCGACACCTCTTTACACACTTCTTCCACTACGTCAATAATGTCATCATCACCCACAGACTGCGACCGGTGGAAAACCTGGGCATCGGAAAATTGCTCAGCAGCAACCGGACAAGTGGTTTGTGACTGTGGGAAGGGTCCAGAAAACAGTTCCTCAGAGTATGCCGGTTCAAATGTCAAATTTTGCTGGGAGAGGGCAGACTGGGGGGAAGGATGCTGAGGTGGAGGAGCTGGAGGAGTGCTGATTTCGGTGACATGGGTGGACAAATGGCTAGAAGCATTGTCCGCAATCCACGACATCACCTTTTCACACTGTTCTGGCCTCAACAGTGCTCTACCACGAGTCCCAGTAACTTGAGTCATGATGAACCTAGGGAGTGTAGCTCTGCGGCGTTCCCCTGCTCCCTCATCAGCAGGTGGTGTCTCACCCCGCCCAGGACCACGGCCTCTGACCCCTGCAGTAGTTGGACGCCCACGCCCACGCCCTCATCCTCTACCCCTAGCCCTCGGGTTAAACATTTTCAAAATTAAAGTGTAAGCTTAAAATTTTTTTTTTTTTGAGTTTTTTGTGTTTTTTTTTAAACAAAACGATGCTATCCTATTGCTATGGCTAGTTTCTAACCTCCACTGACAGCACACAACTGGATTTTGTGCTGTGCCAGATGACTTTGAGTTATAAGATAAATAAACGTAAAAAATAAATAAATCAGCAGACTGTGCCTAATTCAAATCAAACCCCTAATAAATTGTCCCACTTTGGTGTTTGAGGTGGATATGCGTGTCACTAAGAGCTAAACACAACGGTCGCAGGTCTCCCAGCAAATTCCTCACAGTATGGTACTAGCTGCACTACTAGTGCCAGCAAGCCCAGCCACAAGCAAACCAAAAAAAAAAGGAAAATATAACGCTATTGTATTGTATTGAGGTGGATATGTGTGTCACTAAGAGCTAAACACAAGTCTCCCTGCAAATTACTCACAATATGGTACTAGCTGCACTACTAATGCCAGCAAACCCAGCCACAAGCAAACCAAAAAAAAAGGAAAATATAAAGCTATTGTATTGTATTGAGGTGGATATGTGTGTCACTAAGAGCTAAACACAAGTCTCCCTGCAAATTACTCACAATATGGTACTAGCTGCACTACTAATAGCAGCAAGCCCAGCCACAAGCAAACCAAAAAAAAGAAAAATAAAACGTTATTGTAGCCCTAAGAAGGACTGTTGGGTTCTTGTAGAATCACTCCTGCCTAACCCTATTCGATAGAACAGCCTAACGCTTTCCCTGACCAGCAGCAGCTCTCTCCCTAGCGGCATCCAGACGCAGAATGTCCGAGCGCGCGGGCAGCGGCTGTCTATCCCGGGTCACCTGATCTGGCCAGCCAACCACTGCTATCGACGTGTAAGGGTACCACGTCATGCTGGGTGGAGTGCAGAGTCTCCTGGCTTGTGATTGGCTCTGTTTCTGGCCGCCAAAAGCAAACGGCGGGAGCTGCCATTTTCTCGAGCGGCGAAGTATTCGTCCGAGCAACGAGCAGTTTCAAGTACGCTAATGCTCGAACGAGCATCAAGCTCGGACGAGTATGTTCGCTCATCTCTAGTCCTAACTTCATCAGAACACAATGGTGATAATGCCCATGTTTGTGCCGGTACCAATCGTGGACAACAACTGTTCAAATTCCGGTGGCATTTAAGCTGATCTGGCTTGTGCCCCCCGACACTTACATAACGGTGACACCATGCACTGGGGAGTCATGACATCATGATAAGCGCCAATCCTCTCCTAAATGGCAGTGAGCACAGTCCACATAGATTTAGATGCCAGCAACTTTTCCAGTGCCATTCAAACAATTAACACCTGCAATCTTTGGTGTTGCAAGGAGTGTGGTTCTTGTCCGGGTGCGAGTACAAGTCCGAGCCCAACCTACCTGCTTGTTTTGATTTAGTACTTAAATTGTTTTTAAACCGGTAGTGTGAGGTAGCACACTAAAAGGTCCAACACTGGTAGTGTTAGTGGTAGTAGACTAGTACTGTAGGGTAACACTGACACAAATTGTTCTAAGACTGCTACACGGCTATAGAAAGTTCTGGTGCTGTTTTTGAAAGAAAAAAACCATTTCTAGTCAAGTTAAACAATATCAGACATTTAATATACCCCTTTAAAAGTCTATCCAAGTATTTGCATCCACATATTTTGTATATTACTTTTTGGATGCCTTTTTGGATACCTCTCAATCTGCTATTTACTAATTTATGAATATTAGTAATCAAAAGTGCAAAGTCTAGTGATTTGTATTACGGTAAAACTGTTCCTATCTTGGGTGTTTATGCCCCTTTAATTCATGTCAAGGTTCTACAATATTTGCTTAGGCAGAAGCTTCCAGTTTGCTGATCTCCTCATACACCTGGATCTACCTATGTGGTATATAAACTTTTGGATCATTAAAATAACGTTCAAAAAAATAAAGGGTTAATAAGCATGTGCCAAGTTAGGGTTGACCGATCCATTAGTACTCTATAATATACCTCCAAATACTTTGTCCTGATCATGATATTCAGAGTTGACATGTGAATGGATGTTCTTAGTCAGAAATTGTTACATTTCCAGGTTTTACATAATAGAGAAATTCTGTGGAATTGTTATAGTCCTGAGAATTACATAAGTGATGGATATAGTTATGTAATCCATTGTGAGTAATGTTTTGGGACCTAAATTCCATAATTAAAATGTTTTGTTCTCTTGTGTGATGTGAAGATAAACTGCTGCCTCCTTGTTAACTTTGGTTTAGTTTATTTTTAGTGCCTTTCAAATTCTAGCAAGTTATGCAATGACTTCCACGATCTGCATGCTAAAAGGTGAAAAGAGTGGGAGACAGGCAACTTTATCCACTGTATAGTGGCTACTTCTGGGTACTGCAGCTTAGTTTTGCAACATCTATTCCAAAACGTCCCTCTATCCCCATTTGGCAGAATAGGTGGCGTTAATTTGTGTGTTTCTTGTGTGTGAACTGTTGCTTAGGTTTCTGTGTTCCTGCCCAGCAAAGGGTTACTATCCTGATGGAGAGTTCCCCCAGTGTGCTGCTGGAGGCGTGTCCTGCCTTATATACCTGCCCACTCCCATCAGACCTTGCTGGTTATTCAGTCTTTGCTATCTAGTGCTTTTGTTTTTTTTGTTTGCTATTCTGTGTATTTGACCTCTGCTACGCTTACTGACTATTCTATTGCTACTTGATTCTGTACCTTTGCCGCCATCTTGGTTTTGACCCGGTTCCAACTGACAACACTTGCCTGTCTGTATCTGTTTTCCCTCAGTGTCATGTATCTCCCGGTGCATCCTGCCTTTCCTGTCTCAGATTTGTGGTTTTTTTCTGTGTAACAGTGTGAACACTGGTCTATCTCAATATTCCTGTTACCTGTCCGCTCCACCATCCAGCAGCTGCCAGACGAAGTAAGTCTTCCCTGTCATCTTGTAGGGTGGCTCAGGGACCGTCAGTTAGGTTACTGATAGTGGGTTCACCCTTGTCAGGGCGGTTTATCTGTTGCAGGCAGAGTCATAGCCTGCAGGGACGTCGCAGGGTGAGTTTACCATCATTTACTCAGTCTGACAGCTAGCGCCAAACCTGGTTGTGGTAGCGCTGTTGCTGGACAGGTGCATTACAAGTTTTCATTCGAGTGAAAGGATGCATCCACAAAGCTTTATCCAAGATTTACACAAAGTGCTTAAATAAACAAGAAAGGCAGGGGTAAAAAAAAGACAAAAACAAATTTCATCAATTAAGTATATTGAAAAGTTCACATTTACTAAGGGTCCAAACAGCGCTTTTTCGTCGGGTTTCCCGATTTTTGACCATTTTGCCCTGTATTGCCCCGGGTTTTTGACGCACGCAATCGGATTTTGGCGCATCGGCGCCAGCTTGCATGCGACACAAATTGGGGGGTGTGGACGTCGGACAACCTGACTGATTCGGACAAACCGCGGAATTTAAAAACGAAATTGTGTGGCAGGATCAGCACTCACATGCACCAGGAAGAAGAATGTGAACTCCGGCGGACCTCAGTGGGGAAGTGACACGTGAAGGAAATTGGAAGAACAATCTTGGTGAATCGCGGCATACCCGAATCCTCGTCGGACAATGCACAGAGGGGATCGGGACAGGACGGGTAAGTATATGTGCCCCAAAGAGTCCGCCATAACAACCTCCTGCGGCAGAGAGTTCCATAGTCTCACTGCTCTTACAGTAAAGAACCTTTGTCTATGGTTATGGTAGAATCGCCTCTCCTCTAGGCTTAGAGGATGCCCCCTTGTCCTGGTCACAGGCCTAGGTATAAAAAGATCTTTGGAGAGATCCTTGTATCAGGTATTTGTACATTGTAATGAGGTCTCCCCTCAGTCGTCTTTTGTCTAAACTGAATAATCACAAATTTTGTAATCTGTCAGTGTATTCTAGTCCCCCCATTCCCCAAATAATCCTGGTTGCTCTCTGCTGCACCCGTTCCAGTTCTACTGTGTCCTTTTTATATACTAGTGCCCAAAACTGTCCACAATATTCCATGTGTGGTCTGACCAGGGATTGGTATAAGGGCAAACTATGTTCTTATCATGAGAATCTATTCCTCTCTTGATACATCCCATAATTTTATTTTCTAAATTAGCAGCAGCTGCCTGGCTCTGGTCACTAAAATGAAGTTTTCCATCCACCAATACCCCAAGTCTTTTTCATTTGCAGTTTTCCCAAGTAATCGACTATTTAGCACATAATTATGCTTTATGTTTCCATGGTGCATAACTTTACATTTATCTACATTAAACCTCATCAACCATTTCTCTGCCCACTCCTCAAGCTTCTACAAATCCCTCTGTAATGCCAAACTACCGGCCTCAGAATTAATTACTTTACACAGCTTAGTATCATCTGCAAATATTGAAAATTAACTGTGTAAACCCACTACAAGGTCATTAATAAAAATACAGTCATGGCCAAAAATTTTGAGAATGACACAAATATTATATTTTCACATGATCTGTTGCCCTCTTTTATTGGCAGTTAGAATGAGTTACTGCAGCAAGTCAATATTTGCAGTGTTGACCCTTCTTCTTCAGGACCTCTGCAATTCTCCCTGGCAGCTCTCAATCAACTTCTGGACCAAATCATGACTGATAGCCGTCTATTCCTGCACAATCAATGCTTGCATTGTGTCACAATTTGTTGATTTTTGTTTGTCGTCCTGTCTCTTGATGATTGACCACAAGTTCTCAATGGGATTAAAATCTGGGGAGTTTCCAGGCCATGCACCCAAAATCTCTATGTTTTGTTCCCTGAGCCATTTAGTTATCACCTTTGCTTTATGGCAAGGTGCCCCATGCTGGAAAAGGCATTGTTGATCACCAAACTGCTCTTGGACGGTTGGGAGAAGTTGCTCTTGGAGGACATTCTGGTCCCATTCTTTATTTATGGATGTGTTTTAGTCAAGACTGTGAGAGAGGTGCTGGCGCTTGCTTGTCCTTCATGGGCACCCTGGAGCCTTTTTGGAAACAATGGAACCTCTCTCCTTGAATTCCTTGATGATGCGATAGATTGTTGACCGAGGTGCAATCTTTCAAGCTGCAATACTCTTCCCTGTTAGGCCAGTTTTGTGCAGTGCAATGATGACAGCACGTGTGTCTTTAGAGATAACCAGTGTTAACAGAAGAGAAACAATGATACCAAGCACCAGCCTCCTTTTAAGCAATCACTGAAACCATGTTAGGGTGCGTTCACACGTTGCAGTTAAAACTGCACCACAATTAGTTTTGGGTGGTTTTAGGTGGTATTTCTTATTTTAACAAGTGAAAGACATTAAACCAACAGGTGAATGACATTTGTGGAACAGCTTTCTTCTTCAAAATCAAATTCATCCATTCGGTTCATGTCTTTCACCTGTGAAATTGACAAAACTGCACCTAAAACCACCTCAAACTGATTTCGATGCAGTTTTAACTGCAATGTGTGACTGCACCCTGAGCTGCTCCTTTAAAGGCAGGTCTGCAATGAAGTTAAAATGTGTTTTGGGGGAAAAAGTTCATTTTCTAGGCAAATATTGACTTTGCAATTAATTGCTGTTAAGCTGATCACTCTTTATAACATTCTGGAGTATATACAAATTGCCATTATAAAACCTGAGGCAGTAGACTTTGTAAAAAATAACATTTGTATCATTCTCAAAACTTTTGGCCATGACTGTAGTTAAAAAAGGTGGCCCAATACTGACCCCTGTTGCCTCCACAGGTAATATCAATCCAATCGGAGAATGTGCCATAGAGGACAACCCTCTGTTTTCTATCACTAAGCCAATTTCTTACCCAAATACACAGATTTTCCCCTACTCCCAGCAGTCTCATTTTATGCAGCGCTGGAATGCTGCTAGGAAAAGAACAATAGGCATCATACTCCACACACTTCTCCTCTCCTGAGGAGGGTTGGACAGGTATCTTTGGAAATGAAATCGGTGACTATCACACTAAGGGCATTAGTTTTGTTTCAAGGGGGGAATCAGATATTATTCAGATAATAACAATTTGGTATAAATTATGAACCTGGAAGTACACTCTAACTGCTGGGGTGGTTTCATATATTGAGGGCTGGATTTTTACTCTAATCCCTGTATAAGTAGAGTAGAAACTCGTCACTCCATTGAATTTTTATTTCCAAGAGAACGCAATACAAAAATGATGTGTGTAACGTTTGGATCGACAAGGCTTTCTTCAGATATGAATTGCTGAAGAAAAAGGAGAGAATATAGAATAAGAGACAATGCGGGAGATTTATCAGAAGTGTCTGAGGTGAAATTGTTCTAGTTACCCATGGAAACCAATCAGAGCTCAGCTTTAATTTTATAAACAGCTGTATGAAAATGAAAGCTTAAAGGGGTATTCTCATCTGGGCACTCACATTCAATTTCATTAATCTTCCATATATAAACATTTCTTCATTAGATGTTATTAAAAAAATGTTCCTGTGTGAAGATAAATGTAGTGATATGGTCCCTTAGAAACAAGACTGTGTCCTTGGATACGACCACCTCTGCTGGAGGGATTTCACAAAGAAACAAAAAGTTTTTGTAAATCAAAAATGTCCAGGAGTTACTGCAGGTCCCACAGCCGCCCCGTGGTAATGATTGCTGAATCCAGGTGGTCAGGCAGAGCTCAATAGCGCATCTCTGGCCACTGCTGCTAGAGTGTGGGATGGTTGTAACCGAGGAAGCTATATAATTTCTAAGGGACTGCATGGCTACATTTATGAGAAATTATCTTCACACAGAACTGTGCATAGCGCCCATCTTTAGCACACATGCATATTGGGAGACTTTAATCGTTTTGGGTGCAATTTGAGTCTATTGACTCTTTTAGACAGGTTGTACAAACTTCAATACTAGAACAAGAAAGAGAAAACTCTAACATCTGTGTACAGGAAAGAAGGGCCATTTACACTCATCTGACTACATAAAAAAAACCTAGAGATAACTCACATATAACACCAAACTGAACAAGGACTCAAATACACAAGGGATCACAAAGTCATTACAGATCTGTTTGCAGATTCTGCAAATCTTCTGGACTTAATTCCTGAGAATCCCAGAATAGGAGTATTCTATATTCATCCCAAAATACAGAAACTGAAAAAAATATCTCCCATAGGTCCTCTCCCCAAGAGCAGTATTTTAACTACCTTAACTACCTACATGTGGAATCCCTATATTTGAACTTCCCACATAAAGATGGACTAACGGTCTGCCAAATGTATCTCGGGGCTAATGGAATGACCTCAGAATTAGTATTACAGCTCACCAAATTCATTTTTAACACATAATTATTTCTCATTTGGTGAGCAAATCAACCTACACAACTCTGTAACTACCACGGGAACAAAGATGGCACCAAAACTAGAAAATGACTTCCTGGAATTATCTTAAAAAACAACTGTAAAGTAAAGTTTTTTTTCCAACAAATCAATAGCTCTTGGGATGTAAAACAACTTTGCCTATTATCTTTGTGACTTTTATCCAGCAGTTTCTTTGCTATCCCCCTCAGATTATCTCAGTGCTGCAGTAGCTCCTTCCTAAGCCTCTGCTGACAAGACAGAAATCCGTAAATTTGTTTATCTGTCAGACTCCTGGGAGGGGAGAGGCTGCTGCTTCCTGCTCACAGAGAAGGTCATGTGACAGAGCTCTCTCTGTGTTAGTGATTGGGATTCCGGCTCTTCTTAGAGAGCTGGATCATTAGGCTTTGCTCACTAAGAAGAGCATGCTATTTTGGATCCTGAATGGCTCCCTATTAAATATATAATAGGGAGCGGCAGACCAGTTAGTCACCCCACACCACTCTACTTTTAACCCGATTGTATTGAGTCAAAGGGGGCGTGGTGAGCCGGTTAGGGGCGGGATTAAGTGAGCCATTGGCTCACATCATTTACAAACAAGAGCTGGCTCTTTGTGTATGTAGAAGAGCTGGAGGTGTTGAGGACTGTGGATGCAGATGTCTGCTACACATAATAGTGAGGTACAAGACCTTCCGTGTCCCCTATCAGTTCCTCCATCAAATTCTGGTATTATACAAAACTATGTCTGTCTTTCCTTTCACCTCATGCCGCAGCCCTTCTCCCACCTTGTACTCAGCAGTGTCAGCTCTATGCAGGTCAGCTATTGACCCTAAGTACTTACACAGCACAGGCTACACACCACATGTTCTTGTTTTACTTATGATTTCTTCCACTTATATACAGTGTTCAAAGGTTTTACTTGTAGGAAACTAAATGTATTTAATGCTAAATTACTTGAAAGAGAACACAAGGCATCATGGGATCTGTGGGCAGCTTGAATTGGACTCAACTTCAGGGCATGAGCAGGAAGAAGTTAGTCTCCACCCACTTCACCTCTGGTGAGAAAGATTTTTGCAAAGATAACTTTGTAAAGAAAAGGGCGAGCAGCACAATATGAGCACCGTTCTGTTTCTTTTAAAGGGGGAATCGAATAAAATCATTTGGTAAAATCATTATAAAGTTTCCCTTTAAAGGGAATCTGCCATCAATATCAAGCATGATAAACCAGGAACACTTACTCATAAATCCAGGCACTGTGACTGTGCTAATATTGTTATATGACCTCCTTCCTTCTACAATAACCTTTTTTCAACTAATGAAACTAAAGGGCACTGGTGGGTGTTTCAAGAACCCATGAGTGCTGCTTTGTCACAAGCTGTTACAATGATCAGTACATCTCTCTCCCTCCTCTCTCTGCCTGTGTAATCTAGAAGAAAAAGGAAATGCATGGTGAGGGGAGACCTCCTCTGCTCATTGTAACAACAAGTGAAAAGACATCACTGAGGAGCTCTGGAAACAGTGAGAACCCCTCCGACTCATTAGGACAATTGTAAAAGTTAATTTTTGATTTAATAAAGCCATGGATAACAAATATAAGAACATTTCCACAGTCACATTCATTAGATTAAATGGGTTTATTAGATTACTTGGGCAGTGTGTGCGAATGGTACAAAGGAAAATTACAGCTAATGACGCAAAAAATATCCTTTAACTATCTCCGTCGATGAAAAAATAAATAAAGTTATGGCTTTAGGATGATTTATTAATGATTTATTATATAGTTTTTGTATGGCATGAGCAAAACAAAACACACACACATATATATAAATATATGAAGAAGAGGCAGAGGATCCCAAAATAAAAGAAGAGCTTTACTATCCTCATGCTGTTTGCCGGCAGGAAGTCTGTGTGTGTGTGAGCTCATCTTGGAATGCAAGCGTGGGGGCCACTGCAGAGAGAAGCTCAGTGCAGGAGAACAATGTGTCCTGCCCGACCCTAGACTTCTGATTTAGGGTCTGATCCAGGGGCAACCGAAATTGTATACACCAGGACTGATAGAGACAGGTTGGAATTATATCTGTGAAATGTATTTTTGTTAATAACAGTGAATTAGAGAATGTGTTATTTTATTATCCTGAGTATATTTAAGAATCTTGTCTTCGTGAAAATACCCCTTTAAATTACATCTACCATCAGGATCAAGGATTGTAAAGCAAACACACTTACTTGCTAATGTGTGTCCTTTCTGGCAGGATCTGCTCCTCTTTTAGCTTCTTATGCTCTTATTTTTACCAAAACAAAGCTTTAACAATTATGCAAATGATACTGGGGAGGCTCTGGGCTCCATAGGCAGTAATGGAGTCTTAAGAGCATTGGGTTTATTTGCATAATTTTTAAAGCCTTTTTTCATAAAAACATAGGCATAAGAAGCTAAAAGAAGAGCGGGCACACATCATCATGGGTGATAGATTTCCTTCAAATACGGTGTTAAATAGTAAAATAAGGACGGATCAAAATTCCTTTTACATAAATGGTAAAAACATTAATAGAAAACATTACAGGAAATCAGGATCGCAAATTACAGGGCAATAATATATATCAACCTGAGATCATATCACAGAATTATAGGATCATCTGTGAGTAATCTGATTTTCTAGACCAGACCTGCACTTAGACAGCACAATGACTCATCTTTACACGGCAGAATACACGGCTCTTATTATATTATGGATCAGATTCCCTGTACATTTCTTCTATCTTTCATGCAACAAATGACTCATAGCCATTCATTGTGTCCCATCCTGCATCTCTTGGCCTCGCTAATAGGTATTGACTATCTGTTTAGTTGTAATTACAGTGGTGCATCGGCTGATAAAAGGTTTTGCTGAACGTTGGTGAAATCATTGTCATTTGATGCACTTTATATTCTTAGTAATTAGAGCTCGGTGACAATTAGAATATTCAGTTCTCCCAATTAAATGGCATTCTCTCCAATAGACCTCCTTCTGAGAAGAACGCCCCTTAAAGGGGTTTGTCCAAGAAAGAAATTTCTCAAATTTTAATACCTAGTTTATGTTTACATAATTAAGATAATTTTTTTTAGCTTCCATTGCTGACTCCATTGCACTAGCTGAGCAGACACTCCCTGAATCCTATGTACTATGAGATGCTGTGTGCTGACAATGTGCTTAGATTATCAGGAATTAGGTTTATCTACTCTTTTATTTAGCTTCTGAACATTCTACTAGTATCTGACACATACAAAAGGAGAGATGAGACAGATCAGAGATGAGGGATGATGAGATCTATAAAATGATTGATATAAAACACAATGACACTCTCAGCCCTGCTGACCATAACTATTAGCCAGTAACCAGTAACTATTCAGATAGTGAGTGCCAGCTGGAGACTCAGGTTGAATGTCGAAATGGGTTGTCAGGACTATTAAGCCATTAAATGCCTGAATACAAATCATTGTGTATCTATTTTAACCCAGAAGCACAGTATACCCCTTACCGTCCTTCAAGAGTTTTCAGGTGGTTGCCCGAAATCAAAGTAGTATTTGCTGCACCCATTGGGTAACCAGAAAAGGAAGCAACCAACCACCTCCATGCATCCCTTTTTTGATTATATATCTCTGCTTTTAAAAAAATGTTATGCTCCTCTCCTACACCATTTGGCACCTGCTGCAACTCCTTTGTCCCATATATGAAAACATCTATTTTAAACTAGTGATCAGTTTCAATAGTCTATACTGATTTTAAAAAATGACTTTGTCTGTATTCTGTATCATTTTAGTACTTTACAAAACTTTATTTCACATTACCTGTCTCTATGCCAGCACTGTGTGTGAGTCCCTAGGGATAAGGAGGGGCAGCTGCAGCAACTTATGTGTGAGTCTCCTCTCGTCCACAGTCATCCAGCTTAGTCGGAGTGGTGCAAATCTATCAAGCAGGGAAGGGAGGGGGGTGGTGTGGAGTAGAGGAAGTATGCATGAAGAACCAGGTTATGTGAAACAAAGTTTTATAAATTACTGAAATGATTAAGAATTCTGACAAAAGCATTTTAGACATAAGCTATTGGAACTGTCACTAGCTACAAATGACATTCCTGATGACAGGTTCACATTAAGTTGACCTCAGCCCTCAGACCAATATAACTATGCACCCCTTGTACAAAGAATTGCTTTAAATCAGCCTGCCCAAACAAAATGATTTACACACATTTATAGTAATTCATGTTTCTCCCAGAAATGACTCAGGATAACGTGTTCCAATAAAAAGTTTTAATCAAAGAAAGAATATTTAGAATTTTCAGTTTACAGAGATTCTCTTCAAAATAGCAAAAGCAACAACTACACAAATGTAAAACATATACATTATTATATAGTCTTGGACTTTACATAATTTATTAAAGAGAGATCTGTCACCATTTTCTAACCTTTTACATAAACACAGCGGAGTGGTCAGACCCTCTAAATCATGATGGAGCTTTTCTTTGTTTATTATCTAGGTCTGTCTATCAGTATGTTTGCTGCTGCAATGTGTTTATTATGTTTGTTATGCATTTTCAAGGTAAAGTAGGCAGAAATCAATACCTGCTAAAATCAACTTGAAAGCCAGCCTAGGCCAACTTGAACAAATTTTGATGAAAGGCTTTTATGGGAGCTTGTGGGCCCCAATGCTAAATCTATAAAAGGGCTATCATCCCTAATATATAGGGGTAATCTCCTCTTATCATGAAGAGGGCCACTTTGGGTCTGGGATAACTGAAACCTCTGAGACCGGAAATTGTATAGAGAATTTGTCCACTCCCCTTCAGATGTGTCCATCCTTACTTTAGATCAACCAATATTGCAACATGGTATGAGAATCCTCAATAGGACCCACCTCCCAGCACAAACAAACTATAGCCAGCCATAGACACATAAACCCACCTCCCAGCACAAACAAACTATAGCCAGCCATAGACACATAAACATAAACATTAGAGATGAGCGAGCACTAAAATGCTTGAGTGCTCGTTACTCGAGTCGAACTTTTCCCGATGCTCGAGTGCTCGTATCGAATAACGAACCCCATTGAAGTCAATGGGAGACTCGAGCATTTTTCATTGAAAGAACACTGAAGAAGAACAGATGTTTGCAGATGTTTTCACTGAAAGAACACAATGAAAGAACACTGAAGAACACATTGCAGATGTTTCCGTACATCTGCTAACTTATCCGAAGACATGCGTGCCGAACGGTGTTGTTCACAATAGTATGTGAAGAATATTATGTGTGAAGAACGCATTGCAGATGTATGGAAAAATCTGCAATGTGTTCTTCACACATATTGTTCTTCACATACTATTGTGAAGAACACCGTTCGGCATGCTTGTCTTCCGATAAGTTAGCAGATGTACGGAAACATCTGCAATGTGTTCTTCACTGTGTTCTTCACTGTTTTCTTCACTTAAATGATCCTGTGTTCACTGTTTTCATTGTATTCTTCACTGTTCTTCACTGTGTTTTCTTAAGTAAATGCTCGATCTCGAGTCGACGAGATACTAGTCTGAGCAACGAGCCGTTCCGAGTACGCTACTAATCGAACGAGCATCCTCGCTCATTTCTAATAAACATCTCATGAGATAGTTTTACAAAATCATGTTTTTATGAAAATCTGATAATCTGATACTCAGCATAAGACATGTTGAGCCAAGAGGAAAAAGTAAGGAAAGACACATCTGTAAGATTTTATAAAGGAAGAAAGTGGTGGCAGATCTTCCTTAATACATGAAAAGCTTATACAAATAGAAGCACAAGGCTAATACTCTTAAGTCATGGTGACTACGTTCCCACATAGTGGGTATTACTTTGCTTAGAAAAACATTCATGTAAAAGACAAACATGAAAACACTTTCTGTTACACTCCTCACATAAAAAATATCTGTATTCAGATTACCAGATATCCCAATTCTAATGTTACATACCCCAACACTACTGGTTTACCCATTACCATACCAGATCCTTTGACCTGGCACTAGGTTTGTACCAGGAAGCACCTTTGCAATGTTTCGGGATTCCACTTTTAACTTCCTGTTATGATCTCTGATACAGGGATCTATGGAGGAATTTATCATTTACATATGATCAGGGAAGGCTTACACCGTCTAGACTCAAAATTTGGAGGGAACAGTGCACAATTATTTTTATAGACAGGTGGTACCGCTATGGGGTAGTCATGTATCCCTATCAGTCTCCAAGCTATGAAGACAGTAATCAGGTACCATAAGCACAACTTACTCTGTTAATATGATTTATCTGTAAAATATAATGTGTAAATTAGATATTATTTGATCACAAAAATATGAACACATCGATCACAAGGCACCAATAGACAAGGTATACAGTAAATATAACAAATTGCTGGATTGGCAGCAAAATCTCTTAACGATGCCTTAGACTTCTGCATAGCGTAGGTCACAAAATAAGTAACCTATGTCTTTCTAACATTCCAAAAAAATGAAAACATAAGTACCTACAACACTGGTCACATGTTTGATTCACTAAAGCAAATTGATGGCTGGTCATCTATATATCAGGGGGGATGGATCAGGCATGTTCGATATCTACATGTTCAATCCTTTGTTTTGAAGACACAAGCCAGTACCGGAAGTGCGTCATCTACTTATAGACAGTATATGCATGAGTTTTCAAGTGTATAAAGGGTAATGTCGACAACCCCTATATGCCCTGACGTGAATAATAGACAGAATTAAAGGGTTTCCCCAATTAATATGTCCCTTTCTTGCCTTTTAACTGAGCACAGGTCACAAAACATGGCAATACACACCAGGCTGTGATGTACACTATTCATGGGCCCTCATGTTTGAAAAGATATATAACCAGCTATATGCTCTTTGTAGTGTCGCAGTAGCACAGAGGTATAATATGAGCTTTCCCATGTCATAAGCCTTTTACTGGAGGTTTAGAAAGTCAAATAAACTTAAATGGAAGATCTGGATTTACTGAAAATAAACTCCATTTGAAGTGGCCACATGAACTTTGATTATCGTTGGCAGCGGGCCACCTCCATGTGAAACTTAGTATTTGTTGCCAATTTGTAAACACAGCTGGCCATAAAAAAAATTCTCATCCTTTCAATGGATTTACAACCCCATCCAAACTCCTGAGTCACCCAGACATTCCAAGTCCAGAGAATGAGCATTTTTCCATGGAAGACAACATGTGGTTCTATGACTGCTTATTACTAGACGATGTAAAGTATTCAATTGTGGGGGGATTAAGGATATACCTGGAAAGATAAGTATTTTTTTTTTAGTATATCAGATATAACTGTATACTCAATTCCAGAGAAAAAAATGAGATTCTGTTATTCTGTATAACCCACTTTATTGTCATTGATTCTAAACTGGTTTTAATGTTTTGCATGTACCTACTCCATAAACAGGATAATCCCAATCAGTTAAGCAACCTGTACACAGTGTTCTATCTGCAGGCAGCATCTCATAGAAACAGCTGGGGCTGAGCAGATTGTACAAAATGTCCTGTATGTAGGCAGCATGTTATAGAGCAGGAGGAGGTGAGACGATTGTACACAGTGTCCTCTGCGCAGGCAACATGTTATAGAGCAGGACGAGCTGAACAGATTGCACATAGAATACTGTCTGCAGGCAGCATGTTATAGAGCAGGAGGAGCTGAGAAGATTGTACTTAGTGTACTATTTGTAGACAGCATGTTATAGAGTAGCAGATGAGTAGATTGTACATATTGTTCTATCTGCAGGGCGTATGGTATATGGCAGAAGGAGATGAGCAAAATGTTGATGGTTTCCTATCTGGAGGTATAATGTTATAAAGCAGGAGGAGCTGTCATGTGCATTGAGCAGGGGAGGGAGGGGGATGGTGTGGAGAAGAGGAAGAATACATGAAGAGATACAGGCACACACAGGCTGCAGCGGCCCCTCCCCTGGGACACATCATAAGCGGCTGGCAAGGAGCCAGGTAATGTGAATTAAAAATCTCAGCAGAGATAAGTCCCCTGATGGTCTGGCAGTGACTTACTAGCATTACTTTCCTAAATCAAAATAAATCCACGTGTGTTCATGGATGGGGGATATCGACAAGTGCTGCTGTCAATTGAATGAGTGTCTGGTTTATAAAGTATTTGCATATGAATCAAATAAGTAATTATGGATCCTTGGGCAGGTGACCTTCCCAGGAGCCCTAGAGAACTATCTACTTAATTCTCCAACCATGACAGATGCTTTTCTGAGGGCACATCTAAGGATCTACTCTACAACACTTTTGGGAGCAAACGTTACATTAGGGATGCTGACCATTCTTAGCGGATATAACAAAATCCCATCGTTTTTTAAAGTTGGTTATCTTGTAACACACATTTCTGGGCATTTTCAGTGAAGAAGAAAGAAAAGGAAGGAAACATTCGTGCACCTGCGAATCTGGCACTGGAAAGGTTCCACATTGTACATGGACGGAAATGTTATTATAGATATAAAATGTGCACGGATAACGAAACATGTCCAAGGGCGTAACTAGGAAAGCAGACCTAGCAGACTTCTTAATGGGGCCTGCTTAAAAATATACATATTACACTCATATATACCCACAAATTTATACACCTATACACATAAACATGCAGTTCTTCACTCTACACACACTATACACATCACATATACACACATTGAGTGCCATATACAGACATACAGCATATATACACAAATACAGTGTATATATACACCATATACACATCAAATACACATTTAAACAGCATATATACATCACATATATGTTTTAGATCTTTAGTGTCAGGTTGGATGACAGGGCCCCCTAACACTGTGGGCCCCATAGCAGCTGGTACGGCTGCTACCGCTGTAGTTACATGCTTGTACATGTATTAAATATCTATGCAGTGTCCCAGTGTCAGCTGCCGTATTGGGTAGTAGGGGAAGAGCGTTGGTTATATAAGCCCTTGATTGTCTGATGCTCAGGGGGATTTTTCTTAGAAATAATCTTAGGTATATCATAAGCCACGCTGTTTTTTAGCAGCAGGCTTTGTGTTATTAGGAAGGAATTTGGTTCTCACCATTGTGGTGTCATAGATGAAATTTATTGTACCCTTGAAGGAAGGATACAAGTCTACTGTAAGACATGCCCACTTCACCACCCTAGGAGGATTACCCATGTCAGCTCCTGTCTCTGTTTCCTACATGACTCCACCTTGTGGATAGAATTTTGTTTAGCAGCTATAAGTGCTCCAGCTGCACCACCACTACATACCATCCAGGGCCTCCTCAAACAACACCGACCAGGGACGACTACCGGAGAAAGCTTCGGCTTGCACAGTGTGGCCATCAGGTTTATTGTTGCCCCTGTAGACCATGGGTCTCAAGAATTTATGGGGTTTCTAAAGGCCACAACATCCAGGGCTCTGGAGGACCTGATCAATCCTCCCAGGATCTGCTACCACTACTGTCCTCCTGCCTCCCATCCTAAAACATTTTCAGAGGTCATCTGGTTCAACCATCATCTACTCCAGAGTTTGATCTTAGGCATTACAAGGGTTGTCAAGGACTGGAACAAATGTCTTTCCAGAGACAACTCCACTCTTGTCCATGGCCCCATGCCTACACATAACATGGACAGATACTGTACTGTTTCTCGAAAACATTGCATGCTTATTTCTAATTCAATAAACTCCTTTAACAATTTTAATAAATAACACATACAACTTCATTATATAGGAATGTTTGTATAGATAAAGCTATTAGTATCTATTATTAGCCCTACATTTTTTCAGTAGTCTGCAAGTAATCAATAATACGTGCCTTTAACCCCTTAAGGACGGAGGGTTTTTCGGGTCATTTCTCGCTCTCCAACTTCAAAAATCCATAACTTTTTCATTTTTACGTGTACAGACCTGTGTGAGGGCTTATTTTGTGCGTAACAAATTTTACTTTCCCGTAATGTTATTTATTTTAACATGCCGTGTACTGCGAAGCTGAAAAAAAATTCCAAATGTGGAAAAACTGAAAAAAAAACCGCACGTTTTGTGGGCTCAGTTTTTTCGACTTTGACTGTGCACTCAAAATAACACCTCAGCTTTATTCTTTGGTTCAGTGCGATCGCGGTGATACCAAATTTATACAGGTTTTATTGTGTTTTAATACATTTTCAAAAATTAAACGAATGTGTACAAAAAAGAAAAAAAAATTTTTGCCATCTTCTGACGCTAATAACTTTTTCATACTTTGGTGCACGGAGATGTGTGAGGTGTCATTTTTTGCGAAATGATGCGACGTTTTCATTGCTACCATTTTGAGGTCTGTGCGGCAAGCACCGACCGCGGTTATTAGCGATGGGGGTTTTCTGCAATATGCAAAAACCCCCACCTTTGTATGAAGAGGACTCAGCCCATGAGCCCTCTTCACACATCCCTTATACCTCTGCGCCATAGAGCTACGGCACAGAGCGTTAAGGGGTTAATATCTAAGCAGGAGAAATATAACATATTAACAGAAGACAACACAACTTGAGGTCATTTGCAGATGGCCATGTTTCTTTTGAGAAACATATTGGGGGAGATTTATCAGAAGTGGCTGAGGTAAAACTAGTTGTCTATGGAAACCAATCAGAACTCTTCTTTAATTTTATAAACTGCTGTGGGAAAATGAAATCTGGGCTCTGATTGGTTGACTTGGGCAACTTGAACAGTTCTGCTTTCACACACTGCTGAAAAATCTCCCCTATTCTGTATGTTGGACGGATTTCATGGATTAAGCACGTCCGTATGAACAAATCACACTGCGTGGTAGCAAATTAGGATCCAGTAAGCACCTGAACAGCTGAACTCAGTCCACACATGGACGTTTTTGTTTGACGGAAATGAACATGGATGGACTCAACACTCAATGTTTGTTCGGGATGAATAACATCCTCAATGTACTCTGAGAAGTGCTGCAAGTTTTAAATATACACTCTATATAAATGATAAAATATTTCTCCTTTACTCATTGGAGGGAATTTATCATTAGGTTTTTTGGCATTGTTTTGGCACAGTTGTGGTGCACATACTGTTTGGTGACTTTCCAGTGCACCAAATGAACATAGGACACTGCAAAGTCACTTTACAGTAGACCCTGCTTGAGCCAAACTCATTATTTGCTCAGACTAGTTTTAATAATACTGAACTATATTCATGATTTGCGATTTGGCGCAAAATTTTCGTTTGGGCACATGTTTTGCCGCAAAATGACTACAGTCATCCCCTGCCATAGAAATAGGAAATAAACCACTACCAAGACCAATTGCTCATTAGACGGACATGTGCGGCAAAAAAAATACGATTTTACGACAAAAAATAAAACTAATACAACAATATACGTAGAACACAGACAACCAAGTCAAAAAGATAAATTGTAATGATAAATTCCCCCCATTGAATGGAAACTTTCAGTGTTAAAGGGAACCTGTCACCAGGAAACCCATTTTTAGCACTCCCCAAGTCCCCACAGAGCATAGTACATACACTGCCAAAGTGTTTTTGTATAAAAAATAGGTTTTACAGAAAAAAAAGTTATGTTATATTGTACCTTTCATTAGCATCTGCTGTGTGACTAGGCACTCGTCCCCTGGGAGTGGCTGGAAAGGAACAGTTCCCCCCACCCCACCCTTGGGAAACTGCTCCTCCATGTGTCCTTTTCAAATATATGAATAACTCAGCTCACCCGGGATTGGCTGTAGAGGAGCAGGGGGCGTCGCTAAGCCAAGCGATGGGCGTTTTCACTGGCAAAAATACGTTTCATTCTTAAAAAAGAAGAGACATTCTCAGGGACTGGATGAGGAAGTGACTGTAGTTGTTTCCATAGACACACAGGATTATGAAACTGCTAGCAGAAGCTGCTATTGTAGAGACTGGTGAATATTATATAGCTTATTCATGTAGCTGCATACTGTGACATGACTATTCCCACATAATATCCCCCTCTATTTATCTACTGACCAAAAATATTCCATAATTACATTAAATATAGTCATTTTAGAGGATGTGCAGATATGGCAGAACTGCCCCAATGGCAAGTGCACCTCTTGCCCTGAATACTGCTTAAAATTGTTCTGCTACATATAATCAAGTTTTTATAAATTTGTTTAGTTTAAGAAGCTGTGTCATAAACATGGGTATCCAAGTATTAGACATCCCAGAAAAAAACTTACAAAGATGGCAAGAATTTTTTCCATTATATGGGGTTCCAGAAAAACAAATTGCCATATATTGAAATGGTATCTTGAAATCCGTAGAGCTAAAAATTGATAGAGCTGAGCACGCTTTAAGAGTACAATGCGTTGGCTGAAAGTTTTCCATTGATTAGCAGAAGTTAGGTCCATATACACAAGTGGTCTTAACTATTAAGAGAACTAACGTCTCAATAAAGCCCTTCATTTGCAGTCATTAGAAACACTAAATTCTTGCCAGCAAGTTGCATAGCTGTGAAGGGTTTCAATTAGTCTGCTGATATCCCCGGAGCGCTCAGAATTCTTCTCCCCCCTTTTACTACTACCGGTAGGTTTTGGCCGTCCTGGAGTCTGGAAAGTAAATGGAAAAGCAAAATGTTAAATTTCATTCTAGATAGAAAGTTAAAAGAGAGCTTATGTCAACAGAAAAGGATACATTATTTTGGTCAAATGGGTCTATCTGATGGGACCATCAGCGATCACAAGTGGATAGTGGAACCATTCCCCCTAATAAATGGAGCAGCAGGTTAAACAGACTCCCTGCCACTCCAATAATCTTCTGTGGAACTTTCAGATATAGACAAGTGGTGTGAATATTTTCTGTAAACTTTTAAAGTTAACATTTTTCTAAAGCTCAATAAAAAATATGCAGTTGAATCAAGCCCCCTCTTCCTCAGAAACCCCCCTTCACTGTAATGGATGGTCCTGCATCCAGAGACATCATTATCCAGATCTCCTGGAGTCCAATTTATGGTTTCAATCATAGAGGAGGAGGCATTCAGAGCTCCCCAACTCTCCTCCTCGTTGACTTTATACAACCAATTTACATCTATCTTCAAAGTTGATTTTCAGGATGATATCACCAAGTTGGGCCATGAAAGAAACAAAAACTAGAAGGTGTTACTGTTTGACAATATTCTGGTAGTGGTTTATTAGGCCAATTGCTGATGACAGGTTTCCTTTAATGTACACTGTGCACACCATCTTGACAAAACAGAAATGTAGGAATTTTTTTATTAATTTACTAAACAAGAAAAACTGAAATATCACATGGTCGTGGGTATTCAGACCCTTTGCTCAATAATTTGAGTAGAAGCAGCTTTTGAGCTAGTACAGCCATGAGGCTTCTTGGGGAAACTTCAAGTCTCTCCAGAGATGCTTAATTGGGTTTAGGTCAGGGCTCTGGCTGGGCCAGTCAAGAATGGTCACAGAGTTGTTATTTTCTGTATTTTCTGCATTATCTCGGTACTTGGTCGCATTCATCTTTCATTCAATTGCTACCAGCTGTTCTCTCTCTGCCCCCATAGGCTGATGCTGCCACCACCATGTGTCACAGTTGGGATTGTATTTGCAGGTGATGAGCAGCGCCTGGTTTTCTCCACACATACCTCTTAGACTTAACACCAAAAAGAGACCAGAGAATCTTATTTCTCATAGTCCTTCATGTGTTTTTTCCACACTGTATGCGGCTTTCATATGCCTTGCAGTGAGGAGAGGCTTCCCACGGCAGACTTTGGCATAGAGCCCCGACTGGTGGAGGCTGCAGTGATAGTTGACTTTGTGGAATTTTCTCCCATCTCCCTACTGCATCTCTGGAGCTTAGCCACCGTGATCTTGGGGTTCTTATTTACCTCCCTGACCAAAGCTCTTCTCCCACAATTGCTTAGTTTGGCTGGAAGGACAGGTCGAGGAAGAGTTGTGGTTGTCCCAAACTTCTTCCATTTAAGCATCATGAAGACCACTTTGCTCTTAGGAACCTTGGTTGCAGCAGAAATTCTTTTATAACTTTGGCCAGATCTGTACCTTGCCAAAATTCTGTAGCTGAGCTCCTTGGGCAGTTCCTTAGACTTCATGATTCTCATGTGTTTTGACATGCACTGTGAGGTCTTATATAGACAGGTTCCTTTCCTAATCAAGTCCAATAAGTTTAATTAAACATACAATGAAGAAGTAGAACCATCTCAATGATGATCAGAATTAAATGTACAGAAAGTGAGTTATATATGAGTGTCACAGCAAATATCAAATATCTACATTTCTGTTTTTTGTCAAGATGGGGCGCAGAATCTACATTAATAAACAAATAAAAATAACTTTTTTGATTTCACCAATTGGCTGCAATGAAACAAAGAGTGAAACATGTAAAGGGTTCTCAATACTTTCCATACCAACTGTATATACCGTATATACTCGAGTATAAGCCGACCCGAGTATAAACCGAGACCCCTAATTTCAACACAAAAAACTGGGAAAACCTATTGACTCGAGTATAAGCCGAGGGTGGGAAATGCATTGGTTACAGCCTCCCAGTATATAGTCTGCCAGCCCCTGTAGCATACAGCCTGCCCAACCCCTGTAGTAGGTAAAAAAATAACACTGTACTCATCTTTCCGATGTCCCCCATAGGTCCTCTTCTGTCTCAGACTGTCTCAGACAGAAGAGGACCTACGGGTGACGTCAGAAAGGTATCATAGTATATAAGGCTGGAAGGAGACGCAAGTCCATCAAGTCCAACCTTCAAGAATTAAATAAATGTTTTATCCCCATAACCCGTGATATTTTTTCTCTCCAGAAAGTCATCCAGGCCTCTCTTGAACATGTACATAGAGTCGGCCATAACAACCTCCTGCGGCAGAGAGTTCCATAGTCTCACTGCTCTTACAGTAAAGAACCTTTGTCTATGGTGATGGTAAAATCGCCTCTCCTCTAGGCGTAGAGGATGCCCCCTTGTCCTGGTCACAGGCCTAGGTATAAAAAGATCTTTGGAGAGATCCTTGTACTGTCCGTTCAGGTATTTGTACATTGTAATGAGGTCTCCCCTCAGTCGTCTTTTTTCTAAACTGAATAATCCCAAATTTTGTAATCTGTCAGTGTATTCTAATCCCCCCATTCCCCTAATAATCCTGGTTGCTCTCCTCTGCACCCGTTCCAGCTCTATTATATCCTTTTTATACACTGGTGCCCAAAACTGTACACAATATTCCATGTGTGGTCTGACCAGGGATTTGTATAAGGGCAAAACTATGTCTTTATCATGAGAATCTATTCCTCTCTTGATACATCCCATTATTTTATTTGCTTTAGCAGCAGCCGCCTGGCTCTGGTCACTAAAATTAAGTTTACCATCCACCAATACCCCCAAGTCCTTTTCAGCTTCAGTTTTACTAAGTAATTGACCGTTTAGAACATAATTATACTTTTTGTTTCCATGGCCCAAGTGCATAACTTTACATTTATCTACATTAAACCTCATCAAACATTTCTCTGCCCATCCCTCAAGCTTCCACAAATCCCTCTGTAATGCTAAACTATCGACCTCAGTATTTATTACTTTACACAGCTTAGTATCATCTGCAAATATTGAAACTTGACTGTGTAAACCCACTACAAGGTCATTAATAAAAATATTAAAAAGAAGTTGCCCCAATACTGACCCCTGTGGCACTCCACTGGTAACATCAACCCAATCTGAGAATGTGCCATTAATGACCACCCTCTGTTTTCTATCACTAAGCCAATTACTTACCCAGATACACAGATTTTCTCCTATTCCCAGCAGTCTCATTTTATATACCAACCTTTTATGTGGCACGGTGTCAAATGCCTTTGAGAAGTCCAGATATACAACATCCACAGCGTCCCCCAGATCCAGTCTTGAACTTACCTCCTCGTAGAAACCAATCAGATTAGTCTGACAGGACCGATCTCTCATAAACCCATGCTGACGCTGGGTTATAAGGTTGTGCACAGTGAGATACTCCAGGATAGCATCTCTAATAAACCCCTCAAATATTTTCCCCACCACAGCAGTTAGACTTACGGGTCTGTAGTTTCCAGGATCGCTATTTGATCCTTTTTTGTATATTGGTACCACATTTGCTATGCGCCAGTCCTGTGGAACATAACCAGTCCTCAGTGAATCTTCAAATATTAAAAATAACGGTCTGTCTATCACCGTACATAATTCATGCAGAACCCGGGGGTGTATGCCATCTGGCCCCGGTGATTTATCTATCTTAGTGGTTGCGAGGCGGCGCCGTACCTCTTCCTGGGTTAAACTGTTGACATTATAAAAAGAATTTTTTTTTTTTCTCATTGTGTCTTCCACCAGGGGATTTTCCTGGGTAAAGACAGTTGAGAAGGCGACATTCAGTAGATTGGCCCTTTCCTCATCTCCTTCCACCATGACCCCCATGTTATTTCTAAGGGGACCCACACTCTCTGTTTTTAGTTTCTTATCATTTATATACTTGAAAAATAATTTGGGATTATTTTTGCTCTCCCTGGCAATATTTCTCTCAGTCTCTATTTTTGCGGCCTTTATCTGCTTTTTACAGGATTTATTTTTCTCTCTATAATCCTGTAATGCCTCATCGCTACCTTCACGTTTTAGCACCTTAAACGCTTTATCTTTCTCGCTTATTGCTTTCCTTACAAGACTAGTTAGCCACATAGGGTTTTTCTTGTTCCTTTTATGCTTTTTCCCATAAGGTATGTGTTTCTCACAGGACTTTTTCAGAATATATGAGAAAAAGTCCCATTTTTGGGGGGGGCTTTTGTCCTTGAGAGCATTATCCCAGTCTATGCCTTTAAGGTCTTCCCTTAGTTGCTGAAAATTTGCCCTCCTGAAGTTTAGAGTGTTGGTTGCCCCTTCACTAACGCTCTTAGTAAAGCGTAATACAAAATCAATGATATTATGATCACTATTCCCCAGGTTCCCCCCAACCTGTAGTTTTGATATCCTATCAGGTCTGTTAGTAAGGATAAGGTCCAGCAGTGCCCCCCCTCTTGTTGGCTCCAGGACTAGTTGCGACAGGTAATTGTCTTTTGTTGTTGACAAGAACCTGCTACCTTTGAAGGACCTGCAGGTTTCTACCCCCCAGTCAATATCTGGGTAATTGAAGTCCCCCATGATAAGTACTTCACCATGCTTTGAAGCCGCATCCATTTCACTTATCAGCATTTCCTCTGCTGCCTCCATTATATTTGGAGCCTTATAACAAACCCCTAGTAATATTTTATTTTTATTTTTCCCTCCTCTTATCTCCACCCATAGGGACTCCACATTTGCATTTGTGTTACTGATGTCATCTCGCAAGACGGGCTTGAGGCAAGAATTCACATATAAACAAACCCCTCCCCCTTTTTTATTTATACGATCCTTTCTAAAAAGACTATAACCATCTATAGTAACAGCCCAGTCATAGCTACTGTCCAGCCATGTCTCGCTGATACCCACTATATCATATTTCCGTTTCAACATCAAGAGTTCCAGTTCCTCCATTTTGTTTGTGAGGCTTCTGGCATTTGTGTACATACACTTTATATGGTTTTCCCTGTCCGTATTCCTTTTGTCCTTATTCCCCAATCTCATTCCAGCCCCCCTTCCTCCCCCATGGACTATGACCCTTCCCAGCTCTCTATGTACACCGTCTATTTGCCCTGCACAAGTGTAATTGCCCTCCCCCCAGGTCTCTAGTTTAAACACTCCTCCAACCTTCTAGCCATTTTTTCCCCTAAAACAGCGGCCCCCTCCCCATTGAGGTGCAGCCCATCCCTACTGTAGAGGCTGTAGCCCACAGAAAAGTCATCCCAGTTCTCCATGAACCCAAACCCCTCCTTCCTACACCAACTTTTGAGCCACTTATTTACCTCCTTGATCTCCCGCTGCCTTTCTGGTGTGGCACGTGGTACAGGCAGTATTTCGGAGAAAATTACCTTTGAGGTCCTTGCCCTGAGCTTATGGCCTAAATCTCTGAAATCATTTTTAAGGACCTTCCACCTACCTGTTACTTTGTCATTAGTGCCAATGTGGACCATGACCGCTGGTTCCTCACGAGCCCCTCCCAGTAATCCGTCAACCCGATCCGCAACATGCCGAACCCGAGCACCCGGCAAACAACACACTGTTCGGTATGCACGGTCTTTGTGGCAGATTGCCCTGTGTGTTCCCCTAATAATGGAATCTCCCACTACCAGCACCTGTCTGACCTTGCCTGTGCTCCCATTACCCTTCTTACTGGAGCCGACATTCCCCTGGTTGCTAGCGGCCATGTCTTTCTGCAGCATTGCTACCCCAGAGCTGATATCCCCCTCATCCACCAGCCTGGCAAACTTATTGGGGTGCACCAGATCAGGACTAGACTCTCTACAACTCTTCCCTCTACCCCGCCTTCTACATGTTACCCAACTAGCTGCCCCCTCATTCTGCACCTCCATACTTCCCTCCCCACAACCATCTTCCCCAGAGAGTTTGTGCTCCAGGAGCAGCAAACTTCGTTCCATATTATCAATTGCCCGCAGCCTTGAAACTTGCTCATTTAGATCCAGAATCTGGGCTTCCAGATGAGCAATTTTCACACACCCCACACAGCAGTATTCCCCCTCGAACGGCTGTTCAAGGAAAGCATACATGGCACAGGATGTACACCGTGTAGCAATGCCACTTATGGAGTCCATAATTCTAATGGGGATTACAATAGAAATATGCACAGAAAGAATTTACAGTCAAAGTAACACAAAACACAGAAGTTACCTGCTAAAGCCCCTCAAACTTAAGTCCTGTCTAGATAAGCAAGGTGAATGCCTCCCTATACCCCCCACACAATATACAGATTATGCAAGTAAAATACCTTTAGATCTACTTGGTTGCAATAAAAAACACACAATGAATATCAGGAAATAAAAATGTAGATGCACTTATCTATTTGTTGCAGGATCCAAAACGTACTCCTTCCCTTAAACCTAAGTCACACTTATGACACTGCACACACTTGGGATCAGTGCACACTCGCTGCCAAGCTCATACACTCACTTTGCTAATGCTTTTTTTTAAAGTTATCGGCCACAAAAATCTGCAGAGCTCACTGCACAAGATCTGGTGAGTTTTGTCTTTATTTTTTTAGTTGACTCGAGTATAAGCCAAGTTAGGGTTTTTGAGCACAAATTTTGTGTTGAAAAACTAGGCTTATACTCGAGTATATAAGGTATATATATATATATATATATATATATATATATATATATATATATTTATTTATTTATTTTTTTGTGAGTATGTGTTTTTTCTTAATGGTGGACATTTTCACAGTTTTTTTAAAATTTAGATTAGTTTTTCAAGATTTCCATATCTATAAGATCCCCAGTTAAAGGAGGAAATGACCCACTGTGGGGCTGATGTCTGATTACCGCTATACAGGGTCGCAGCTCTGATTAACCGTTTTGGGCCTGGAAATCACATGACATGACCTATTGAGCCTGTGACACTGCCAGCTCTTCTATTCACAGAATAATGCAGCGCGATGCAGTGCGGAGAGGAGAAGGCAGAAGCGGTATTAAGTCAGCGCATGAGCAGGAGAAACTGCAGTGACACCGAAAGACATCACTGCAGACTCGGGCCCCGAACCAGCTGACGTCTAAGGTTAGTAAAGCGGTCGGCATCAATCTAATACATACAAGTCAGATTTACTTTCTCACCCTATGATTTGAAGACTTCAGACAGAGGTTGTTATTGCTGTGTCTCACAAGAGTTGTTAGCCTTTTTTTCAGTTCACCAATTTCAGCGGAACCATTGATCTTCAGATTTTTTAATTGGTGCTTCAGAAAACATCCCCAATAAACCAAGTTCTGTTCAAAATAAGGAAAAGATTAAAAATAACTGTTGTGCAAGCTGTAAATTCCATAATAAATATCAATAGTCCCTAATAAACACACAATGCAGGAAGATGAAAACAATATAAAAGCTGCTCTTAAAAGGTTTTATCTGTTTTTATATGTTTTTATTACATATCCAATACCGTCCTGCAGTCTTTTGAAACACTTAAAAACTTCTGTTACTTAATCAGAGAAAATTTGGTGCGTTTCGCGCATTGAAAAAATCTACTATTTATTTAGTGGTAGATTAACCCCTAAAGCTGCTGGGTAGCGACTATCAGTGTGTCTATGATTGTTCGGAGTTTTGCTCTTGTATTTTACTCATAACACCATTTTTATTCTGCACAAATATTTCTGGCTGACAGTGGGAGAGGAGATCAAGAGAAGGAGCAGGGGAAGAAGGGCTCCGAGGGGTAATGTGCCACCAAAGCCCTTGTGCTTAATTTACATAAAAATAAAGATTGTTTATAACCTATAGTTATAATTATGCTGCTGGGAGCTACCTAAAAGAGTTAATGGTTAATCTACTACTAAGTGACAGATTTCCTTTAACCCTTTTTAATACATTTTCATACAAGTAAAAATTATGGTAATAAAAAACAGGGTTTAACAGAGGTGCCCTGTTTGTGCAGCCTGATGTTTGAAACTCGTTCAGGGAGCCCCCTGCTGATGTTATTGCCCCTGACAAACTTCAGAGTAGTAAAAGGGACTGCTAACAACATGGCTGTCTCTCTCACCGACTGCATCCCTGCCACAAGCCCCTTACCATCTGTCTAGGTGCACGATTGCAAGGGGATGGGTTAGAGATGGCACAGAAAGCCCCTCCGATCTCCATAGGACTGCAACACCAGCAGAAATAGAACCTGCTATGTAATCTGCAGACAGTCACATGGCCCGGTCACGGTCTGGCGAGACATGAAGGCCTCACCGCACCATGACCGTGCAAAATAGAAGTCAATGGGGCACATTTACTTACCTGGTCCAGTCGCGATCCAGCGGCGGGTTCTCCGACGCTGATTCGGGTTCTGCCTGGATTCACTAAGGTCCGTGCGCCGATATTCACCAGGTGTCGCTGCTGCGCCGAGGTCCGCCGAAGTTCACCTGCTTTTTTCTGGTGTATGTGAGTGCTTGATCTTGCGACACAAATGGCTTTTTAAATTCTGCGGTTTTTCTGAATCCTTCGGGTTGTCTGGTGGCCACGCCCCCCGATTTATGTCGCGCGAAAGTCGGCGCGGTTGCGCCAAAAATCGATCGTGTGCGCCCCAATCTTGTGAAATACAGCGCAAAGCGGAAATATTCGGGAAAAACCTGACGGATTCGCGACTGTGGACCCTTAGTAAATGTGCCCCAATGGAGGCCTTGAGCTAGCTGTAATTTGAGCATCTAACTCACGTCTGCCATTTATGGTCGTGTGCATGGTGTCCTAGGCTGAATCCCTGTGCAATCCCTACAGCGCGGCAGAAAGGACATTGCGCCAGTCAACTCTCTTGACTTGTTTATGTCAGTAAATGTGGATGCTTGTACTTTACATGACAAACTATGCCAATCTCAGAGCAGTCTCATCTGGGGAGTTCTTCCTACAACAAATATATAAATAAATTGACAAATAGGCATTACCAATTGGTAGTGTGCCCTGCATAGCCTGACATTGTCCAATCTGAGACATGAGATAACCTAAGGACACATCCTATTTTAATGCCTATTCCACTGACACGCACATCTTATAAACAATATCAATATTTTTACCTTGAGTTGGCAACAAAATGTACCAATATCTCTGGAAACATTTAGGCAAGTAGCCTTAGACATGTGTCGGATCTCGTCTACCTAACAGAAAAAATAAATTTAATATACTGAAGCATAGACATTCATATTTATCAATGTGGTCTCTCCATAAATACAAGTATAACCTACTATTATTTTAGAGGAGAGGTGGTTCTACCATCACCATAGACAGGGGGCATCCTATACACGAGAGGAGAGGCGGTTCTACCATCACATAAACAGTGGGTATCCTCTACACCTAAAAGAGAGGCGGTTCTATCACCATCATATACAGGGGCATCCTATACACCTAGAGGGGAGATGGTACTACTATCGCCATAGACAGGGGACATTCTCTATGCCTAGCGGAGAAGCAGTTGTACCATAGCCATAGACAGGGGGCATCCTCTACACCTAGAGGAGAGGCGGTTCTACCATCACTATCAAAGGGGGCATCCTCTGCACCTAGAGAAAAGTTGTTCTACCATAGACAGGGGGCATCCTCTACGCATAGTGGAGAGGTTTTTCTACCATCGCCATAAACAGGGTGCATACTGTATGCCAAGAGGAGAGGTGGTTCTACCATAGCCATAGACTGGAGGTATTCTACACTTAGATGAGAGGTGGTTCTATCATTGCCATAAACAGGGGCACCCACTACGCCTTGGAGAGAAGCCGTTCTACCATTGCAATAGTTAGGGGGCATCCTCTACGCCTGAAGGAGAGGCAGTTCTACCATCAACAATAGTTAGAGGGCATCCTACACCTAGAGAAGAGATGGTACTACTATCTATCACCATAGACAGGTTCATTCTCTATGCTGAGAGGTGGTTCTACCATCACCATCAAAGGGGGCAACCTCTACACCTAGAGAAAAGTTGTTCTACCATCACTATAAATAAGGGGCATCCTCTACTCCTAGAGGAGAGGTGGTTCTATGATCACCATAGACAGAGATCATTTACAGTGTGAGCAGTGAGACTATGGAACTCTATGGCACAGGAGGTTGTTATGGCTGATACTTTGTACAAGAGAGACCTGGATGACTCTTTTATAAGCAAAACTATCATGGTTTATAGGAAAAATTTTAATCTTATAGGTTGGACTTGATGGACCTGTGCCTTTTTCCAACCTTATATAATATGACTATGTAGGACTCACAATCCTGTGGCTGGAACTGATGAAAGAGAAACATCTACCCAACCCTCCTCTGTCTGCAATCATCAACTACATTATTATAGGGGTATTCCCACGAAGACAAGATTCTTAAATATACTCAGGATAACAAAATAACACATTATCTAATTCACTGTTATTAACAAAAAATTCAGCATTTCACAGATATAAGTGTTACCCGTTTCTATCAGTCCTGGTGTATACAATTTTGGTTGTCCTGGTATATGACTATGGTCAGGCAGGGCAGATTCTTCTCATAAATAGCTTCTCCTATCTGCACACTACAGTGCTCTCTGCCCTTCCCCTGCATTACAAGAGGAGCTCAGACACAAGCACAGACGCTTCCTGCTGGCAAGCAGCAGTGTGAGGAGATTTACTCTTCTAACTACAGATAAGATCTCTATAGCAGGGGAAGGAGGTATAGCAGAGCTGAGCTGAGGTATAGCAGAGCTGAGAGTGTTATTGAGTGTTATCATCATCTCTGATTTGTCTCATCTCTCTTTTTCTATGTGTCAGATACTAGTAAATGTTCAGAAGCTAAATGGAAGTGTAGATAAACCCTGTACCCTGATAATCTAAGCACAGTGTTAGCACACAGCATATCACAGCATGCAGGAATCATGAAGTGTCTGGTTAGAGAACAAACTCTCTAATTTTACACATCACAAAGTTATAGGAGCTAAAACAGCAATAAAAACTGAGTAAAATTGTAAAGTAAGGGGGATAAAATGATCTTTATTGTCAAGGCGACTGGAGAAATTACTGGAAGTCTCACTGGCAATGAACTGGGGAGCTAGAACAAGTAGGAACCCTTTATTTTTTCCACCTCCTGGTCCTGGTGAATCCTTCCAATAAAACTCTTAAAGGGGTTCTTTGGGGACACTGGGCCCCACTGTAAAGTCTGTGCCAGGCCCCCAACTATAAAGTATCATTTATATTCCTCTTCTCATATGGGAAAGTAACACCTTATGGGCCCCCTAAGTCTCTTGGGCCCAGTTGTGACCGCATCCTCAGCACTCTTTAGGGTAAGCCCCTAGTGTGAACATAACAAGCAGCCTGGTGCCTCCTGTTACATTGAAGAGCGCATCTGATACAGCCTCCGGCTGCAACTTGTAGGCTGTAGTGCATATGCACCACCATCTCTATATATCCACAGAGGGCAGCAGTGATGGTTGGCCCTGTGATGCACCGGATCATGAGAGGGAGATCGGTATGGCCTGTTTATAATGTTCTTACCCCCCCTAGGGCCGGTAGTCAGATAAAAGTTAATACAGACTTTATACAATGTCTATCAAATATCTGTCACAATAAAATGAAGCATTTTTTTCATATGTACTTGGTACTACTTTAATGTTAATATCAAATTTGCCTAAAGTTTTTGAATTGTATTGTATTCTCCTTCTACTAACTTTTTTCCACCGCAGATTATAGGGATGTTTAAGTGTCATTTTGCTATCACTTTTTATTAATATCAAACACACAGAAGAATCTCTGAATGCTTACCTTTGTTAAATTGCTGCATACGTCCACAACTTTAATTTTTTTGCTGTTGCTGCAATGGCTAAAATTTTTCGACAGTGATTCTTTCTGAAGAAAAAAAAAATGACATTATAAACACTTGGCTGCTACCAAATACTCCAAGTCACTACTACAGACTTTATTTGGAGTCCTTTAGGACGGGGCTTTATAAGTTTTCATGTGATGTGGTAGGATCAATATTTCTGTGAAGAAAAGTTATGGATAACTTATTATAAAGATTCAAACCTTACAGGGCCGGCACCAGCTCTGGGCATACCTGGGCAATTGCCGGGGCCCACATAAGACTGTACATAATGAATCCATAGAGGGTGAGGGGGCTTTATATAAAATAACCATGATGGGGCTGTTTTTAGGGAACAGGAGACTGTTTTAGTTTCTGAATTTTCAATGCTGCCACATGAGTTCACTGCAAAGGGGCCCACTGAGGCTCTATCACCCAGGGGCCTACTGAAACCTGGAGCTGACCCTGTAACCTTGCTTCAAAAAATATATATATAGGTAGTTTGAGGCACATGCAAAGATTGATGTGACAAAGAAATTTAAGACTGATCTGACTTGGGTTTACAGTCCTTGTTTCAGCTACTTTTCCTGATGCAAAAATGGCCAAAATATATAAAAAGTGGTGCAATCTGCTTGTGCACTTTGCCTCACTCCTGTACAGGTTGCGCCAGATAATTCAATATTGACGCAGGAAGTTAAATTATCGGGAACTATCGGTGCTGCTACGGAAAGTGTAGAAAGAATTATATTTTTTAATTTTGATGCACTTTCATTGTAGACCGTGTGCCAGAATTTTTGGAGACTCCAAACATAAGTGTACCCCAAACTCCGGCTAAGCACTGCTATGCCCCCTTAGGTACCTACATTTTTAAAGTGTCAGACAAAGTGCAGTCATGACACAAAGGTGGTGCAAACACTTAACAAATACATGTGCAATTTCAAGAGACCTTTGTTTTAGTGTAAAGATAGATAAAAAATTGGCCCAGACACAACAATATATCTGGGCAAATGGGGCTTATTTACTAAGGGTCCCACGGCCGCATCCCGACGATTTCCAACGATTTCCGTTTGAGCCGCTGGGACAGGAAAATTAAAAGGGGTTTTTGCCACACGCAATCGCATTTTGGCCAGCTTTCATGTGACACATTGTCGGGGCGGGGCCGTCGGATGATCCGACAGATTTGGACAAACCGCGGGATTTAACTTCAAAATTGTGTCGCAAGCCATGCACTTACATCGGGGAACCTGATCGGGGAAGCAACACATAAAAGATATCGGGCGCACAATCTTCATGAATCGCGGGAGAGTACATCCAGTTCGTACAGTCCGGATCGGGGATCGCGCAGGGACCGGGTAAGTAAATGTGCCCCAATGAGTTAAATTACCCCCAAAACTACCCAAGCTAGTGAACGTTAAAGTAGTAATAATTCATAAATTTACAGCATCATAAAGTAATTCAGTGCAACATGTGCATTTTGCGAGCCACAAGGAACAGACCTGTGTCATTAATTAGGACCTGTCTGACATCATCACTTGAGCACCACTCACACTGTCATTGTCCTTAGGAAACAACCGCCTGGGCTTCAAAGATGGGCAGGAATACGACGTGCCCTATCCCTTGTGTTCAAAGGGACCGAGCACAATGGAAAGCAATGGGGCGGTGTGTTAGCTGGGGGAGCCCACAACCAAAACACCCGTTTGTGTACATGAGACCTAATAGTTTTAGTTCTACTTCTACAAGACGCAGGCTATGCATCAAAAAGCGGGCAATGCCCATAAAACAGCATTATTGTGAAATACTGTAAAAAATAATTTTCAGACAAGACAAAAATAACTTTTTAAACAATACTTTTTATTGACATCTATTAAAGAACACATACAAAGAAAAAGTATACATTATGACCCAACAAATCCCATCGATTACATTAACAACAGTCCCCTCCCCAATCCTTATAAACACTTCACTCCATCCAGACTGGGAAGTTACAAAAAATGTATATCTTTTTTTTTTTTTTTGTACACAAACAGTTTTTTTCAGTATTGGTAGCACATCTGTAGTCAATGTGACCACTTATTGTAGTTTGTGGGTCCAGGATTTGTGGGCCCATTATTCAATGTGTGCATTAGCATCTTCTAAAACTTACCATTTTTTGGACCGAGCTAGTTGCTTGCTTCTTTTTTTCTGAGATCTGCACAATCGCACCATTGCAGGGTACATATATATTTTTGGTTATTTACTGTTATCTTATTGTTCTATTTCATTAAATAAAGGGGGTTATTTATCATATGATAACGCCATATTGCGGTCCCTCAGGCGCAGCCCAATACAGTAAAAGGCTCCGACGTCTTGATGTATCCGGTGTCCAGCTGCACAGCACTAGTAATATTCAGCAGCGTGCAAACTTTTAAAGTTTACTCGCTGCAGCTCATGAGCTGGTGCTGGGCAGGAATGCCCCACGCTGCGCCAATCCTCCACAGCCTCTGATAAATAACCCCCAAAGTGACTAAAAACTGCATTTCTATAATATATATATATATATACACTCACCAGCCACTTTATTAGGTACACCATGCTAGTAACAGGTTGGACCCCCTTTTGCCTTCAGAACTGCCTCAATTCTTCGTGGCATAGATTTGACAAGGTGCTAGAAGCATTCCTCAGAGATTTTGGTCCATATTGACATGATGGCATCACACAGTTGCCGCAGATTTGTCGGCTGCACATCCATGATGCGAATCTCCCGTTCCACCACATCCCAAAGATTCTCTATTGGATTGAGATCTGGTGACTGTGGAGGCCATTTGAGTACAGTGAACTCATTGTCATGTTTAAGAAACCAGTCTGAGATGATTCCAGCTTTATGACATGGCGCAATATCCAAAGAGTGCCAAGAAAATATTCCCCACACCATGACACCACCACCACCAGCCTGAACAGTTGATGCAAGGCAGGATGGATCCATGCTTTCATGTTGTTGACGCCAAATTCTGACCCTACCATCCGAATGTCGCAGCAGAAATCAAGACTCATCAGACCAGGCAACGTTTTTCCAATCTTCGTCTACTGTCCAATTTCGATGAGCTTTTGCAAATTATCTCGAACCAGACTGCCCATTCTCCTCTGATCTCTGGCATCAACAAGGCATTTCCGCCAACAGAACTTCCGCTCACTGGATGTTTTTTCTTTTTCGGACCATTCTCTGTAAACCCTAGAGATGGTTGTGCGTGAAAATCCCAGTAGATCAGCAGTTTCTGAAATACTCAGACCAGCCCTTCTGGCACCAACAACCATGCCACGTTCAAAGGCCTCAAATCACCTTTCTTCCCCATACTGATGCTCGGTTTGAACTGCAGGAGATTGTCTTGACCATGTCTACATGCCTAAATGCACTGAGTTGCCGCCATGTGATTGGCTGATTAGAAATTAAGTGTTAACAAGCAGTTGGACAGGTGTACCTAATAAAGTGGCCGGTGAGTGTATATATATATATATATATATATATATATATGATAGACATATATAGATATATATATATAGTATATATATATATATATATATCTATATATTATATTATGTAAAACTATTAAAGGAAACCTACACTGGTGATTGATGCATTATGAAGCAAACATACCTTGAGAATGCTGTAGCTACACTGATGCAGGATCATATCTTGGTTAATCCCTGTGCTGAGTGGTTTTGCTGATAAAACAATTATAAAGTTATGATAATGAAGCTGTCTCGCCTCTATGGCTGGTTCACTGCTTCTCCTAGCACATTCTAGCACATTAGTTATTCACAGCACAATAACTAATGTAATCCCTGGGTTGTGCATGAAGGCAGAATAATCAATTGCTGCACCATCCCCCGGCTGCTGTGTATGAGTGATCCAGCTCAGGTTGATTTGTCATGCTTGACTAACCTCCATGTCTAATGCCAACTCCTTGTGTAATGTGTTTATCTAGGCACCAAAAATCCGAGGTCCAGCATCCCTCCAAACACTTGAAAAACTTTGTTCTTTATTAAGGCATTGGATAGCAGTACAAGAAATCCACTGTCCTTAATCATAGCTGGATTTTTGCCACTACAAGTATTCGTATACCCCAGCAGAGGGGTGGCCCGTGCCTCACTCAACACTTAAGAAGCAAGGTGAGCTTGTTACTCCACTTTTTATGATTCAATGTTTATCTAGGCAGCCAGCCTGACCCAGCTTTCCCAAGGTCCTGAATCTTATAATAGTTTTTTTCAGCAAAACCACTTATCTCAGGGATTAACCAAGATATGTTTCTGCATCTGTGTAGCTACAATATTATCAGGGTATGTTTGGTTCATAATGTATGAAATCAAATGGTAGGTTTCCATTAAATGTAAAAATGTATTTCTAAACAGAAAGAAAACTTTTCTGTTGTATTTTTTTTGTTGAAATTTGTTGACAGGACTTCATTATTACTGATAAAATACACTCCAATACCAAAAAATTATCAGTACTGTTTTTGAAATGTTCTTAGAATTGAATGTTGAGAATTGAAAGTGGACCTCTCCTTTCATAATGGGAAGTCCATTTTTTGATATAGACAGTCATGGGTGACTGCTGTATAATTGAGTTAGAAGGCCCCGATATAATGCACACTCCTGGAAAAGACAAGAAAAGAGACAATGTGCCCTAAAACTTAGTCCATAAGCCACTTTTTTCTACCTGATTGCCTCACAAACCCAAGCGGTAAAGGACAACTAGGAGACAATCCATCCCTGCACCACAAATCATAACACAAAGACAGGACAAGACAATACAAATTATTAAGAGAAGCCAACAGAGGCTGGTCGGAACCAAGAGGGCACACTAACAATGTTCAGGAAAAAACACAAAGACACAATTAGCGCCTCCTTAGCCACAGTCCAACCAACTGGAACCTGGAGAAAAAACAGACGCAAATTTTAATCCAAACAATCTTTATTAAATCCAAAACATCACATGTATCAGTATACAGCCCCTTCTTCATATGTCATTGATATAGTATACTTTATGGCTGTACTATATTAACTCCATGCTCCAATTACTTTTCTTGTGTCCATCCCCTGATATATTTTTATAACTTTTTCATATGGTTGTTTAGGACGTAATTGATCAAACTTATTTCACATCCTTCAACTCTAAGAAAAGTACAGAGGTAGACAAAGCTTTCAGTGGGATTCAAGCTTTTGGATCACATATTTATCATCTACCATGGATAGATGACATATGTTAAATACTGTTAGAAATCTTTTTTGAGGTCTCAATTTATGCAAACAAAGAATAACAGCACAAAATAAAATCAAGAAATAATGCATCTATTAATTATAGTGGATTCACAGGTACCATACATTTTCAATCATTGACAAATCTGCTGTAAGATCTATGTGTCCTCAAAGTAGATTTTTCATGTAAATATACTATAGGATTCATACAGAAAAGGTGACAATTCAATAAAAACCTATGATATAAGGGATTCACAAATTTTCAATTTTCAACAAATGTAATACAATAATTGCAGTAATACAATGTGAACAAAAAAACATTTACACTAGTGGAAGCAGTTGGATGTATAAAATATTTATCACATCAGGGATGAATGGGGAATGACATGAAAAGGCCTTTACGAAGGAACATCACACCTCTTCTACCTCTCCTAAGATATTAAAGGGGTTTTTCCACAAACTAAAGTTAGGCCCTATCTATTGCGAGAACGAGGGGACCCTTTGTCTCTAATCTCTATGGAGCTGACGGAAATTGCCGAGCACCGCACTCACCGATCTCTGTCAGCTCCATAGAGATTAATTCAGCAGAAGGGTCATGAGCTGCTGTCTGCTCCATCAGTCTGACGGAGCGACGAGGGATCCAACGGACCCCTTGTTCTCGCGATCTGTTGGAGTCTCAGCACTTAGACCCTCACTGATCAGCAAGTTGGGCCCAATCCCATGGTTTTTGCCTAACTCTAGTTCATGATAAAACCCTTTAATGTGGGGTGGCATAATGTATGGTTGCCAGACATCCTTCTAGGCCACAGATATTTTTTTTTCTATTTGGGGTGGGGGTGTAAAAATAATCCACATTTTATACTCACCTCCTTCTGTGTTCCCGCTCTGCCACTGTGCAGTGTGTCACTTTAGAGCCTAATGATGTAGCAGCACTGCAGCAGTGGTCGGGATGGCACTGCCAGGCTCTGTAAACTGCCAGCAGTGACAGACTCCACAGCAGATCAACGGGAGCTGAAGGAAATAGGTATTATTATACATGTTATTCTTACACCTCTCCCAGCCATATGTACATATAATTTAATCTCCACACAACCCAATTAACAGCTTGGTGTTGCATTGATTTGGTTGTGGAACTAGTGTTATGATCATTTCTCCAAAATTTCTGTGCAACTGTTTTTTAACCTAAAAGTTTTTCTTTTATTAATTCTCTAATTATTTTTGTCCAGCTCTACAAGCTCTAAAGTTACCATAGTTACCAAGTTTCCATATTAACCCCTAACAACAGGATAGTGGAAAACAAGCCGATTGGTGCCTGGTTGATTGGTTGCTGGGACACTTACAGATCACGAGAAGCGACCCCAGGATCCCAAAGACATAGCCCTTTACCTCGTGATCTGAAAAATGGGGATCATGATGGAGTGGCAGGTCAAACATGCTTACTGCCTGTCTATTAAATACTATGGGAGTGTCAGAAATGGCAGCACAGTGTTCAGCTATCTAGTGGATAGGGGATAAGATGCAAACTTAGTACAACTTCCTTTAAAGAGGACCTGTCACCCAGAAATTCAGCACTAGGAGCGGCTTACTAAATTAATGCATCTAAAGTAAGCAGCTCCTAGTGTTAAAACAAATGCAGCAGTGTTACAATGATAGCGTTATCGGAAACCTCTGATAACGCCATCTAACACCGCTGAGGAGTACAATAGAAACGCCGGACCGCTCTCAAAGCTGCCTCTTTCCCGGACCGCCACGCTTGCTTCATAACTCGTCGGTGACTGCCACGCGTCATGCGGCAGTCATCGCCCCCTCATGAATACACTGGACGCTTTGAGAGCAGTCGAGCATTTGTACTGTACTCTGCAGCGGTGTTAGATAGCGTTATTGGAGGTTTCCGATAACGCTATCTTTGTTACACCGCTGCATTTGTTTTAGCACTAGGAGCTGCTTACTTTAGATGCATTACTTTAGTAAGCCGCTCCTAGTGCTGAATTTCTGGGTGACAGGTCCTCCTTAAAGGAAGTTATACCAAGTTTGCATCTTATCCCCTATCCACTAGATAGCTGAACACTGTGCTGCCATTTCTGACACTCCCATAGTATTGAATGGAATTCCTGGGTGACAGGTCCTCTTTAAGATTTCTACTGCTATGTGAGATATTTGTGAGATGTTCTTTCATAAATTTGAATGATATTTTCTACCATATTTGCATACTGTATCTATACATATAAGTATTAGTATAAGATCCCTGTACAGTGGAAATGTAATGGGAATATCCAGCCCAGTTAAAAGACATCTACCACCAGGATGAAGGATTGTAAACCAAGCACACACCTTAAGAAAAATAATGGTTACAAATTAAGCAAGTGAGCCAGAGGGGCTCCAGATTCTCGATGGAGCCCCAAGCAGGACATAAGAAGCTAAAAGAAGAGCAGATCCTGCCAGAGGGGGCACACACCAGCATATCAGTAAGCCTGATTAACAATCCTTCATCCTGGTGGTAGATGTCTTAACTTTCTCATAGGCGGCCTCACTACTCCTCCATATCCCAAACTTCTCATATCCTACTTGACAAAGGTCGTGATGACCGAAACGTCGTACTTAATGTTTAAAGATCTGTGAAAAATTACTCTTTAAAATTCTTTTTGCTATGGTGAAGGCTTTGCTATGTGATAGAATCACTGAAATAAAAATCATTTGAAAAATTCAGAATTGGTGTGTGCCATGTTCTCCATATAAGATTAACTTTCTCATAGGTCATACATGGATGCTTGTGAAAAGATCGAATTGTGAAGGTTTACGATCCTTAAGTTTTAAATAATTACATTACTATATCTGAATATTAATGTTGATCTCATATTACACACTGCATTAAAAGGGGGGCCACCAATGCACCTTGTTCCCTGACCACAGGATAGGGGATGGTTGGTAAGTTCAGAGTGGTGGTCTCTTGCCTCCCTTCTAGACAGATGTTATGCAGGCACAATACTGCTCCATTTAAAGCGGTTGTCCGGGTGTTTAAAAATTAATATTCAGGGGGTCTGGGGGAGGGGCTGTAGAAAAAACCTAAACTTTTACTTACCTGGCGCTGCTGTTGTCCCTTGACAGTGGGTGGAAGTAGTCTGAGCTTAGGGTGTCTGCCTCTGCTCACAAACAGCACCAACAGATGGCAGCGTGGGACAACTGGAGTGCCGGAGGAGGTGAGCATAAATTTTGGGGTTTTTTTTACAGCTCCCCAGGTCACTTGTATAATTTTTATACATCTGGACAACCCCTTTAACTATATGGGACCAGGCACTATGCAGTAATATAGTATCTGTATAATACTCACATATCTGTATCACCTGATCCACAGTCCTTTTCCTTTTCCTTGTGTATACGTCCTTTTGGTTCTCACGTGATATATAGCTGCTTTGGTCTTTGATTCCATCAGCAGAGGGAATGCTTGGTGCTGGGTTTCTAGTTTCAATATATTATAGTACTGGCAGTCATGAAGGCAGATACAGGCAGTCACCGGGTTACATACAAGATTGGGTCTGTAGGTTTGTTCTTAAGTTGAATTGTAAGTGTATATTTTATCATTGTAATCCCAGTCAGAACTTTTTTGGTCTCTGTGACAATTGGATTTTAAAAATGTTGGGTTGTCATAAGAATCAATATTAACACTAAAGCTTCATTACAGACGCCTGTGATAACTGTTATAGCTGATCACTGTAGCCTAGGACTAAAGTACAGTAAATTACCAATATCCAGAGGTAGGTTTGTAACTAGGGGTCATATGTAAGTCGAGTGTTCTTAAGTAGGGGACCGCCTGTATATGTTTGATTTTACTTCTGTAGATGCCATTTAGATTCTGGATACACATACCAATATGTTAATCATGTTATTAGTAGAAAATCAAAGATGACCTTTGGAGGGTTTGGGCCAGGTTATATAGCTATCCCTATCTCAATGGAACAAAATGCTAAATATGTGCAACGTTGTTCCATTCACTGAGCTTAACTTTCAGACATATTTCAGCTAAGTACAGATCTGCAGGTCTATTGATTATGTAAAATTGGATGTTTTTTAAATGCATATCCAGTTGAGAGATGAAGAGTACAGTGTCTTAGAATTGTATGGACAGATTGGGGGTCATTTACTAAGGGCCCGAATCACGTTCTTACGGCGATTTACCCAAATGTTTCCGTTTTGCGACGATTTTCCCTGAATTCCCGGATCGGATTGTGGCACATCGGTGCCGGCATGCACGCAACGGAAATCGGGGGGCGTGGCCGGAAGACCCGAATCCTCCACACAGAACACGCTGCTGGATTGAGAATGGACCGGGTAAGTAAATGTGCCCCATTATATTTCTTTATTAAATAAATAAGACTAGGCCAAAATGCAGAACCAGTGAGTAAAAAAAAATAAGTACAGCTTTACTAGGATTTCTTTGCTTGATCATCAGCAAGTATGACCACCTCTATAAAAGACAAAGTTTTGCTGGTCTGAAGCATTCAGGGATCTGTTAACACAATTCCATGGAGAAAGGATGTCAGTAATGAGCTCAGACAATCAATTGTTACAGCACATCAATCTGGGAAAGGTTATAAGGCTATTTACAAACCATTTGAAGTACATTTTACAATAAAAGGGTTATACAAGAATGGAAATCATTCAAGACAGTAAAGAATATTCACAAGATTGGGTGTACAGGCAATTTGATCCTAAGCACATGGTTTCACTGGAAAACATGTGAGATCAAACCGAGGGCTGTCCTAGTAGTGTCATGTGTGAACGCGCCCCCAAGAAATGTGCCCCAACAGTAACCCCCAGTAATGTGCCCACAGCCACCGAGTAATGCCCCCCACATAGCCCCCCAATAATGTCCCTACACAGCCCCCCAAGGAATGTCCCCCACACATCCCCCCAGGAATGTCCTCCACACAGCCCCCCAGTAATGTCCCCGGCACAGCCTCCCAGTAGTAATGTGCCCGCACAGCCCCCACAGTGAGTAATGTGCCCATACAGCCCCCCAGTAATATCCCCCACAAAGGCCCTCAGTAAGTAATGTGCCCACACAGTTACCCCATGGTTTCCCCCTTCCCTTAGCTGCTATTGTGTTTCCTCCTCACCTCACTCATGCAGCTCTGTGGATTACTTTCCCCTGCCAGAGTGATCATGACATCATCACAGGTCCTGCAGCCTCCCGGAGGCTAGGACCTGCAGGGGAAGTTGCACACATTTTCATCACGATCTGTGTCCTGAGGGAGGAATGCCCGGGTAGGGACAAATATCCAGCTTATTCTGGGGAGATCTGGGGCTCCGGCAAAGATCCGGGGCATGAGCCCCAAAACCTTTTGACCTAGCGATGCCCCTGTTTCAGCACATTAGGGCCTCGGCCCTGAACGACTGCATAGTATGGAGTGCGTGCTCTAAATAAGCCCTCACATAATGTACTATACTTTGTGGTTGCAGGTAGGGGGACGGACGGACTGTGGAGCGGGACATTGGGAGCGACAGAGGAGGTGAGCATAGGTTTTAAAAAGCCCACCCGATACATATCGGACAACCCCTTTAACTATATGTCCTGATAGCCATAAGTACCCTTCAAAAAGTACCTTCATTTGACCCCCTGATTTTTGCCCCATTTATCTATTATTGGCTTAGATACAGAATCTTTTTAATAGACTCCTTCCCTAGAAAAGTTCTTGATTTCACAATTGGTATGTTTTTGTGCACACGAACATTCCATCTTTTAAATATGTCGTGAGCTTTGTACTAATTATTTTGCATGACCTCACCAACAGTTATGAAGACACCCAAATCTGACTTTAGAAAGCACAAGAAAAACAGGAATACACTAAAAGTAAGCCAGAGGCAAGATGCGTCAGAACCTTAACTAGGTGTAAGCGTATAATGACCGGGACTAAAACTCACTGCCAGGACTGTCTGTCTCTTTGATTAATTCGGCCGTGGATTAAGATAGTTGGCTATGTCTAGGGTACATATTACTTCTTCAGGAGGTCCTGGCCACAGGCACAGAATACTAATTATCAACCCTTTTGCCTCAAATTTAGCCTCAGACCAGTTAAAACTAAACAGATCATCTGTAAACAAGGAATCTCAATATGAAACTACAGATAAGTTGTAAATTTTTTTTTAGCAAATACCAAGATTTCTGGAAAATGTATTATTCCTTGAATAAAACTTGTAGCGAGTATAAAAATATGTTAAGAGTTTGGGTAACTTAATTTTGCGACCAATATTGTTTATTGCTAAAAAGTTTTTTTTTAAAATTTTACACTGCGGTTTGTGGCCTGCTCCGCAGCAGAACTATAAAGCTAGAATGGAAAATGATCATACTCTGAATGCACTGAATGTTATATTTTGGTGGGATATATGGACTAATCCAGACTTTGCGGGACTATAATGACACTTTTTTCATTATTAAAGGAATCAATCATGTGTATACAAACTTCTGTCACACAGTTAAAGACTGACACTGTGTGAAAGAAACCTCAGATTAATGTATTTTAACGGACTATAGGCGCACCTGATTTAAGGAGCACATCATAAATGCCTGCTAAAACGTCTAGGATCATATATAAGGCGCACACGGATTAATAGGATGAATGACAGAAGGTGGCAGACCTGTGCACAGTACAAGGCAGCTGTTGTCTGTAGTACGGTTGAATATAAGGCGGCACTGGACTATAAGGCGCACCTTTGATTTCTGAGAAAATCAAAGGATTTTTTTTGTGCGCCTTATAGTCCGAAAAATACGGTAATAGTTTTTTTTACTACATACTACCTATGATGGAAGTGGAAGTAAACATAGACTGAGCTGTGGAAACCGTGATCTGCCACATAAAACGCCATGGAGTCTATCAGCCATTATCAATTGTGTAGATCTAATGGTGTCAAGAACAACTCATCACCAGGGAGGACGGGTGAAAGACCTCCACCAAATGATATTAAAGGGGTTTTGTGGGCATAAAAAAAATGTCATATGTATGGTTGCGAGGGCTTAAAAAACAAAAAATCTACTCAACTGGATCTCCGCTCTTCCCACAGCTAGCCTCTGTTTGTTTACAAAGGCCGTGTTGCCATTCTGACCAATTTTTTTTTATCTGGAGCGTTGGTCAACAATATCAAGTTTCCGGAAAAACTTTTTAATAGTGCATTGATACTTAAAGAGAACCTACCACCACGATCTACCTATAAAGGTAGATCGGGTGGTAGGTGGATGGTAAGGGACGTGAGGATAGCTCTTTTTAGAGCTAATACTCACGTCCCCACTAACTTTTGGTACACTTTATTGAGCTGATATGTAAATTTCGTTATGCGGCTACTGGGGCGTGGAGTAGCCGAGCACGAGGCTACACAGCGCGGCTACTCCACGCCCCAGTAGCACATTACTCCTCCTACCCTGTCCGGCTGAGCAGCCCCAGCTCCGAGCCGGAGCTACTGCGCATGCGCAGTAGCTGCTGTCGGACGAGGGCGCGCGCAGCTACGAGGTGGTAGGTTCCCTTTAAAGAGAAGGAACAAGAAGTATGGGGGAAATGTATCATCAGTTTCTGAGGTAAAACTATTCTAGTTACTTTGGAAACCAATCAGAGCTCAGCTTTATTTTTATAAACAGCTGTGGTAAAATGAAAGCTGAGCTCTGATTGGTTGTCATGGGCAACTAGAGCATTTTCTGCTCTAATAGATATCGGATAAATCCCTCTATGGAGGACAGGGAGCCAGTTTCCTGCCGTAGAAGCAGTGGAATAATCTTCTTGCGCAGTGCAAGAATTTGCGATTAAACCCGTGAATACATTACCTTCACACCTTGTGGCGGGGAGTGGTGCGGACGCCGCTGGAAGTACCCGCCTCAGGCCTGCGCTTTTTTTGTAAAACCAGTGAACTTTAGTTCAATAGTTTTTAGCAAAACTACACCAGGTTGGACCGCAACAAGAGGGGGGAGTGGCCACTATCATACGCTGGCTCCCTATGATAAATCACCCTCTAAAAGTCTATACTAAGCACTTTATCAGTAGTGAACTATCGCACTGGTGAGGGGATTTCACACTGACTACCATTTGGCAATCATTCTGAGTTTCTCTCCTTAAGGAATGACAGTTTCAAGAAAAGTATTTTTAAACCCTCACTGGAAATGTGCCACAATCCCCCCAAAATATGCAAACCACAATCTCTGTGTTAGAGATTATTGCCAGGCTTTCACATTATTGTACCTAGACTGAGCCAAGAAAGTTTAGTTTCACTTTGTACAGTAATATTCTCTTCCCTGCTCCTGAATTATTGCAGAAGATAATGTGAATTACGGTACAGTACAAGATATTATATTTTCAGTCCAACTAAAATACACCTACACTTGCACACTGAACGCTGTGAATTGAGAGGTAAATTGAATCGGGGTGCCTTTTAACTCTCAGTGGATGAAGATTTTGATTTGTATTTGCCAACAAGGTTTGTGGTCGGGCTTTGTAGCTTACACAATACGCTATAATGAAAAGAGAAGTTCAAACCACCAAAACCACCAAACTAAAAAAAAAGTTTTAAATAGATATCTTCAGGCTTTACTTGCCAAGATACTAAAGGGAAACAATTTTAACAGCGCAAGGTCACATGCACAGGACCGTACGGGGGCCATGATCTTGCCTCATAAATTGCATTTACATAATGTAAATTAAATTACCTGGCTAACCAGCTACATGTGGTGAGTCTGGGGGAAGGGCAGCTGCACCGTGCGTGCCTGTGTCTTCTCAAGATTCTTCCTCTCCTCCATACCATCCCCACAGCTGTATGGAGGGAGGAGACTGACACAGGCACACACAGTCTGCAGCTGCCCCTCCCCAGGGACTCACTACACGCTGTGGCAAGGAGCCGGCATTAATGTGTTTTTAACTAAATAAACTATTAAAAATTATTTAAAGTGCTAAAAAAAGGCATTTTTAAATGAGCATAACATAGGATATTTGCCCCCACTTCAGTGATAACAACTATTAATATTGGTCCATATCACTTAGTTTCATGTGTTTGAGTACAGATTAGTAATTTGTCCACCAACTTCTGATGTGTTGCCTGACTCCAGGATGCTCAACCTTTCCCACTTCAAATGTAGAATCTAATTAAGTGTGTTCCATTAGTACCAGTACCATTCCGTACTTTTTGTCTTTTAACATTGATAGGTCAGGGAGATAAGGAGAGTCCATATGGAGTCTGAGGTGTGGTGGAGACCTACAGCTATTGATGCTCCACTAGGGGATTCTGGAAGATATGCAAATATGTTTTTCCAGGACGGGATGACAAACATGACTATTAATGTGGATAGGGACACTCAGTTACAAGAGGTTCCCTCAATACTACACCAAAATACCCCAGAGAAAAAGAGAGAGTGGACAAGGTCAGACCCCTTCTGCCAGGCAGTAATGTTACTCAAGGCTACACATCATGCACATAGAGAACCACAGACTTGTGTAGAGGGGAGAGAAAACTTATTTCTCAAATGGGAACAATCAGAAAATTAAGCAAGCAGCTACAGTACAGGCGCGGTCCCCCCTACTTAGAAACACTCGACTTACATACGAACCCAGTTACAAACGGACCTCTGAATCTTGGTAATTTACCGTACTTTAGCCCTAGGCTACAATAAACAGCTGTAACAGTTATCACAGGTGTCTGTAATGAAGCTTTAGTGTTAATCCTGGTTATTTGACAAACCAACATTTTTAAATCCAATTGTCACAGAGACCAAAAAAGTTCTGGCTGGATTACAATGATAAAATACAGTTCCGACTACATACAAATTCAACTTAGAAAACAAACCTACAGAACCTATCTTGTATGTAACCCGGGGACTGCCTGTATTGTGAAAGAGAGAAAATGAAGAAATTATGTGGAATATCTCACAAAAATAATAAATGAATCAGAAAAAATGATTTAACGTTTTGAAAAATGAAAAAGATCTTTTTGGAATAAATTTTATATTTAGTTTGGAATTTGGTTAGAACCAAAAACAATTAAAATAAAGGAGTCCTGGAGCGTTGGGCAGTGGAACAGATAATCAAATACTGAAACTTGGCTTGTTATCCTTCAATCCATTAGTCAAGTAAATAATGAAATCAATTTAATGAAGCTGCTGTCTGACCGCTCCCTCCACGGAAAATATAAAAATGTACAGGCTTCACATTTTTACCACCTAAATTGTAAAGTAAAGCAGACCAGCCATGGGCTGACCTGCCTCAACAGTGTGCTGGGTGATACTGTACTCAGGTCAGACTGACCCAGCAAAGTAGTAGAGGACCCTTTAGGTTCTGAAACCTAAAAATGGACACCAAAGAAAAACCATTTACAGGAGTTTAACTTGAGGGGGTGCATAGGTGTTGGCACAACCGGGCCAAAGCTTAGGACTATAGAATAATCAACAAATATTATAGATACAGGCAGTCCCCGGGTTACGTACAAGATAGGTTCTGTAGTTTTGTTCTTAAGTTGAATTTGTATGTAAGTCGGAACTTTATACTTATCATTGTAACCCCAGCCAAATTTTTTTGGGTCTCTGTGACAATTGGATTTTAAAAATGTTGGATTCTCATAAGAACCAGGTTAACACTAAAGCTTCACTGTAGACACCTGGATAACTGTTATAGCTGTTATAGGCTAAAGTACTGTAAATTACCAACATCCAGAAGTCCGTTTGTAATAGGGGTCGTCTGTAAGTCGGGTGTTCTTAAGTAGCGGCCGCCTGTAATATTAAATTGTATTGATAACAAGGATATTCTACAAGGATATGCAGAAGTCCAATATTGATAGGCCTAAGTTAAAGTAATACACATTTAATAAGCAACCTCCGGAAGATAGAGAGTTAGGCTAAATTCACACTGCGTGAGCCCGCTGCACCGTAGCACCGGCGGGCACACGGCAGTGCGGGGAGAGGGAGGTGAGCGCGCTCACCCCCGCCCTTCCATAGAAAGTAATGGCGCACGGCGCCGTATATATAGGACATGCCTATCTTTCCCGGGCTACGGAGCGGTACGGTGCCGCACGTGTGCTGCACCGTACCGCTCCGTACAGGGCCGTGAGCCCATAGAAGGGTATGGGGACGTATATCGGCCGCATATACGTCGGCCTATATACGTCCCCCATACTGTAGTGTGAATGTAGCCTTACTTAAATTAGCTTGATAAGCCATCAATATGATTTGACTGGAAATCACTTTAATTGCATGGTATTAGTGCTAACTGATGTAATACCCCTGAACATTGGTCTAAAGCCGAATTATTGACGGATGGAAGTTGGCCGGGCGCCAGCACTGGGCATACATGGGCAAGTGTCAGGTCCAGAGCTGCTGGGGGGCCCACATAAGGCTGTATATAAGAAACCATAAGGGGTGTGTTGGGTTGTATCTAATGAATCCCTAGGGGCACAGGGTGGTTTATATAAATAACCTTGAGGAGGCTGATTGGGATGATAAACTAGAGAATATTTTAGGGAACAGGAGAGGTTTAGTCTCTGAATATTTTAATGCCACCATGGGAGTTCACTGCAAAGGGGCCATGGGGCTCTTCCGCCCAGGGGTCTACTTAAAACCTGGAGCCGGCCCTGGATGGAAGTTTGCATGTAACGAATGATTGTGGATATAGAGAGGTGACTGTTAATAACATGGACAATATCTCAGGATTCACAGAGTTTAGATCCAACACAAAATGTGTTAGGAATCTTTTACATTATATTGTAACCAACCATGAACTGTGCCTTCATTTTGTTGTAACCTTTACACCATATCTAAATGTCATCTATTTTACTGGGAGCGTCACAACAGAACTGGTCCCCAAATACAGGATATTGGATGTTCCATTTGGGGCTTCCCATGCTTCCAAACTTTTCCATACTAATGAAAAATAGAAGTAATTCCAATATATTTGTGCTATTTTTTATTAACTATTTGTGTTCTATTTCTTTCAGTTTTCCTCCAATATAGTAATCACCATTCCCTTTCGATAATGTTGACAAGCACTAGTGCCCGTTCCTGCGATACAACAGAACTGCAATGTTAAAGGATATGAGATGCCCTGATAAATAACATTGAAAATGTGGTAGGTATATGTGTTTGCATGTTTTAAAAGCACTTTTAGAAAAATTATGTTTTTGGACAGTCTGTAAAAATTTATGTACACATATTTTTTTAAGTGAGATAAACTAGTGCAGTTTGTCATTATTGTAGTTTATTCTCGGGGCACTAGGCATGAGGCAAGTTGAGCCTCTTCCTCAGGCAGCACCATGGGTTTCAGCATCAAAGTTGCAGTTACCTACTGAAAAGCAGGATCTGACTCTTAAAATAGGGTCCCTTACACCCGATTTCATCATGGGTGGGAGACACTGTATGGAGAACCAACTTAATAAAAATAACGTGATATATTACTACTGGATGGGGTGGAGGGGGCACCGTTCTATAGCACCCTCAGAGAGCAAATAGTTTAGCTTCGCTGAGTTTATCATTATTGTAATCATTCCAGTCTATGGGGTAATTACACCATTCTGGTTTCCAAGATGCCTTTAAGGGTTTTCCTATGAAAACACTTTAGGCCCTATCCAAAGGAACTTGCTGATTGGTGGGGGCTCAGTGATGAGATGAGAAAGGGGGGTCATATGGGGTCCAAGGTACCTCTATCAGACCCCTCGTCGCCCCAGAGATGAGCGAGCAGATGAGGCGGATCAGATGGAGGTACCTGGACCCCATCAGGCCCCCCTTTCTCATGATGTGGGGGTCTCATCACTGAGACCCCCACGATATAAAGTTAGGCTCTATCTGTGGCTAGGGCTTAATTGTTTCCCGGGAAAACCCCTTAACTTTTAACGTCACAGTCATTTCTAATTTTGCATTTCCATTTTTTTTACAAATTTTTTTCTTCCAAAAGCCATAACTGTTTTTCTTTTTCATAGGGTATCAAGGCTTATTTTCTGTAAAGCAAATATTTTTGTGGCATCATTTAATTTCTGAGCTACGTACCAGAAATCTAAAAAACAAAATTCCAAATAGGGTGAAATTGATGACAAAGCCCAGTTGCATCATTTTCTCACAATTTGGTTTTTATTACATTCACTGTGTCATCCAAATGAATATTACCTTAAATTGGATCAGTAAGGCCAAAGAGATACTAAATCGATACATTTTTACTATGTTAAAAAATACATAACTTTGGAAAAACGAATCGGAGCTAGGTATAGTTGGATTTTTTTGCGAACGAGCTGATGTTTTTATTGACAACGATTTGGGAACTGTACAACCTTTTTATCACTTTCAAATTTGATGTGTGCAGAAATGGCTAAAAAAGAGGCAATTTGGACATTTGGACTTTTAAGGTTTATTCTAATGAAAAGAGGGTGGTGTGAACTTTTCATGATACTGGAACTTTCTCCATCCAAGTCACGTCCTTTTGTGGTATAGTCTGAAAGTGTCTAAAAACTGGTAAAACCACTGATAGATGTGCCACAAGGGATTTTGCTTTGTGGCATAATTACAAAACAGAATTCTGCTATTTTGACAGTTTGTTCTGATGTATCTTTACAGTTTTAAGATATGTTACCCTTTCCAAACCAGTCATACTCTTGGGTTTTTACATTATCTGAACTTATGTGCAGCCTGATGTTTGAAACTCGTTCAGGGAGCCCTCCTGCTGCTGTTATTGCCCTGCAAACTTCAGATAGTAAAAGGCGGACTGACGTACACATGGTCTGTCTCTCTCACCGACTGCATCCCTGCCACAAGCCCTACCATCTGTCTAGGTTTCACATTGCCAGGGGATGGTTAGAGATGGCACGAAAGCCCCTCCGATCTCCGTAGGACTGCACAAACCCGCAACGCAGAAATGAACGCTGGCCTATTAAGCTGCAGACCACACACATGGCTCCGGAGTTGATCAGCGGTCTGGCGAGACTGAAAGGCCTCACCGCACCCATGACCGTGCAAATAGAAGTCAATGGAGTGCCTTGAGGCTCGCCTGTACTTTGAGGCAGTCTCTAACTCCCGTCTGCCATTTATGGTCGGTTGCATGGTGTCCTAGTCTGAATCCCTGTGCCAATCCCACGCGCTGAGCATGAAAGGACAATTGCGCCAGGTCAACCTCTCATTGACTTGTATTATGGTCAGTAAATGTGAATGCTGTGTACTTTACATGACAAAACTATCCAAATTCAGCGGCAGTCCTCATCTGGGGAGTTCATACCTACGCCACAATATATAAAATAAAGTCTGAATAAATATGCATTAACCCAATTGGTTAGGTGGTGCGCTCATGCCTGACATTGTCCAATCTGAGACCTGAGATGAAACCTGGACACATCATATTTTAATGCCTATTCCACTGACACGCACATCTTATAAACAATATCAATATTTTACCTTGAGTTGGCAACAAAATGTACCATATCTCTGGAAACATTTAGGCAGTAGCCTTAGACATGTGTCGGATCTCGTCTACCTAACAGAAAAAATAATTTTAATATACTGAAGCATAGACATTCATATTTATCAATGTGGTCTCTCCATAAATACAAGTATAACCTACAATTATTTTAGAGGAGAGGTGGTTCTACCATCACCATAGACAGGGGACATCCTCTACACCTAGAGGAGAGGCGGTTCTACCATCACATAAACAGTGGGCATCCTCTGACACTAGAGGAGAGGAGGTTCTACCATCACCATAGACAGGGGGGCACCTCTACACCTAAAAGAGAGGCGGTTCATCACCATCATAGACAGGGGACATCCTCACACCTAGAGGAGAGGAGGTTCTACCATCACCATAGACAGGGGGCTCCTCTACACCTAGAGGAGAGCGGTTCTACCTCACTATAGACAGGGGGCATCCTTACACCTAAGAGAGGCAATTCTACTATCACACAGACAGGGGGCATCCTCTACACCTAGAGGAGAGGCAATTCTACTATCACCATAGACAGGGGGCATCCTCTACACCTAGAGGAGAGGCAATTCTACTATCACCATAGAACAGGGGGCATCCTCTACACCTAGAGGAGGCGGTTCTACCATCACCATAGAACGGGGCATCCTCTACACCTAGGGGAGAGGTGGTTCTACCATCACCATAGACAGGGGCATCATCTACACCTAGAGGAGAGGAGGTTCTACCATCACCATAGACAGGGGACATCCTCTACACCTAGAGGAGAGGCGTTTCTACCATTGCAATAGTTAGAGGTCATCCTATACACCTAGAGGGGAGATGGTACTACTATCGCCATAGACAGGGGGCATTCTCTATGCCTAGCGGAGAAGCAGTTGTACCATAGTCATAGATAAGGGGCATCCTCTACACCTAGAGGAGAGGCGGTTCTACCATAGACAGGGGGCATCCTCTACGCATAGTGGAGAGGTTTTTCTACCATCGCCATAAACAGGGTGCATACTGTATGCCAAGAGGAGAGGTGGTTCTACCATAGCCATAGACTGGGGCACCCACTACTGCTAGGGGAGAAGCCGTTCTACCATTGCAATATTTAGGGGGCTTCCTCTACGCCTGAAGAAGAGGCAGTTCTACCATCAACAATAGTTAGAGGGCATCCTACACCTAGAGAAGAGATGGTACTACTATCACCATAGACAGGTTCATTCTCTATGCTGAGAGTGTGTTCTAACCATCACATCAAAGGGGGCAACCTCTACACCTAGAGAAAAAGTGTGTTCTAACCATCCACTATAAATAAAGGGGCATCCTCTACTCCTAGAGGAGAGGTGGTTCTGTCATCGCCATCAACAGGGGGCATCCTCTACACCTAGAGAAGAGGTGGTTCTATGATCACCATAGACAGGGGGCATCCTCTACACCTAGAGGAGAGGTGGTTCTACCATCACCATAGACATGGGGCATCCTCTACACCTAGAGGAGAGGTGATTCTACCATCGCCATAGACAAGGGGCACCCTCTACACCTAGAGGAGAGGCGGTTCTACCATCACCATAGACAGGAGGCATCCGCTACACCTAGAGGAGAGGCGGTTCTACCATCACCATAGACAGGGGGCATCCTCTACACCTAGAGGAGAGGTAATTCTACCATCACCATAGACAGGGGGCATCCTCTACACCTAGAGAAGAGGTGGTTCTATGATCACCATAGACAGAGATTATTTACAGTGTGAGCAGTGAGACTATGGAACTCTATGGCACAGGAGGTTGTTATGGCTGATACTTTGTACAAGAGAGACCTGGATGACTCTTTTATAAGCAAAACTATCATGGTTTATAGGAAAAATTTTAATCTTATAGGTTGGACTTGATGGACCTGTGCCTTTTTCCAACCTTATATAATATATGAATAGTAGAGACCACATCCTGTGGCGGAACTGAAATGAAAGAGAACATCTACCCAACCCTCCTGTCTTGCAATCATCAACTACATTATTATAGGGGTATTCCCAGAAGACAAGATTCTTAAATATACTACAGGATAACAAAATAAACACATTTCTAATTCACTGTTTATTACAAAAAATTCAGCATTTCACAGATATAAGTTGTTACCGTTTCTATCAGTCCTGGTGTATACAATTTGGTGTCCTGGTATATGACTATGGGTCAGGTCGGCAGGCAATTCTTCTCAGTAATGCTTCTCCTATCTGCACACTACAGTGCTCTCTGCCCTTCCCCTCATTACAAAGGAGCTCAGACAAACAGCCCAGCGCTTCACTGGCTGGAGCAAGCAGCAGTGTGAGTGAGATTTACTCTTTTATATCTACAGAATCTGCAGATCTCATAGCAGGGAAGAGCTATTACTGCAGAGCTGAGCTGAGGTATAGCAGAGCTGAGAGTGTTATTGAGTGTTGTATCATCATCTCTGATTTGTCTCATCTCTCTTTTTCTATGTTCAGACTACTAGTAAATGTTCAGAAGCTAAATGGAAGTGTAGATAAACCCTGTACCCTGAAATCTAAGCCACTTGTAGCACCAGCACTATCACAACAGCATGCAGGAATCATGAAGTGTGGTTCGAGCAACAAACTCTCATAATTTTACACATCACAAAGTTATAGGAGCTAAAACAGCAATAAAACTGAGTAAAATTGTAAAGTAAGGGGGATAAAATGATCTTAATTGTCAAGCGCACATGGAGAAAATTACTGGACAGTCCATCTGGCAATGAAACTGGGGGCTAGAACAAGTAGGAACCCTTTATTTTTTCCACCTCCTGGTTCTGAATCCTTCCAATAAACTCTTAAACGTTCGTGGTGGGACACTTGGGGCCCCACTGTAAAGTCTGTGCCAGGCCCCCAACTATAAAGTATCAATTTAATATTCCTCTTCTCATATGGGAAAGTACACCGTTATGGGCCCCCTAAGTCTCTTGGGCCCAGTTGTGACCGCATCCTCAGCACTCTTAGGGTAGCCCCTAGTGTGAACATAACAAGCAGCGCTGGCCTTACCATGCAGCTTGTTGCCCCTGTTACTTGAAGACGCATCTGATACGCCTCCGCTGCAACTTGTAGCTGTAGTGCATATGCACCACCTCTCTTATATATCCAAAGAGGGCAGCAGTATGGTTGGCCCTGTGATGCACCGGATCATGAGAGGAGATCGGTATGGCCTGTTTTATAATGCTTACCCCCCTAGGGCCGGAGTCAGATAAAAGTTAATACAGACTTTATAACAATGTCTATCAAATATCTGTCACAATAAAATGAAGCATTTTTTCATATGTCTTTGGTACTACTCTTAATGTTTAATTCAAATTTGCCTAAAGTTTTTTGAACTGTATTGTATTCTCCTTCTACTAACTTTTTTCCACCGCAGATGTATAGGGATGTTTAAGTGTCTTTTGCTATCCACTTTTTATTAATATCAAACACACAGAAGATCTCTCTGAATGCTTACCTTTGTTAAATGCGCATCGTCCACAACTTTAATTTTTTTGCTGTTTGCTGCAATGGCTAAAATTTTCGACAGTATTCTTTCTGAAGAAAAAAAAAATGACATATAAACACTTGCTGCTACCAAATACTCCAAGTCACTACTACAGACTTTATTGGAGGTCATTTAGGCACGGGGCTTATTATAAGTTTTCATGTGATGTGGTAAAAACACCTTAATGGTACAGTGGATCAATATTTCTTGTGAAAAGTTATGGATATACTATTATAAAGATTCAAACCTTACAGGGCCGGCACCAGCCTGGGCATACCTGGGCAATTGCCGGGTGGCCCACATAAGACTGTACATAATGAATCCATAGAGGTGAGGGGCTGTATATAAAAAATAACCATATGGGGCTGTTTTAGGGAACAGGAGACTGTTTTAGTTTTCTGATATTTCAATGCTGTGCCACCAAGTTTCACTGCAAAGGGGCCCACTGAGGCTCTATCACCCAGGGGCCTACTGAAACCTGGAGCTGACCCTGTAACCTTTGCTGTCACAAAAATATATATATAGGTAGTTTGAGGCACATGCAAAGATTGATGTGACAAAGAAATTTAAGACTGATCTGACTCTGGGTTTACAGTCCTTGTTTCAGCTACTTTTCCTGTATGCAAAAAAATGGCCAACTATATAAAAAGTGGTGCATCGCGCTTGTGCACTTGCCTCACTCCTGTACAGGTTGCGCCAGATAATTCAATATTGACGTCAGGAAGTTAAATTATCGGTGAACTATCGGTGTGCTGGCTACGGAAAGTGTAGAAAGAATTATATTTTTTAATTTTGATGCACTTTCATTGTAGACCGTGTGCCAGAATTTTTGGAGACTCCAAACATAGTGTACCCCAAACTCCAGCTAGCACTGCTATGCCCCCTTAGGTACCTACATTTTTAAAGTGTCAGACAAAGTGCAGTCATGACACAAAGGTGGTGCAAACACTTAACAAGATACATGTGCATTCAAGAGACCTTTGGTTTTAGTGTAAAGATAGATAAAAAATTGGCCCAGACACAACAAATATCTGGGCAATGGGCTGTTATTTACTAAGGGTCCCACGGCCGCTGATCCCGACGATTCCACGATTTCCGTTTGAGCCGCTGGGACAGGAAAATTAAAAGGAGTTTTTGGCACACGCAATCGCATTTTGGCGCAATCGTGCTTTCATGTGACACAAATCGTCGGGGCGGGGCAAATCCGACAGATTTGGACAAATCGCGAGCTTTAACTTCAAAATTGTGTCGCAAGCCATTCACTTACATCGGGGAACCTGATCGCGGAAGCGACACATAGGGGCACATTTACTTCACACCCCGGTCCAGTCGCATCACACGGCGGGTTCTCCGACGCTGGATCTCGGGTCTCTGCCGCGATTCACTAAGGTCCGTGCGGCGATATTCACCAAGTGTCGCTGCTGCGGCCGAGGTCCCCGAAGTTCACCTGCTTTTTTTCTGGTGTATGTGAGTGCTTGATCTGTGCGACACAAATGGCTTTTAAATTCTCGCGGTTTTTCCAAGTCCTTCGGGTTATGTCCGTTGGCCACGCCCCACGATTTCTGTCACGCAAATCGGATCGGTTGCGCCCACACCGTGTGAAATAACAAGCCACAAGCGGAAAGATTCGAGAAAAACCAGACGGATTCGGCTGGGCTGGACCTTAGTAAATGTGCCCCTAAAATATTCGGGCGCACAATCTTCATGAATCACGGGAAGTCATCCAGTTTCGGCACAGTCCGGATCGGGGATCGCGCAGGGACCGGGTATGCAATGTGCCCCAATGAGTTTAAATTACACCCCCCAACTACCAAGCTAAGTGACGTTAAAGTAGTAATAATTCATAAATTTACAGCATCATAAAGTATTCAGTGCAACATGTGCATTTTGCGAGCCACAAGGAAACAGACCTGGTCATTACATAGGACCTGTCTGACATCATCACTTGAGCACCACTCACACTGTCTTGTCCTTAGGAAACAACCACCTGGGCTTTCAAGAGGGCAGGAATACGTACGTGCCCTACTCCCGTGTGTTCAAAGGCGACCGGAGCACAATGGAAAGCAATGGGCGGTGTGTATTAGCTGGGGGAGCCCGCACTACCAATAACCGCGTGTGTTGTGCAGTGAGACCAATAGTTTTAGTTCTACTTCTACAAGACGCAGGCTAGCATCAAAAAGCGGGCAATGTCCCATAAAACAGCATTTTATGTAAATATCCTGTAAAAAATAATTTTCAGACAGACACAAAATAACTTTTAAACAATACTTTTTATTGACACATCATATTTAAAGAACACATACAAGAAAAAGTATACACTTATGACCCAACAAATCCCATCGATTACATAACAACAAGTCCCCTCCCCAATCCTTATAAACACTTCACTCCCATCCAGACTGGGAAAGTTACAAAAAATGTATATCTTTTTTTTTTTTTTTTTTGTACACAAACAGTTTTTTCAGTATTGGTAGCACATCTGTATCAATGTGACCACTATTGTAGTTTGTGGTCCAGGATTTGTGGACTCCATTTCAATGTGTGCATTAGCATCTTCTAAAAGTCACCATTTTTTGGACCAAGCTAGTTGCTTGCTTCTTTTTCTCTGAGATCTGCACAATCGCACCATTGCAGGGTACAATATATTTTTTGGTTATTTACTGTTATCTATTGTTCTATTTCAATTAAATAAAGGGGGTTATTTATCATATGATAACGCCATATTGCAGTCCCTCAGGCGCAGCCCAATACAAACTTTTACCTTTGAAAGTTCACTCGCTGCAGCTCATGCGCTGGCGCTGGGCAGGAATGCCCCATGCTGCGCCAATCCTCCACAGCCTCTGATAAATAACCCCCAAAGTGACTAAAAAACTGCATTTCTATAATATATATATATATACACTCACCAGCCACTTTTATTTAGGTACACCATGTAGTAACAGTTTGGACCCCCTTTTGCCTTCAGACTGCCTCAATTCTTCGTGCATTAGATTTGACAAGGTGCTAGAAGCATTCCTCAGAGATTTTGGTCCATATTGACATGATGGCATCACACAGTTGCCGCAGATTTGTCGGCTCAACATCCATGATGCGAATTCTCCCTTCCCCACATCCCAAGATTCTCTATTGGATTGAGATCTGGTGACTGTGGAGGCCATTTGAGTACAGTGAACTCATTGTCATGTTAAGAAACCAGATCTGAGATGATTCCAGCTTTATGACATGGCGCAATATCCAAAGAGTGCCAAGAAAATATTCCCCACACCATGACACCACCACCACCAGCCTGAACGTGAATGCAAGCAGGATGGATCCATGCTTTTCATGTTGTTGACGCCAAATTCTGACCCTACCATCCGAATGTCCGCAGCAGAAATCAAGACTCATCAGACCAGGCAAACGTTTTCCAATCTTCGTCTACTGTCCAATTTCGATGAGCTTTTGCAAATTAATCTCGAACCAGACTGCCCATTCTCCTCTGATCTCTGGGCATCAACAAGGCATTTTCCGCCACAGAACTTCCGCTCACTGGATGTTTTTTCTTTTTCGGACCATTCTCTGTAAACCCTAGAGATGGTTGTGCGTGAAAATCCAGTAGATAAGCAGTTTCTGAAATACGCGACCAGCCTTCTGGCACCAACAACCATGCCACGTTCACAGGCACTCAAATCACCTTTCTTCCCCATACTGATGCTCGGTTGTGAACTGCAGGAGGATTGTCTTGACCATGTCTACATGCCTAAATGCACTGAGTTCCGCCATGTGATTGGCTTGATTAAGAATTATGTAACAAGCAGTTGGACAGGTGTTACCTAATAAAGTGCCGGTGAGTGTAATATATATTATATATATAATATATAATATCTATCATATATACATATATATATATATCTATATATATTATATTAATATATATAATATATTATTTTATATTAAAACATATTAAAGGAACCCCTACCATTTGATTGATGCATTTAAAGCAAACATACCTTGAGAATGCTGTAGCTACACTGAGGCGGATCATATCTTGGTTAATCCCTGTGCTGAGTGGTTTTGCTGATAAAACAATTATAAAGTTATGATAATGAAGCTGTCTCGCCTCTGGCTGGTTCACCTGCTTCTCCTAGCACATTCTAGCACATTAGTTATTCACAGCACAATAACTAATGTAATCCTGGGTTGTGCATGAAGGCAAATAATCAATTGCTGCACCATCCCCCGGCTGCTGTGTATGAGTGATCCAGCTCAGGTTGATTTGTCATGCTTGACTAACCTCCATGTCTAATGCCAACTCCTTGTGTAATGTGTTTTCTAGGCACCAAAAATCCGAGGTCCAGCCTCCCTCCAAACACTTGAAAAACTTTGTTCTTTATTAGGCATTGATAGCAGTACAAGAAATCCACTGTCCTTAATCATAGCTGGATTTTTGCCGCTACAAGTATTCGTATACCCAGCAGAGGGTGGCCCTTGCCTCACTCAACACTTAAAAACAAGGTGAGCTTGTTACTCTACTCTTTACTTTTTAGATTCATGTTTATCTAGGCAGCCAGCCTACCCAGCTTTCCCAAGGTCCTGAATCTTAATATTGTTTTTTTCAGCAAAACCCACTCTTCAGGGATATGTTTCTGCATCAGTGTAGCTACAATATTATCAGGGTAGTTTGGTTCATAATGTATGAAATCAAATGGTAGGTTTCCACTTAAATGTAAAAATGTATTTCTAAACAGAAAGAAAACTTTCTGTTGTATTTTTTTGTGTTGAAATTTGTTGACAGGACTTCATTATTACTGATAAAATACACTCCAATACCAAAAATTATCAGTACGTTTTTGAAATGTTCTTAGAATTGATGTTGAGAATTGAAAGTGGACCTCTCCTTAAATGGGAAGTCCATTTTTTGATATAGACAGTCTGGGTGACTGCTGTATAATTGAGTTAGAAGGCCCCGATATAAGGCACACTCCTGGAAAAGACAAGAAAAGAGACAATGTGCCCTAAAACTTAGTCCATAAGCCACTTTTTCTACCTGATTGCCTCACAAACCCAAGCGGTAAAGGACAACTAGGAGACAATCCATCCTGCACCAAAATCATAACACAAGACAGGACAAGACAATACAAATTATTAAGAGAAGCCACAGAGGCTGTCGGAACCAGAGGGCACACTAACAATGTTCAGGAAAAAACACAAAGACAGTATTAGCGCCTCCTTAGCCACAGTCCAACCAACTGGAACCTGGAGAAAACACGACGCAATTTTAATCCAACAATCTTTATTAAATCCAAACCATCACATGTATACAGTATACAGCCCCTTCTTCATATGTCATTGATATGTATACTTTATGGCTGTACTATATTATCTCCATGCTCCATTACTTTCTGTGTCCATCCCCTGATATATTTTTATAACTTTTTCATATGGTTGTTTAGGACGTAATTGATCAACTTATTTCACATCCTTCAACTCTAAGAAAAGTACAGAGGTAGACAAAGCTTTCAGTGGGATTCAAGCTTTGGATCACATATTTATCATCTACCATGGATAGATGACTAGGTTAAATACTGTTAGAAATCTTTTTTGAGGTCTCATTTATGCAAACAAAGAATAACAGCACAAAATAAAATCAAGAAAAATGCATCTATTAATTATAGTGGATTCACAGGTACCATACATTTTCAATCATTGACAAATCTGCTGTAAGATATCTATGTGTCCTCAAAGTAGATTTTTCATGTAAATATACTATAGGATTCATACAGAAAAGGTGACAATTCAATAAAAACCTATGATATTAGGGCTTCACAAATTTTCAATTTTCAACAAATGTAATACAATAATTACAGCAATACAATGTGAACAAAAAAACATTTACAGTAGTGGAAGCAGTTGGATGTATAAAATATTTATCACATCAGGGATGAATGGGGAATGACATGAAAAGCCTTTACGAAGGAACATCACACCTCTTCTACCTCTCCTAAGATATTAAAGGGGTTTTTCCACAAACTAAAGTTAGCCCTATCTATTGCGAGAACGAGGGACCCTTTGTCTCTAATCTCTATGGAGCTGACGGAAATTGCCGAGCACCGCACTCACCGATCTCTGTCACTCCATAGAGATTAATTCAGCAAAGGGTCATGAGCTGCTGTCTGCTCCATCAGTCTCGACGCGACGAGGGATCCAACGGACCCCTTGTTCTCCGATCTGTTGGAGTCTCAGCACTTGACCCTCACTGATCAGCAAGTTGGGCCCAATCCCATGGTTTTTGCCTAACTCTAGTTCATGATAAAACCCTTTAATGTGGGGTGGCATAATGTATGGTTGCCAGCATCCTTCTAGGCCACAGATATTTTTTTTTTCTATTTGGGGTGGGGGTGTAAAAATAATCCACATTTTATACTCCACCTCTTCTGTGTCCCGCCTCTGCCACTTTGCAGTGTGTCACTTTAGAGCCTAATATGTAGCAGCATCTGCAGCAGTGGTCGGGATGGCACTGCCAGGCTCTGTAAACTGCCAGCAGTGACAGACTCCACAGCAGATCAACGGGAGCGAAGGAAATAGGTATTATTATCATGTTATTCTTACACCTCTCCCAGCCATATGTACATATAATTTATCTCCACACAACCCAATTAACAGCTTGGTTGTTGCATTGATTTGGTTGTGGAACTAGTGTTATGATCATTTCTCCAAAATTTCTGTGCAACTGTTTTTTACCTAAAAGTTTTTCTTTTATTAATTCTCTAATTATTTTTGTCCAGCTCTACAAGCTCTAAAGTTACCATAGTTACCAGTTTCCATATTAACCCCTAACACAGGATAGTGGAAAACACAGCGATTGGTGCCTGGTTGATTGGTTGCTGGGACACTTACAGATCACGGAAAGCGACCCAGGATCCCAAGAACATAGCCCTTTACCTCGTGATCTGAAAAATGGGGATCATGATGGAGTGGCAGGTCAAACATGCTTACTGCCTGTCTATTAAATACTATGGGAGTGTCAGAAATGGCAGCACAGTGTTCAGCTATCTAGTGGATAGGGATAAGATGCAAACTTAGTACAACTTCCTTTAAAGAGGACCTGTCACCCAAAATTCAGCACTAGGACGCGGCTTACTAAATTAATGCATCTAAAGTAAGCAGCTCCTAGTGTTAAAACAAATGCAGCAGTGTTACAATGATAGCGTTATCGGAAACCTCTGATACGCCATCTAACACCGCTGAGGAGTACAATAGAAACGCCGGACCGCTCTCAAGCTGCCTCTTTCCGACCGACCGCCACGCTTGTCTTCATAACTGTCGGTGACTGCCACGCGTCATGCGGCAGTCATCGCCCCCTCATGAATACACTGGACGCTTTGAGAGCAGTCGAGCATTTGTACTGTACTCTGCAGCGGGTTAGATAGCGTTATTGGAGGTTTCCGATAACGCTATCTTGTTACACCCGCTGCATTTGTTTTAGCACTAGGAGCTGCTTACTTTAGATGCATTACTTTAGTAAGCCGCTCCTAGTGCTGAATTTCTGGGTGACAGGTCCTCCTTAAAGGAAGTTATACCAAGTTTGCATCTTATCCCCTATCCACTAGATAGCTGAACACTGTGCTGCCATTTCTGACACTCCCATGTATTGAATGGAATTCCTGGGTGACAGGTCCTCTTTAAGATTTCTACTGCTATGTGAGATATTTGTGAGATGTTCTTTCATAAATTTGAATGATATTTTCTACCATATTTGCATACTGTATCTATACATATAAGTATTAGTATAAGATCCCTGTACAGTGGAAATGTAATGGGAATATCCAGCCCAGTTAAAGACATCTACCACCAGGATGAAGGATTGTAAACCAAGCACACACCTTAAGAAAAATAATGGTTACAAATTAGCAAGTGAGCCAGAGGGGCTCCAGATTCTCGATGGAGCCCCAAGCAGACATAAGAAGCTAAAAGAAGAGCAGATCTGCCAGAGGGGCACACACCAGCATATCAGTAAGCCTGATTAACAATCCTTCACCCTGGTGTAGATGTCTTAACTTTCTCATAGGCGGCCTCACTACTCCTCCATATCCCAACTTCTCATATCCTACTTGACAAAGGTCGTGATGACCGAAACGTCGTACTTAATGTTAAGATCTGAAAAATTTACTCTTTAAATTCTTTTTGCTATGGTGAAGGCTTTGCTATGTGATAGAATCACTGAAATAAAAATCATTTGAAAAATTCAGAATGGGTGTGCCATGTGCTCCATATAAGATTAACTTTCTCATAGGTCATACATGGATGCTTGTGAAAGATGTCGAATTGTGAAGGTTTACGTCCTTAAGTTTTAATAATTACATTACTTATCTGAATATTAATGTTGATCTCATATTACACACTGCATTAAAAGGGGGGCCACCAATGCACCTTTTCCCTGACCACAGGATAGGGGATGGTTGGTAAGTTCAGAGTGGTGGTCTCTTGCCTCCCTTCTAGACAGATGTTATGCAGGCACAATACTGCTCCATTTAAAGCGGTTGTCCGGGTGTTTAAAAATTAATATTCAGGGGGTCTGGGGAGGGTGCTGTAGAAAAAACCTAAACTTTTACTTACCTGGCGCTGCTGTTGTCCCTTGACAGTGGGTGGAAGTAGTCTGAGCTTAGGGTGTCTGCCTCTGCTCACAAACAGCAAACAGATGGCAGCGTGGGAACACTGGAGTGCCGGAGGAGGTGAGCATAAATTTTGGGTTTTTTTTTTACAGCTCCCCAGGTCACTTGTATATTTTTATACATCTGGACAACCCCTTTAACTATATGGGACCAGGCACTATGCTAATATAGTATCTGTATAATACTCACATATCTGTTATCACCTGATCCACAGTCCTTTTCCTTTTCCTTGTGTATACGTCCTTTTGGTTCTCACGTGATATATAGCTGCTTTGGTCTTTGATTCCATCAGCAGAGGGAATGCTTGGTGCTGGGTTTCTAGTTTCAATATATTATAGTACTGGCAGTCATGAAGGCAGATACAGGCATCACCGGGTTACTACAAGATTGGGTCTGTAGGTTTGTTCTTAATTTGAATTGAAGTGTATATTTTATCATTGTAATCCCAGTCAGAACTTTTTTGGTCTCTGTGACAATTGATTTTAAAAATGTTGGTTGTCATAAGAATCAATATTACACTAAAGCTTCATTACAGACGCCTGTGTAACTGTTTATGCTGATCACTGTAGCCTAGGACTAAAGTACAGTAAATTACCAATATCCAGAGGTAGGTTTGTAACTAGGGGTCATATGTAAGTCGGTGTTCTTAAGTAGGGGACCGCCTGTATATGTTTGATTTTACTTCTGTAGATGCCATTTAGATTCTGGATACACATACCAATTGTTATCATGTTATTAGTAAAATCAAAGATGACCTTTGGAGGGTTTGGGCCAGGTTATATAGCTATCCCTATCTCAATGGAACAAAATGCTAATAGGTGCACGTTTTCCATTCACTGAGCTTAACTTTCAGACATATTTCAGCTAAGTACAGATCTGCAGGTCTATTGATTATGTAAAATTGGATGTTTTTTAATGCATATCCAGTTAGAGATGAAGAGTACAGTGTCTTAGAATTGTATGGACAGATTGGGGGTCATTTACTAAGGCCCGAATCACGTCTTACGGCGATTTACCCAATGTTTCCGTTTTGCGACGATTTTCCCTGAATTCCCGATCGGATTGTGGCACATTCGGTGCCGGCATGCACGCAACGGAAATCGGGGGGCGTGGCCGGAAGACCCGAATCCTCCACACAAACACGCTGCTGGATTGAGAATGGACCGGGTAGTAAATGTGCCCCATTATATTTCTTTATTAAATAAATAAGACTAGGCCAAATGCAGAACCAGTGGTAGTAAAAAAAAATAAGTACAGTTTACTAGGATTTCTTTGCTTGATCATCAGCAAGTATGACCACCTCTATAAAAGACAAAGTTTTGCTGGTCTGAAGCATTCAGGGATCTGTAACACAATTCCATGGAGAAAGGATGTCAGTAATGAGCTCAGACAATCAATTGTACAGCACATCATCTGGGAAAGGTTATAAGGCTATTTACAAACCATTTGAAGTACATTTTATAAAAGGGTTATACAAGAATGGAAATCATTCAAGACAGTAAAGAATATTCACAAGATTGGGTGTACAGGCAATTTGATCCTAAGTTCAGATAATGTAAAAACCCAAGAGTATGACTGGTTTGGAAAGGGTAACATATCTTAAAACTGTAAAGATACATCAGAACAAAAACTGTCAAAACAGCAGAATTCTGTTGTAATTTATGCCACAAAGCTAAAATCCATTGTGGCACATCTATCAGTGGTTTTACCAGTTTGTAGACACTTTCAGACTAATACCACAAAAGGACGTGACTTGGATGGAGAAAGTTCCAGTATCATGAAAAGTTCACACCACCCTCTTTTCATAGATAAACCTAAAAGCCCAATTGCCAAATGTCCAAATTGCCTCTTTTTTAGCCATTTCTGCACACATCAAATTTGAAAGTGATAAAAAGGTTGTACAGTTCCCAAATCGGTGTCAATAAAAACATCAGCTCGTTCGCAAAAAAATCCAACTATACCTAGCTCCGTATTCGTTTTTCCAAAGTTTATGTATTTTTTAACATAGTAAAAATGTATCGATTTAGTATCTCTTTGGTCTTACTGATCCAATTAAAGGTAATATTTCATTTGGATGACACAGTGAATGTAATAAAAACCAAATTGTGAGAAAATGATGCAACTGCGCTTTGTCATCAATTTCACCCTATTTGGAATTTTGTTTCTTAGATTTCTGGTACATAGCTCAGAATATTAAATGATGCCACAAAAAATATTTGTTTTACAGAAAATAAGCCCTGATACACTATGAAAAAAGAAAAACAGTTATGGCTTTTGGAAGAAAAAAATTTGTAAAAAAAATGGAAATGCAAAATTAGAAAATGACTGTGACGTTAAAAAGTTAAAGGGGTTTTCCCGGGAAACAAGTTAAGCCCTAGCCACAGGATAGAGCCTAACTTTATGATCGTGGGGGTCTCAGTGGCGAGACCCTCACAGATTATGAGAAAGGGGGGCCCGATCGGGTCCAAGGTACCTCCATCTGATCCGCTCATCTCTGGGAGCGACGAGGGGTCCGATAGAGGTACCTTGGACCCCATATGACCCCCCGTTCTCATCTCATCACTGAGCCCCCACCAATCAGCAAGTTCCTGTGGATAGGGCCTAAAGTGTTTTCATAGGAAAACTCCTTAAAGGGCATCTTGGAAACCAGAATGAGTGTAATTACCCCATAGACTGGAATGATTACAATAATGATAAACTCAGCGAAGCTAAACTATTTGCTCTCTGAGGGGTGCTATAGAACGGTGCCCCCTCCACCCCATCCAGTAGTAATATATCACGTTATTTTTTTATTAAGTTGGTTCTCCATACAGTGTCTCCCACCCATGATGAAATCGGGTGTAAAGGGACCCTATTTTTAAGAGTCAGATCCTGCTTTTCAGTAGGTAACTGCAACTTTGATGCTGAAACCCATGGTGCTGCCTGAGGGAAGAGGCTCAACTTGCCTCATGCCTAGTGCACCCCGAGATAAACTACAATAATGACAAACTGCACTAGTTATCTCACTTAAAAAAATATGTGTACATAACATTTTTACAGACTGTCCAAAAACATAATTTTTCTAAAAGTGCTTTTAAAACATGCAAACACATATACCTACCACATTTTCAATGTTATTTATCAGGGCATTCTCATAATCCTTTAACATTGCAGTTCTGTTGTATACGCAGGAACGGGCACTAGTGCTTGTCAACATTATCAGAAAGGGAATGGTGATACTATATTGGAGGAAAACTGAAAGAAAGTAGAACACAAATAGTTAATAAAAAATAGCACAAATATATTGGAATTACTTCTATTTTTCATTAGTATGGAAAAGTTTGGAAGCATGGGAAGCCCCAAATGGAACATCCAATATCCTGTATTTGGGGACCAGTTCTGTTGTGACGCTCCCAGTAAAATAGATGACATTTAGATATGTGTAAAGGTTACAACAAAATGAAGGCACAGTTCATGTTGGTTACAATATGAATGTAAAAGATTCCTAACACATTTTGTGTTGGATCTAAACTCTGTGAATCCTGAGATATTGTCCATGTTATTAACAGTCACCTCTCTATATCCACAATCATTCGTTACATACAAACTTTCATCCAGGGCCGGCTCCAGGTTTAAGTAGACCCCTGGGCGGAAGAACCTCAGTGGGCTCCTTTGCAGTGAACTCCCATGGTGGCATTAAATATTCAGAGACTAAACCAGTCTCCTGTTCCCAAAATATTCCCTAGTTTATCATCCCAATCAGCCTCCTCAAGGTTATTTTATATAAACCACCCTGTGCCCCTATGGATTCATTAGATACAACCCAACACACCCTTATGGTTTCCTTATATACAGCCTTATGTGGGCCCCCCAGCAGCTCTGGACCCTGACACTTGCCCATGTATGCCCAGTGCTGGCGCCCGGCCTACTTCCATCCGTCAATAATTCGGCTTTAGACCAATGTTCAGGGGTATTACATCAGTAATAGCACATAAGTACCATGCAATTAAAGTGATTTCCAGTCAAATCATATTGATGGCTTATCAAGCTAATTTAAGTAAGGCTACATTCACACTACAGTATGGGGGACGTATATACGGCCGACGTATATGCGGCCGATATACGTCCCCCATACACTTCTATGGGCTCACGGCCCTGTACGGGAGCGGTACGGTGCAGCACACGTGCGGCACCGTACCGCTCCGTAGCCCGGGGAAAGATAGGGCATGTCCTATATATACGGCGCCGTGCGCCATTACTTTCTATGGAGAGGGGCGGGGGTGAGCTGCGCTCACCTCCTCTCCCCGCACTGCCGTGTGCCCGCCGTGCTACGGTGCAGCGGGCTCACGGCAGTGTGAATTTAGCCTAACTCTCTATCTTCCGGAGGTTGCTTATTAAATGTGTATTACTTTAACTTAGGCCTATCAATATTGGACTTCTGCATATCCTTGTAGAATATCCTTGTTATCAATACAATTTAATTACAGGCGGCCGCTACTTAAGAACACCCGACTTACAGACGACCCCTAGTTACAAACGGACTTCTGGATGTTGGTAATTTACAGTACTTTAGCCTATAACAGCTATAACAGTTATCACAGGTGTCTACAGTGAAGCTTTAGTGTTAATCCTGGTTCTTATGAGAATCCAACATTTTTAAAATCCAATTGTCACAGAGACCCAAAAAAATTTGGCTGGGGTTACAATGATAAAGTATAAAGTTCCGACTTACATACAAATTCAACTTAAGAACAAAACTACAGAACCTATCTTGTACGTAACCCGGGGACTGCCTGTATCTATAATATTTGTTGATTATTCTATAGTCCCTAAGCCTTTTGGGCCCGGTTGTGCCAACACCCTATGCACCCCCTCAAGTTAAACTCCTGTAAATGGGTTTTTCTTTGGTGTCCATTTTTAGGTTTCAGAACCTAAAGGGTCCTCTACTACTTTGCTGGGTCAGTCTGACCCTGAGTACAGTATCACCCAGCAGCACTGTTGAGGCAGGTCAGCCCATGGCTGGTCTGCTTTACTTTACAATTTAGGTGGTAAAAATGTGAAGCCTGTACATTTTTATATTTTCCGTGGAGGGAGCGGTCAGACAGCAGCTTCATTAAATTGATTCATTATTTACTTGACTAATGGATTGAAGGATAACAAGCCAAGTTTCAGTATTTGATTATCTGTTCCACTGCCCAACGCTCCAGGACTCCTTTATTTTAATTGTTTTTGGTTCTGAACCAAATTCCAAACTAAATAATAAAATTTATTCCAAAAAGATCTTTTTCATTTTTCAAAACGTTAAATCATTTTTTCTGATTCATTTATTATTTTTGTGAGATATTCCACATAATTTCTTCATTTTCTCCTTTCACAATACAGGCAGTCCCCGGGTTACATACAAGATAGGTTCTGTAGGTTTGTTCTTAAGTTGAATTTGTATGTAAGTCGGAACTGTATATTTTATCATATAATCCCAGCCAGAACTTTTTTGGTCTCTGTGACAATTGGATTTTAAAATTGTTGGGTTGTCATAAGAACCAGGATTAACAATAAAGCTCTGATAACTGTTACAGCTGATCATTGTAGCCTAGGACTAAAGTACAATAAATTACCAAGATCCAGAGGTCCGTTTGTAACTAGAGGTCGTATGTAAGTTGAGTGTTCTTAAGTAGGAGACCGCCTGTACTGTAGCTGCTTTAATTTTCTGATTGTGCCCATTAGAGAAATAAGTTTATCTCGCCTCTACACAAGTCTGTGGTTCTCTACCCAGGAAATATGTGCAGTA
>CM033645.1:25539766-25725514 GCA_019512145.1 Engystomops pustulosus
TTTACTTACCCGGTCCGTTCGCGATCCAGCGGCGCGTTCTCTGCGCTGGATTCGGGTCCGGCCGGGATTCATCAATGCAGTTCCTCCGACGTCCACCAGGTGGCGCTGCTGCGCTGAAGTCCGCTGGAATGCCTCGAAATACACCGGCCTACCCAGGATGAAGGTGAGTGAAATTTTCGCGACACAATTTTTTTTTTAAATGCGGCGGTTTTTCCGAATACGTCGGGTTTTCGTTCGGCCACGCCCCCCGATTTCCGTCGCGCGCATGCCGGCGCCGATGCGCCAAATTCCGATCGCGTGCGCCAAAAACCCGGGGCAATTCAGGTACAATCGGCGCAAAACGGAAATATTCGGGTAACACGTCGGGAAAACGCGAATCGGGCCCTTAGTAAATGACCCCCCAAATGTCCAAATTGCCTCTTTTTTAGCCATTTCTGCACACATCAAATTTGAAAGTGATAAAAAGGTTGTACAGTTCCCAAATCGATGTAAGTCGAGTGTTCTTAAGTAGGGGACCGCCTGTACTGTAGCTGCTTTAATTTTCTGATTGTTCCCATTTGAGAAATAAGTTTATCTCCCCTCTACACAAGTCTGTGGTTCTCTATGTGCAGTATGTGTAGCCTTGAGTAACATTACTGCCTGGCAGAAGGGGTCTGACACTTGTCACTCTTCTCTTTTCTCTGGGGTATTTTGGTGTAGTATTGAGGGAACCTCTTGTAACTTGAGTGTCCCTATCCACATTAATAGTCAATGTTTTGTCATCCCGTCCTGGAAAACATATTTGCATATCTTCCAGAATCCCCTAGTGGAGCATCAATAGCTGTAGGTCTCCACACACCTGCAGACTCCATATGGACTCTCCTTATCTCCCTGACCTATCAATGTTAAAAGACAAAAAGTACTGGAATGGTACTGGTACTAATGGAACACACTTAATTAGATTCTACATTTGAAGTGGGAAAGGTTGAGCATCCTGGAGTCAGGCAACACATCAAGAAGTTGGTGGACAAATTACTAATCTGTACTCAAACACATGAAACTAAGTGATATGACCAATATTAATAGTTGTTATCACTGAAGTGGGGTCAAATATCCTATGTTATGCTCATTTTAAAAATGCCTTTTTTAGCACTTTAAATAATTTTTAATAGTTTATTTATGTTAAAAACACATTAATGCCGGCTCCTTGCCAGCAGCGTGTAGTGAGTCCCTGGGGAGGGGCAGCTGCAGACTGTGTGTGCCTGTGTCAGTCTCCTCTCCTCCATACAGCTGGGGATGGTATGGAGGAGAGGAAGAATACTTGAGAAGACACAGGCACGCACAGGCTGCAGCTGCCCTTCCCCCAGGACTCACCACATGTAGCTGGTATAGCCAGGTAATTTAAATTTACATTTATGTAAATGCAATTTATGAGGCAAGATCATGGCCCCCGTACGGTCCTGTGCATGTGACCTTGCGCTGTTAAAATTGTTTCCCTTTAAGTATCTTGGCAAGTAAAGCCTGAAGATATCTATTTAAAACTTTTTTTTTTAGTTTGGTGGTTTTGGTGGTTTGAACTTCTCTTTTCATTTATAGCGTATTGTGTAAGCTACAAAGCCCGACCACAAACCTTGTTGGCAAATACAAATCAAAATCTTCATCCACTGAAGAGTTAAAGGCACACCGATTCAATTTACCTCTCAATTCACAGCGTATCAGTGTGCAAGTGTAGGTGTATTTTTAGTTGGACTGAAAATATAATATCTTGTACCGTAATTCACATTATCTTCTGCAATAATTCAGGAGCAGGGAGAGAATATTTACTGTACAAAGTGAAACTAAACTTTCTTGGCTCAGTCTAGGTACAATAATGTGAAAGCCTGGCAATAATCTCTAACACAGAGATTGTGGTTTGCATATTTTGGGGGAGTGTGGCACATTTCCAGTGAGGGTTTATAGAAAATACTTTTCTTGAAACTGTCATTCCTTAAAGGAGAGAAACTCAGAATGATTGCCAAATAGGTAGTCAGTGTGAAATCCCCATCACCAGTGCGATAGTTCACTACTGATAAAGTGCTTAGTATAGACTTTTAGAGGGTGATTTATCATAGGGAGCCAGCGTATGATAGTGGCCACTCCCCCCTCTTGTTGCGGTCCAACCTGGTGTAGTTTTGCGTAAAAACTATTGAACTAAAGTTCACTGGTTTTACAAAAAAGCGCAGGCCTGAGGCGGGTACTTCCAGCGGCGTCCGCACCACTCCCCGCCCACAAGGTGTGAAGGTAATGTATTCACGGGTTTAATCGCAAATTCTTGCACTGTGCAAGAAGATTATTCCACTGCTTCTACGGCAGGAAACTGGCTCCCTGTCCTCCATAGAGGGAGATTTATCCGATATCTATTAGAGCAGAAATGCTCTAGTTGCCCATGACAACCAATCAGAGCTCAGCTTTCATTTTACCACAGCTGTTTATAAAAATAAAGCTGAGCTCTGATTGGTTTCCAAAGTAACTAGAATAGTTTTACCTCAGAAACTGATGATACATTTCCCCCATACTTCTTGTTCCTTCTCTTTAAAGGGAACCTACCACCTCGTAGCTGCGCGCCCTCGTCCGACAAGCCAGCTACTGCGCATGCGCAGTAGCTCCGGCCTCGGAGCTGGGGCTGCTCAGCCGGACGAGGGTAGGAGGAGTAATGTGGCTACTGGGGCGTGGAGTAGCCGCGCTGTGTAGCCTCGTGCTCGGCTACTCCACGCCCCAGTAGCCGCATAACGAAATTTACATATCAGCTCAATAAAGTGTACCAAAAGTTAGTGGGGACGTGAGTATTAGCTCTAAAAAGAGCTATCCTCACGTCCCTTACATCCACCTACCACCCGATCTACCTTTATAGGTAGAATCGTGGTGGTAGGTTCTCTTTAAGTATCAATGCACTATTAAAAGGTTTTCCGGAAACTTGATATTGATGACCAACGCTCCAGATAAAACACCAGCCTTTGTAAACAAACAGAGGCTAGCAGTGGGAGAGCGGAGATCCAGTATGAGTAGATTTTTGTTTTTTAAGCCAGCTCAACCATACATATGACATTTTTTTTATGCCCACAAAACCCCTTTAATATCATTTTGGTGGAGGTCTTTCACCCGTCCTCCCTGGTGATGAGTTGTTCTTGACACCATTAGATCTACACAATTGATAATGCTGATAGACTCCATGGCGTGTTATGTGGCAGATCACGGTTTCCACAGCTCAGTCTATGTTTACTTCCACTTCCATCATAGGTAGTATGTAGTAAAAAAAACTATTACCGTATTTTTCGGACTATAAGGTGCACAAAAAAATCCTTTGATTTTCTCAGAAATCAAAGGTGCGCCTTATAGTCCAGTGCGCCTTATATATGAACCGTACTTACAGACAACAGCTGCCTTGTACTGTGCACAGGTCTGCCACCTTCTGGTCATTCATCCTTATAATCCGGTGCGCCTTATATATGATCCTAGACGTTTTAGCAGGCATTTATTGATGGTGCTCCTTATAATCAGGTGCGCCTTATAGTCCGTAAAATACATTAATCTGAGGTTTCTTTCACACAGTGTCAGTCTTTAACTGTGTGACAGAAGTTTGTATTACCACATGATTGATTTCCTTTATAATGAAAAAAAGTGTCTATTATAGTCCCGCAAAGTCTGGATTAGTCCATATATCCCACCAAATATAACAAATTCAGTGCATTCAGAGTATGATCATTTTCCATTCTAGCTTTTATAGTTCTGCTGCTGGAGCAGGCCACAAACCGCAGTGTAAAATTTTAAAAAAAAACTTTTTAAGCAATAGACAAATATTGGTCGCTAAAAATTAAGTTACCCAAACTCTTAACATTATTTTTATACTCACTACAAGTTTTATTCAAGGAATAATACATTTTCCAGACATCTTGTATTTGCTAAAAAAAATTTACAACTTTATCTGTAGTTTCATATTTGAGATTCCTTGTTTATCAGATGATCTGTTTAGTTTTAACTGGTCTGAGGCTAAAATTTGAGGCAAAAGGGTTGAGAATTAGATTCTGTGGCCTGTGGCCAGGACCTCCTTGAAGAAGTAATATGTACCCTAGACATAGCCAACTATCTTAATCCACGGCCGAAGTAATCAAAGAGACAGACAGTCCTGGCAGTGATTTTAGTCCCGGTCATTATATCGCTTACACCTAGTAAGGGGTCTGACGCATCTTGCCTCTGGCTTACTTTTAGTGTATTCCTTGTTTTTCTTGTGCTTTCTAAAGTCAGATTTGGGTGTCTTCATAACTGTTGGTGAGGTCATGCAAAATAATTAGTACAAAGCTCACGACATATTAAAAGATGGAATGTTCTGTGCACAAAAACATACACAATTGTGAAATCAGAACTTTTCTAGGGAAGGAGTCTATTAAAAAGATTCTGTGATCTAAGCCAAATAATAGATAAATGGGGCAAAAATCAGGGGGTCAAATGAAGGTACTTTTTGAAGGTACTTATGGCTATCAGGACATATAGTTAAAGGGGTTGTCCGATATGTATCGGGTGGGCTTTTTAATAACGCTATGCTCACCTCCTCTCTCGCTCCCAATGTCCCGCTCCACAGTCCGTCCGTCACCCCTACCTGCACCACAAAGTATAGTACATTATGGTGAGGGCTTATTTAGAGCAGCACTCCATACTATGCAGTCGTTCAGGGCCGGAGGCCCTAATGTGCTGAAACAGGGGCATCGCTAGGTCAAAAGGTTTGGGGCTCATGCCCCGGATCTTTTGGCCGGAGCCCCAGATCTCCCCAGATAAGCTGGATATTTGTCCTGCTGCCCGGGCATTCCTCCCCTCAGGACACAGATCGTGATGAAAATGTGTGCATTACTTTCCCCTGCAGGTCCTAGCCTCCGGGAGGCTGCAGGACCTGTGATGATGTCATGATCACATGACTGGCAGGGGAAAGTAATCCACAGAGCTGCATGAGTGAGGTGAGGAGGAAACATAATAGCAGCTAAGGGAAGGGGGAAACCATGGGGGTAACTGTGTGGGCACATTACTTACTGAGGGCCTTTGTGGGGGATATTACTGGGGGGCTGTATGGGCACATTACTCACTGTGGGGGGCTGTGCGGGCACATTACTTACTGGGAGGCTGTGCCGGGGACATTACTGGGGGGCTGTGTGGAGGACATTCCTGGGGGGATGTGTGGGGGACATTCCTTGGGGGGCTGTGTAGGGACATTATTGGGGGGCTATGTGGGGGGCATTACTCGGTGGCTGTGGGGCACATTACTGGGGGTTACTGTGTGGGGCACATTTCTTGGGGCGCGTTCACACATGACACTAGGACAGCCCTCGGTTTGATCTCACATGTTTTCCAGTGAAACGCATGTGATCGGTAACAAGAACCTGGTTTTGTTTAAATGCGAATCAAACGTGGGAACGCAGCCTTGCTGTACATTAGGGAGATTGTTAGGGGCAGCAGCAGGATAACACTGTCAGGGAACCAAGATGTAGGGACAATGAGGAACATAATATATGGTGATGCCTAATGGAGAAGATGGAGGACACGTCACCCACAGGCACTGGATGTAACAAGTAGGGATTTCTCCAGTGTTTCTGTACACCCTGAGTAAAGTTGTTATAGGCACATCCAAATGTGAGGGGTTATATACAGGGGTCGGCATTACTAAAAGTGCGATACACATATATTGGGACCTGCGCCCAAATCTTTTACCACCCTAGCAATGTCCCTGCTCAGTATACTCACTGATCACAGCTATTTATCCCTTTAGACGCTGCAGTCAGTTCTGACCACAGCATCTAAGATGTTTTACAGTTCTCCCTCCCTTTAATTGCACCTTGCGTCATGATCAAAGGGTCCGTAGGCAGGACCTTATATACTGGCCATCAGCTCTATGCTGAAAGCCAGAGCACACTGCAATACCAATGTTATTCAGTGTTTTGAAGGTATAATTAAGCTATCACAACTTTCTAGTCCCCTCCTGGGAAAACATAAATAAAAAAGTTTAAAAAAAAAGTAGTAAAACAATGTTTAAAAAAAATAAAAAAGAAATTCTCCCATGTTCAAATCACACCATTTATTATAATAAAAAAAATGAAAAACTAGGAATAATCAAAAAGTTACAACTTCAGGAAGTTCAGGTATTGTCTTGTCTATTTATGACCTGCAGAAAAAAGATAACATATTATTGAGGCCTTGGGGTAAACAGAGCAAAATTTTACATAAAAAAATAAAGGTAAAATTTTCATCCTTTCCAGAATGAGTTTATTAAATTCAATCAGTAAATTATAGGCACCCAAAATGGATATCTCCCAAAAAACAAGCCTACAAAAAATAAGAAAAAGTGACCACATCCTGAAGGGAGTCCTGTAAGGGTTAAGAGAAGTTGCTATCAGGCTAACATCAAGGTTCTCAATAGACACTCTCTACTGCTATACTACTGCATATTAGTTGTGGGGTTACTTCTAGTTAATTGTCCCTCTCTATATTACAGAATCACCAGACCAGTGCATTACACCCACTACTAGAGAAAGCCAGTGGGGCACATTTACTTATAGAGTCGGAAAATGCACTAAAAGTGCAAATTCCGTGTATAATGCAACATACACACGAAATCATCGTGCGCCAGAAAACATGAATGTGTCGCTTCCCGGCTCAGGTCCAACAGAGTTCACAATCTTTGTGGTTCACCTTTAACGTAGGGCGTGCGACACACTATGCAAGTTAAATACAGTGCTTGGTCAGAATCAATCGGACCGTCCGACGGCACGCCCACTAATTTGTGTCGCATGGAGACAAGCACAGTTGCGCCACCAAAAGGGTCGCACACACACTTCTTAAATACCTGTGCAAGCCGTTTTAGCCTAGCAGAACATGCATTGTCCGACAAAAGTGTGGGGCAAAGCCCTTAGTAAATGTGCCCCAGTAAGTCCTGCTGCTCTTACTCACTCATTGATAGAACCTGTGAATCTTGCTTCTGTTATTAGTTATTCGTGTATTACTGCTTGTCCATTCCGTCCCCAACGTCCAGGAAATGCCAGCACCTAGGGCTTCTGGGAGAGACGTCCCTAGGTGTGAATTCAGCTTCTCCATGCCTGACTGTTCCCGTGCTTCTCCGTGTCGGTACCGGTCCTCCCGTGCAAGTCTCAGCATTCCTGGACTCTGGTTCCGCGGGGAACTTTGTGGATGCCGCTCTGGTCTCCCGGCACCACATTCTCCGCTAGTCATTTCCTCTGTAAGCGGACAGCTTCTTTCCGATCTGGTCCGTTACCGCACTGAACCCATCCATTTTCAAGTTGGAGTCCTTCATCAAGAAAGTCTGGTCTTCTATGTCCTGCCTCGCTCCACATCAGCTATTCTTCTGGGTTTTCCTTGGCTTCAACTCCATGCTCCGGTCCTCAATTGGAAAACTGGTGAGGTATTCCGTTGGGGCCCGGAATGCCAATCTCGATGCATGGTGGCACCACTTCAGGTCCTGACCTCTTCTGCGTCTTCCACAACCCTGAAGGGTCTTCCAGCTTGTTACTGGGACTTTGCTGAAGCAGCACTCCGAAAAAGTTAGGTGAAAAAAGTGATGTTTATTCCACCAGTGATGCGACGTTTCATCTTTTCCATAAAGACATTCTCAAGCATAGTGTGTCAGCGATCAGCTGACTTAAATAGGCGGTGATGCAATCACCAACATGTGTGATAATGGGTACAAACAGATTACATTCAAAGGACTACATATAATACAGAAATCGTCCTACATAGCAGTGCACAATACATATTAAATATTCACTCAGACATAAAATCATTAAAGAAGAAAGATTCTTATATAACCATAAGGTCTGAACATGTGTTACCATGGTTACCAGCGTGATATCATTTGTGTGAGGAATCAGTGGAACTTGAAGAGGTGACAGCGATCCCGGATGGGGCATAGCCTGCTGGCAGGATTCCTTTGACCGTATGGTTCTACTGATGGTCTGTAACCTAGCAGCATCTGTCCTCCTATGGACCACTGTGTACCGTTCCAGAGACCCCCAGCATATGTCCCGTCCAGAGCATCTGAGTCCCACCACCAGAATATGGTCGCATGGAGTTTTGGGTTCTGCCCTTAAACAAGATGGCCGAAGTATAATCAGACAACTTGTGCGCATGTCCCGCACATTACGTGTCGGACTTATGGGGATTAGTTCAAATAATCCGGTCAGATTGTGTTATTTGAATAGATGTTTTATTGTTGTGTATGTACCATTTATGTAGCACTTGAACACTTTAAGCCTCCTATCTCCTCACACAAATGATATCACGCTGGTAACCATGGTAACACATGTTCCGACCTTATGGTTATATAGAATCTTCTTCTTTAAGATTTTATGTCTGAGTGATATTTATATGTATTGTGCACTGCTATGTAGGACGATTTCTGTATTATATGTAGTCCTTTGAATGTAATCTGTTTGTACCCATTATCACACATGTTGGTGATTGCATCACCGCCTATTTAAGTCAGCTGATCGCTGACACAACTATGCTTGAGAATGCTTTATGGAAAAAGACAACGTCGCATCACTGGTGGAATAACATCACTTTTTTCACCTAACTTTTTCGGAGTGCTGCTTCATCTCTACATTGGTTTCTACTGCTAGAGGGGTTGTCGACCCCTACGAAGACCTGCACCCTACGATTTTCCGCACGTTGCCGTTCCAACCTTTGTGTTTTATCTGGGACTTTGCTGATGTGTTCTCTAAGAAACAAGCGGAGACCTGCCACCACATCGTCCCTATGATTGCCCACTGGATCTCCTTCTGGGTGCCACTCCTCCCGAGGTCGGGTCTATCCCCTTTCCGTTCCAGAGATGGCTGCCATGTCAAAATACATCAAGGAGAACCTGCGGAGGGGTTTCATACGCAAGTCCTCCTTTCCGGCTGGTGCAGGGTTCTTCTTTGTCAAGAAGGGAGGCTCCTTACGTCCTGTATCGACTATCGAGGGCTGAAACAGATCACGTGTAAAAAACGCTACCCTTTACCGTTGATTACGGAACTCTTTGATGTCTACGCAGTTCCAGGGTATTCTCCAAGCTGGATCTTCGGGGTGCTTATAATCTCATCTGGATCTGCAAAGGTGACGAGTGGAAGACGGCATTTAATACTCGTGCCGAGCATTTTGAATATCTAGTAATGCCTTTTGGACTTTGTAATGCCCCTGCTGTCTTTCAGGAATTTGTTAATGACATTTTCCGGGACCTTCTCTATACGTGTTTCGTTTCATCTTGAGGTGGATGCATCCTCTGTGGGGCTGGAGCGGGGCTCTCCCAGAGAGGGCCCAAGAGTCGAAGTTCCACATGCGGCTTCTTTTCCAAGACCTTTTCCCCAGCTGAGAGAAATGACTTATTGGAGACAGAGAGCTGTTGGGCCATCAAGCTTGCGTTAGAAGAAAAACTTGTATAACCTCCAGACGCCCCGCGATTCGATCTGCTTATCCATTTCCATCCGGCTGACAAGAATGTCAAGGCTGATGCCCTGTCCTGGGTTCGGATGTGGTTGGAGAAGAACCAGTTCCTCGGCACAAAATTTCTCCGGACCAGCTTGTTGTTGCAGCTCCAGTATCTTCGGCAGCTACCACTCCTGGCAAGACATATGTTAGACCTGTTCTCTGGAAGGATATTATCTTGGGGACATTCTTCTCTGTGTGGCTGGGCATCCTGGGGTACAACGCACTGTGGCCCTCATCTCTCGCTACTACTGGTGGCCAGACCTGGTCAAAGATGTTCGGGAGTTTGTGGGATCCTGCTCCCCTCCTGTCCCCCGCACAACCTCTTTTGCCTCAAACCGGCTGGACTGTTACTGCCGTTGCCGATACCCAGTCGCCCATGGTCCCACATGGCGATGGACTTTGTCACCGATCTGCCTGTCTCCTCGGGCTGTACTGTCATCTGGGTGGGTGATGGACCGGTTTTCAAAGATTCTACGAAGTTAAGGAGGTTCTGGACATGAAGGTCGTGCGCGGTTCTTCTTGTAGACAGGAAGGCATTTGGACCTGAGGAGAGATCCTTGGAGCCTGAAGAAAACATCTTGGATCGGACTCTCCTCCAGAGGTTTCTTGAGGGGGAGGGCGAAGGGGGGGGCGGTACTGTCACAGGTGCTCCTCAGCGTCCCTCAAGAGCTCCGCTCATCTCCCTCCGCTGGCTCCAGCGATGTCCTCTCCTGCTCCCACGGCTCGGCGCGCGTCCCTGTCTCCTAGGGCGCGCGTGCCAGCTCGCTCACATTTAAAGGGCCAGCGCGTCGGTAATTGGCGCTGGCCTGCTATAAGTTTCTGCCTCTTCCTGTGACCCTTGCCGGATCTTCAAGTCTTCCCCATGAAGAGAAAGCTCTCCTGTGATTCCTGTGATTCCTGTATGCCAGTCCATTCTTGTGTGTGAGTCCGTTCCTGTGATCCTGCGTTCCTGTGTTCCAGTCTTTTCCTGTGTGCCAGCTCCTGCGATTCCTGACGTGAGTCCTCCTGTGCATTCTGGTGCTATTCTCTGCTATTACTCTACCGGACAGACTGTCTCCTGTGTTACTGCGTTGGAGGCCACCGCGGCTAGTCGCACCTGTGGAACGACCTGTTGGTATCTCGCCGCAGCAAGTCCAACACCGCTTTGCGGCGGGCTCTGGTGAAAATGGGTGCCACTTAGACTCCCAGTCCCAGGTCGCTAGTACCATCTCCCGCGGTGTGTCAGAGGGTCCACAGACTCCACCCTGACAGCATCCCCTGGTTATGTACAACATAGGTTCTTTGTTCTTAAGCTTGGTTCTTAAGTTGAATTTGTATGTTAGTCGGAAATGTATATTTTATAATTGTAGCTGCAGACAAATTATTTTTTTTGTCCCAGTGACAATTGGATTTTCAAAATGTTTTGCTGGAATGGAAAAGAGGTTTATCAATAAAAATTCATTACAGACGCCTTACACTGATCATTGCAGCCTGGGACTATAGTCAAGAGAGCTTCACCAGAGGCCACAGTGGGCAGAGAGGTTTGTCTCTAACTAGGGGTCGCCTGTAAGTCTGGTGTCCTTAAACAGTGACTGTAAAGATTTTTTGCCACAAATCACTTGGGATGTAAAACAACTTTGCCCATTATCTTTGTTGCCTATATGCAGCAGTTTCCCTGCTAAAGCCCTCAGATTAACGCATTGCTGCAGTAGCTGCTTCCTCTGCCTGTGCTGATAAGCCCTGTCAGTCCATAGTTTGTTTATCTGACAGTTTATCTGACAGGGCAGGGGATACTGCTTCCTGCTCACATGGGAGGAGGTCATCAGCTCTCTCTATGTATGAAGCAGTGCTTAGAGTGTTCAGGACTGTGGATACAGAGGTCTCCTGCACAGAATAGTGAGGTACAAGAACTTTCTTTTTCTCTCTCTGCACCTCATGCTGCTACCCTCCCCCACCCACCACCTCCAACGGCTGCACGCCCTCTACATGGCATGGAGGTGGCGTATTACTTATTTTATTCGCAATTCTTAGAAAACTGGAGTAGAAGCAGTGAAAAAATCCCCCCCTAGATTAGATACAAATATTAAAATATACTATCATTTTTTTCCGTTCCAATACAAAGACTTCGTTAACAAGTTTGTCCATAGAGCTTCTTCCTACACACTCTACACTATGCAGAGAGAGCGGCTGTTCCAGTAATATAAGCAGCTAACGCTCACCAGCAAGCTTTGCTATGTCTTGTGTCAAAAATGTTCATAACACTATGACAACGTAACCACATCACATACATATATGCATATTACCAGTCATATGAATACATTTATTTGTATTATTGACACACACAACATATTTATGCAGACAATGTATTTTAGTTAATACACAAATATTATATGAAGTCATATAGAAACACTATATCTATATATATATTATATATATATAGATATATATATATATATATATATATATATATATACATATATGTATAAAATTGATATACACACAATTGATATACACACATGTATATTACAGCCAAACAAACAGATATATGTTATTTACTGTCATGTACACATACATATAAATGTATATTCAGATATACAGATGTATATCATGGCATATATACACATAAATATATATATCATAGTAACAACACCCTACTTACTTCTGCATACACATTCAGCCTTATCTCGCAGACAGTGGGAACTATGACTTTCGGGAATTGGTCATGTTGGGAATGGGACAATGCAGGACTGACCTGCTCTTCCCACTCACTGCATATAACCCTCCTCCATTCTATATGTCCTGGCTGCTACCTCAGTCTCACTGTAGGAGGAGGACACGTTAGGCCGTGATGCAAAGATGGTCTGATAGTGAAATTTATAATGAAATGTAGTGGTAATGATGTGACCACATCCCTGGTCTTCTGTGAACCTTATATCCCTGCCCAGAATAGCAGAAGCACTATTATCTGACCAATGAGCATTTCTGCGCAACTAAAAGCCAGGTACTCACTAGTCAGTATTCTCCTGGTATGTTAGGAACCAACACGGAAGGTAACAGTTTCTGTGTGGTATTCTTATAGTGAACGGCACTACAAATGTTTAGCATAAATTGGAGCCTGCTGTACATTTTTCACTGTATTGAAATGTCATGTGTCAGTGTCATGTCACTGTATTGACATGTAATGCAATTAACCTCGGAGACCAACAGGTGGCGGTGTGTAAGTGTTGGTATAGAGTTATAGAGAGCAAAGTCTAATCAACTTTGTCTGTAGACTTATCAACCTTGGTAATGCAGGCTGGCCCATCAGTATCAGTTACCATTTGAGGCAATATCGTGGTTCTGAGACGTAACATGCTAAACTAATTGATACAATACCTCTAACCATCCCAGATCCAGCGCGGACAAATCCCGTATTTCGGGTTCTTCCCGCTGTCCAGCCCGATAGGAGGTAAATAGTGGGACATCAACTCTGTTGGCATTCTCCAGGCGCTGACAGAGTTGAATAAAGTGCTAAGCCCTCAGATCTGTGGAACTATCCTTGTGTCGTGACTGCTGCTGCATGCAGAACCTGGCCGGTCAACGCCTTCAAGCTTCAATCTGCAGAGGGCAGCAACGGGAGAGTAGAGGAAGCTCCAGCGTGAACAAAAAAGTGAATTCAGTATCTGTGTGGTGTTGTTTCATTTTATTTGTGCAGAAAACATGGGGGAGCTGAGACGAGACATAATATCAGAGGAAGCTGGTGGGGTGTCATAATATGAAGTGGGTCCACAATATTAGGGGGCCATGGAATTACAATATAAAGGGGACTTGGCGGGGACACTATTTGAGAGAACATAAGGTTAGGGAAGATGGGGCACAATATTTGGGGGCCAAAATGTGAGAGAGAGGAGAGAGTTGCAATATCAGGGATAGCGGGAGACCCAATATCAGGTGGGTGGGGGATACAAAATGAGGGGGGCACAATACCTGGGGGACACAATGTGAAAGGTAGGAGTGGCTACAATGTGGGGTGGAGTAAGGGGTGGGGCAAAAGACGGGTCATATATTTGTATCTTTTGTCTATCAATCACTTCCACTAAAGTTGGACAATCTCGTGACAATTGGTCTGATTTAGTTGTGGCACCAGAATCCAGTACAGAAACAAAGGGGCAAACTACTGTCTGTAGACAGGGGTATCATAAATTCAGTGTCCATAAAGTGTCCAAATCTGGAATCTATTAATGAGATCCCACGTTCTCAGATGAGAACTAAAATATCAGTTAAACAGTTATATTGCCAACCTGCCAGAACCTGCGGGTGAAACGGGCCTGTTGCATATGCTAAATGTAATTTGTGAAATTTTACTATTTTATTAAGTAAAAGCCTTGGATTGTTGATATAGAAAGTCTGGTTCTTATATTACCTATCTTAAAACTCTCTTTATAGCAGGCCTTGGAGTGCCAGGATCCAGGTAGGACCCCATGACATTTGGCTAAAACATCTGAGCCTAACTGTGCCTCCAGGGCAAGTCTGATCCTGACCACCTTGCGCAGTGGTGTTACCTGGCGCTGGAGGCTGTTCACGCTCCTGTAAGAAGGTCTAGAAGGTGCCAATCCCCTGACATAAAACCTGATTGCATGCGGGGCTTACTATAAAAATCCAATAAGAGGTCAGAAAGGTTATTTCCCCTCCCGCCGAGGTCAACCCCACTTGAAATACACATCAAACAAATATGTGGCAAATTCATATTTCAGCCAAAGTTCCCTCCCTCTAAATGGTGTCCAGGTATCTGCTGCTACTGCTGGAAAGGCAACTCAATAAACCTCAGCAACAAGGAACAGTGAAATAATAACTAAATCATTGCTACTGCTATGCTTCCTCCATGAGTGTTCTGTAGGCAATATACATTTACATGTTTAATTGCCTTAACACCTTAGCTGCATGACGTGTAACATTTTTTTTTTGCTACACAAGGTTTTAATTTACATTTTCAAATGTATTTAAACACAATAAAAACTGTATAAATGTAGCATCCCTGTGATTGTACTAAACCAAAATAGTCAAGGTCTTATTTGAGCGCACAGTGAAAGCTTTAAAAACCTAGCCTACAAGAAAATGGCGCAATGGCATTTTTTACCACATTTGGAAGTTTTTCTCACTTTCCAGTACATGGCATGGAATATAAAGACCATCACTAGAAGTAAAACTTGTTGCGCAGATAATAAACCCTCATACAGCTCTGTACATGGAAAAATGAAAATGCTTGGTATTCTTAAGTTATTTGTTTGCAAGTCTTGTTCTTGTGTCCGCACTTTGGCATAGTGAGTGAATGTCACCCAGTCATTGGCCACTGATAAGGGTGGCGCCCAGTAATTAGGCAAGTCTGTTAGTGGGATTAGGTTAGAGCTCAATGTCCTGTCTTCCATAGGTTCTGATCTCCAATTACTGATCTAAAACCAGTAGGCATTACCCCCTTCTCACTAGATCCTAATGTAGCTGATACCTGGATGGGACGCACCACCAAGCTCCATCATAAGTTAGTGCCATATAGAATGGCTTTGAGCTGACATGTAACTACACCCAAATTTGTTCACAGTAAGATATGTCCATTATCAAATTGACAGGGAAAGACTGACAAAATGTCTATCTGGGAAAATATGCAAATAACTTATTGCATATTTTCCCAGAATCCTCCAGTGGATGTCAATGGTTATAAGTCTCCACATGCCTACAGGTGGCCTTAATTGGGAAAGTCCCATAAGTCTCCCAAAATGTCTAAATGGTCACACTCAACGTTTTGGATGCATTTGAAGCCTTAAATGTTATAAACCATGCCCATAGAGACTACTGATTGGATGTAACAAAATGAGACGCTTGTAGCAACATGATAACTTATCCAGGACTACTTATTATTATACTTTTGGCATCTAGAGCCATTAATGCAAAAAAGAGGATAATTGGGTTACCAGACCCGAATCTACATGTTTAGAAGACATGAAGTTACAGAAAAGTAATTCAATAGGGTAAAATCAAATCAGAAGTTCTAAATTATTAAAATTATATATTGAAATATACTAAAACAATGGCCCGCCAACTCTATGAGGTCTCAGCCCTTTTCATTTTCCTTTTTTTTACTCCCTTAATTGAAAAATGTCAGATCATTCCAGAAATTGTGTTTGCTCATACTAAATGTAGTGTACAATGTGTACTATATGCCCATAAACAGGTTGTACACCGCTTTCTGTGGCACATTAACAACTACATGCAGAGACCTTTTTGATGGACTGGGATGTCTACCAGGAGATAGATAAAGCAGTGCTTCTTGTACAATACAGCTCACACCACATCAGACTACAGCCAAGTCAAGGCCACGGCTTAAGAAGGGGCTTTGGGTCAACGTGGGTTGTGTGCAAAAACGCATTATAGTGTGTGCTGCAGGAAAAGGAGGACACTATTGTGTTGGCACTGAAAGGATGAGGCATTTAAACCATTATCTTTACCCCCACCCTACAGTTCCTGGATAAGATTTGCTAACAGCCGTCCATGGTCAAAAGAAGATGGAGACCACAGCTGTACACCATCAACGACGTAGAGCAGTGTGTGCAAACTTTTAAGAGACTGAATGCCCAAACTTCAACCAAAACCTACTAATTTATTGCAAAGTGCTCCCTGTATTCCACAACTTTCAATGTATTAGCATCCAAGGACACCAACACAGTAAAAGTAGGAGGGCAAATTTGGTTTTTTTTTTAACGAGCTTCTCTCTATGGTTCCTATGTACAGGAAGAATTGTGAAACCAGAAGAAGCCTCCAAAGACAATCGACCTGTCCAGACTTTCTCCTTCTTCCCACAGGCTCAAAAAGCAAGGATTTGTCGCTTTAGAATGTCACTAAGAATAGTATCTCTTAAGTTTTGTGGGTCTACAGGAAGATTCTTTGCATTCTGTCTGGTGAACTCTGTTCTGGGGCAATGGCCTGGCTGCCCAAGAAAAGCTAAGAATATGTAATAATCCCCAAAGTTAAAGACTAATGTTTTTTGTCCTGTTGCAAAGATAGCTTCTTGACAGAAAAATTGGACAAAAAGCAGTTCTCTCTCTACGTTCTGGACCCATTTGTGGCGTTACCGATAGCTATGCATGCCTTAAGGATTGCCTCGGCTCCCAAAGAATATCCGCATAGACTGCATGAAGTTCTGCCTGGAGAGGAACCCATGAAAGATCACAAAATTGGACCCTTTGACAGCACGATAGCTGAAATGGATATTTATAGGCAGTCCCCTACTTAAGAACACCCGACTTAGAGGAACCCTAGTTACAAACGGACCTCCGATGTTGGTAATTCACTGTACTTTAGCCCTTGATATGATAATCCTCTGTAGGAGTATAAAAGGTGTCTGCAATTAAGCTTTATTGTTAACTCGGTTTCTTATGACAACCAAACTTTTTTAAAATCCATTGTCACAGAGACCAAAAATAACTCTGTCTGGGATTAAATTATAAACTAAACACTTCACAACTTACATACACATTCAACTTAAGAACAAACCTACATAATCTAATCTTGTACATAACCTGGGGACTGCCTGTACTGTTATCAGAAGGAGGCCAATATCTAGATCCAAACAAGGCAGAGCAATCCTTAATATTAACCCCTACGGGACTCAGCCTCTTTTGGCCTTAAAGGGTTATCCGGCTGTTAAAAATTACTTATGGCTGGGCTGGGATGGGCTAGTTTAAACACAATAAACGCGTACTTTCCTCCTCCGGTGCCGCCGATGTCCCGTGCCGCGGTCCCTTCGATCTGTGCCCCTGTTTGTTTACAGGGCAACGAAGCCGTGCACAGGGAACTTCCGGTCTGCAATGTGGATGACTCTTCCCATCCGTCCCTATCTCTCAGCGTTGTAAGCGCTGGGAGATGGTGTCGGATGGGAGCTTCCGACCGGAGGAGTTTCCTGTGCATCTTCGTAATCAAACCGCGCACAGATGGACGTACCGCGGCGTGGGACTCAGCAGCACCAAACGAGTAAGTGAATGTTATTATGTTTAACTATCCCACCACCAGCCCGGCCCTCAGTAATTTCTAACAACCGATAACCCCTTTAAGGACCCGGTCCCATTTTTCAAATCTGGCCGGTGTCCCTATAAGTGCTTATAGCTTTGGAGCACTATAAGTATCCAGAGGATTTTTAGATGTTTTCTCGTGACACATTGTACTTCCATTATTTAAAAATTTGGATGGAATCTTTTGCGTTTAGTTATGAAAGACACAAATTTGGCAAAAATTTAGAAAAATTTTCTTTATTTTTCAACATTCTAAATTCTCTACTTTTGATGCAGATATTCATAGCACCCATAAATTCATAACTTACATTTACCAATGTCTGCTTTATGTTGGATGTTTTTAGATTCCACAATTTGACTAGAATGGTTATGAGGCTCAGAATTTAGGTGCCATTTTGCAATTTTTGTAAAATCACCAAAACCCGTATTTAGATGGACCTGCTCAACTTCCTAATTGACACTGAGAGGCCTAAATAATAGCTAGACTCATAAATTACCTCAACGTTGAAAACCACTTTTAAGAAGTTGGTTAACCCTTAGGTGTTTTATAGGGGTTAAAACAAAATGGAGGTACAAATTTTGGGTGGAAAATTAAACATCTGCAATGGATTAAATGAAAAAAGCTCTCACAAAAGTTTGATACCCAATTTCTCCCAGAGTACACCGATCCCCCAATATGTGTGGTAACCTGCTGTTGGGCGCACGGCTGGGCATAGAGGGAAGGAGGCCCATCCAGATCAGATTTGCTATGTCACATTGTACAGTATATATTTTTTTGGACCTATAGGGGCCACATGAGATGCACTTTTCGGGTACGTAATTTTGGGGCATCTATAGCTAATTGGTGAATTTTATTAACTCTTTGTTGATAAAATCACTTTTTTAGAGCATTTTTTATCGGGTATTAATTAAAAAATTCTCTTTTTTTCGGAACTTTTGTGCGGGTTTTTTTCTTCGTCGGTTACCGTGCGGGTCCAGTAACGTTCTATTTTATTCTACAGATTGAACCTCATTTGCCAAGTGAATGACCAGACATTCAGTTTGTCAGTCACCACCTGCAGCCTATGAACATCCTCTATAGACTGTATTTCACTACACAGCTTGTACTACTTACTCCCATCCTCCATAGACTGTATTACACACACATATTTGTAGTTTACCCACCCATACAAACCCTGTTTAGAAAAAAAAAAATAACATATTTACCCTGTAAAACTTTTTTTTTAAAGGAAAAACAATGCCCAAATCGTCATTTTTTGATCATCCATCAAACAAAAATGTTAAATTAAACTACACAATCAAAAGGCTTTATGAACCCTAAGTGTGTACACATATACTTAGGTGTTGTAAAAAAATTTGCCCTCACATGTTAGGGCTCCTAAATCGTGATAATGCAAAGAGTTTTTTTTCCCCAAATGGATTATTATGCAAAAAACCCTATCAATATAGAATCGCACATGCGTATTGACCCAGATAAACAAGTTTTTATATGTCATTTAGATCCACAATAAATGCAGAATCTCAGATAGGGTTAATAAAAGTTAAGCAGTAGGAAATTTAAAAACCAAAATTGTGGCTATTAAAAGCTACATTGTTGGGGCCAAAAAAACAAGACCCCAAACAGCTGTAGTGACAGGTTGCAGAAGGCATTGACAAAAAAAACAACAAAAACACTGAGAACTGGCTAAAGGTTAAATTAGTTTGGGGATCTGAACCATTTAGCATGAGACATCCAAAGATTATAAATCAGTAGGGGGCAAATACTTTTCACAAAACTGTATGTGAACCTCTACGAAGATGGACAACCAAATATCTGGCCTGTCAACCTAGCCTGATGAACCTATCATATAAAAACTCTCATACTAACACCAGATAATGAGATGTTCTCCATACAAAGAGTCATACGTTTTTCAAGAGAACCGGAGCAAACAAACTTTATTGAATATTAAAAGTTTCTGATTATGTTTTTTGCAACAAATCCAGAAGTGCTCTTGAAGCATTAAAACATGTGTTCTTACAGGCTGACCAAAAAGACAACTGTTCCCCTGACTATTAGGACTATAAGAGGTGAAATTATTGAAGTCTATTCTATACACAGAGAAGGACACTCATCATGCTGGAGAGAGGTGCCAGAAATCATAGTAAGGATTCATTCTAGCCACCAAGGCAGTGACGCATGCCTTCACAAGGCCAGAGATTGTTGTTTCTGACCACACAAGGATCCGAGATTATAAAAGTGATAAAGAACATTCATGCAGATATGCACTAATACAACCATTGATGGACCCTCAAACTGCTACTCTAACATGGAGCATGATAGGCATTACCTTATTGTGCTAATCTTTGCCAAGTATTACTTAATAATTATTCCGATTTCTTACTCTTTCATCACAGTAAATACAATTTTTAAGCTCATGGGTTGCAAAAGTTTCTAGAGAGTAGAATGTGATCATAATACTACAGGGTGCAATAAGGCCAAACTATGCCTCATTGCTTACTGAAATGCATTTCCTCTCAATCGAATGCTGACTTACAAGAAGCTGTTCAGCCTTTACAACATCATGTGGCAGAGAAGTTCCTTGTATCACTGCTCTTACAGTAAGAATCCCTGTCTATGGTGATGGTAGAACTACATCTCCTCCAGGTGCAGAGGATCCCCTGTCTATGGTGATGGTAGAACCCGCCTCTCCTCTAGGTATAAGAGATGCCCCCTGTCTATGGTGATGGTAGAACCGCTTCTCCTCTAGGTGTTAGAGGATGCCCCCTGTCTATGGGTGATGGTAGAACCCCTCTCCTCTAGGTGCAGAGGATGCCCCCTGTCTATGGTGATGGTAAAACCGCCTCTCCTCTAGGTATGAGAGATGCCCCCTGTCTATGGTGATGGAGAACCTCCTCTTCTCTAGGTCAGTGGATACCACTTTGTCCTGGTTACAGGCAGTCTCCCCTCAGTGTGTCTTTTTTTCTAACCTGAATATCCCAATTTTGTAATCTTTCTTGTAGTTTAGTCCCCCAATTCCCACATAATCTTGGTTGCTCTCCTCTGCACCCATTCCAGTTCTATACCTTTTTATACACTGGTGCCCAAAACTGTACACATATTCCAGTTGGTCTGACCAGGTTTGTATAAGGGCAAACCTATGTCTTTATCTTGAGGAATCTATTCCTCTCTGATACTCCCATGATTTTTTTTGCTTTAGCAGAAGATGCTTCGCTCTGATCAATTAAATTGTGGGGAATCCAACAATACCCCCAAGTCCTTTTTCTATCAGTTATACCAGAAATTTATTGTTCAACGCATAATTATAATTTTAATTTCCTCGACTGAAGAGCATAACCTTACATTTATCTACATTAAACCCTCATTGCATTTGTCAGCTGAGTCCTCCAGCTTCCACAAATACCGTCTGTATGTTATAGCTATCAGCCTCAGTATTAATTACTTTACACAGCTTAGTATCATCTGCAACATATGAAAACTCTAATTTTGTAAACCCTCTAAGAGGTCATTAATTAAAATATTAAAAAGAATTGGCCCAATACTGACCCCTGTGGCTGTGAATGCCTATTTGTGCTGCCCATTCTTTCTTTCCAAAGTTATGGCTTTTTCTGTTCTGAAAGTCTTTGACAAAATCTTTCAACCAGAGTTGAAGTGAGCGAAACTTATGTCTGTCTTCTATGCCCTCAAACTGGGCCAGTTAGCTGCCCACAGATCCCACGATGCCTGTGTTCTCTCTCACAGTAGTTTTAGCATTAAATCCATTTAGATTCCACAAGTAAATCCAATTAATGGCGCACATGCAGCATGTATATGATGACCAACCTACACTTCCTTATCTGCACGAGCTGGTACTGCTGATAACAAATGGGGGAAGGGACAGCACAAGGAGAGGAACGTGACGAGAAAGTTCTGTACAATCACAGGCTGGGATGGAGTGACTTATAGGGCATGGGATCTTTACCTCACTATTCTGTGTCAGGAGACATCTGCATTCACACACCCAGCTCTGCTACATTCACTTTTTGGACCATCCAATCCAGCTCTGCAGAGAGCTCAGTCACATGACCTCTTCTCTGTGAGCAGGGAGCAGCAGCTCCTCCCCTCTCATGAACTGAGACAAGAAACAAAGTTTAAACAACTACAGATTCTTAGGGCTTATCAGAAACACGGAGAGGAAGAGCTTATTGCAGCACTGAGATAATCTGAGGCTATAGCAAGAAATAATGGATAGGTAACAGAGATAATAGGCAGAGTTGTTTACAAACTCCCAGAGGCTATTGATTTGTGGAAAAAAAACTTTATACAGTTACTCTTTAAGTTTGTGTTAAGAGAAGGTGCTAAAATGTTTTGTTGCTGGTCTTCAGAGATGAGTTTGACTGAAGCCTGGTCTTATATCTAATTAGTAAGCTTGATTCTGATGCTGTTCTATGCAATAAATCCTGTTCTGGTGAGGTGTCCATTTAGTAAACCTTCGTTCGGTATTGTTTCTAAGTGCCTCTTCTGTATCTTTGTAGAAATCTTGGTTCTGGTATTCTATGTATATGCATTGATTTTATGGTTTGGGAAGAATTGCCATCCATGTGTAGCATTACCTATGGTTTGCAGACTAAGATACCCTACTTAGCATCAGATGATTGGAGACAACCTGCTTCAACCTAAAACTTGCTTTCATAAGACAATTCTATTAAGGTTATGTATTGCACAACAGCTGAATTTGGCATTGTACTTTGTTCTTTTATGTAATGGGTTAAATCTGAAGTGCACAGGGTACGCTGGTAACCATGGTAACACATGTTCCGACCTTATGGTTATATAAGAATCTTTTCTCTTTAATGATTTTATGTCTGAGTGAATATTTAATATGTATTGTGCACTGCTATGTAGGACGATTTCTGTATTATATGTAGTCCTTTGAATGTAAACTGTTTGTATCCATTATCACACATGTTGGTGATTGCATCACCGCCTATTTAAGTCAGCTGATCGCTGACACACTATGCTTGAGAATGTCTTTATGGAAAAGACGAAACGTCGCATCACTGGTGGAATAAACATCACTTTTTTCACCTAACTTTTTCGGAGTGCTGCTTCATCTCTGTATTTGGTTCTACTGCTAGAGGGGTTGTCGGACCCCTACGAAGACCTGCACCCTACGATTTTCCGCACGGTGCCGTTCCAACCTTTGTGTTTTATCTGGGACTTTGCTGATGTGTTCTCTAAGAAACAAGCGGAGACCTTGCCACCACATCGTCCCTATGATTGCCCACTGGATCTCCTTCTGGGTGCCACTCCTCCCAGAGGTCGGGTCTATCCCCTTTCCGTTCCAGAGATGGCTGCCATGTCAAAATACATCAAGGAGAACCTGCGGAGGGGTTTCATACGCAAGTCCTCCTTTCCGGCTGGTGCAGGGTTCTTCTTTGTCAAGAAGGGAGGCTCCTTACGTCCCTGTATCGACTATCGAGGGCTGAACAAGATCACGGTTAAAAACGCTACCCTTTACCGTTGATTACGGAACTCTTTGATTGTCTACGCAGTTCCAGGGTATTCTCCAAGCTGGATCTTTGGGGTGCTTATAATCTCATCTGGATCTGCAAAGGTGACGAGTGGAAGACGGCATTTAATACTCGTGACGAGCATTTTGAATATCTAGTAATGCCTTTTGGACTTTGTAATGCCCCTGCTGTCTTTCAGGAATTTGTTAATGACATTTTCCGGGACCTTCTCTATACGTGTGTCGTTTCATCTTGAGGTGGATGCATCCTCTGTTGGGGCTGGAGCGGGGCTCTCCCAGAGAGGGCCCAAGAGTCGAAGTTCCACATGCGGCTTCTTTTCCAAGACCTTTTCCCCAGCTGAGAGAAATGACTCTATTGGAGACAGAGAGCTGTTGGCCATCAAGCTTGCGTTAGAAGAAAAACTTGTTATACCTCCAGACAGCCCAGCGATTCGATCTGCTTATCCATTTCCATCCGGCTGACAAGAATGTCAAGGCTGATGCCCTGTCCTGGGCTTCGGATGTGGTTGGAGAAGAACCAGTTCCTCGGCACATAATTTCTCCGGACCAGCTTGTTGTTGCAGCTCCAGTTGATCTTCGGCAGCTACCTCCTGGCAAGACATATGTTAGACCTGTTCTCTGGAAGAGGATATTATCTTGGGGACATTCTTCTCGTGTGGCTGGGCATCCTGGGGTACAACGCACTGTGGCCCTCATCTCTCGCTACTACTGGTGGCCAGACCTGGTCAAAGATGTTCGGGAGTTTGTGGGATCCTGCTCCTCCTGTGCCCGCAACAAAGCCTCTTGCCTCAAACCGGCTGGACTGTTACTGCCGTTGCCGATACCCAGTCGCCCATGGTCCCACATGGCGATGGACTTTGTCACCGATCTGCCTGTCTCCTCGGGCTGTACTGTCATCTGGGTGGTGATGGACCGGTTTTCAAAGATGTCTACGAAGTTAAGGAGGTTCTGGACATGAAGGTCGTGAGCGGTTCTTTCTTGTAGACAGGAAGGCATTTGGACCTGAGGAGAGATCCTTGGAGCCTGAAGAAAACATCTTGGATCGGACTCTCCTCCAGAGGTTTCTTGAGGGGGAGGGCGAAGGGGGGGCGGGTACTGTCACAGGTGCTCCTCAGCGTCCCTCAAGAGCTCCGCTCATCTCACCTCCGCTGGCTCCAGCGATGTCCTCTCCTGCTCCCGCGGCTCGGCGCGCGTCCCTGTCTCCTAGGGCGCGCGCGCCAGCTCGCTCAGATTTAAAGGGCCAGCGCGTCGGTAATTGCCGCTGGCCTGCAATAAGTTTCTGCCTCTTCCTGTGACCCTTGCCGGATCTTCAAGTCTTCCCCATGAAGAGAAAGCTCTCCTGTGATTCCTGAATGCCAGTCCGTTCCTGTGTGTCAGTCCGCTCCTGTGATCCTGCGTTCCTGTGTTCTAGTCTGTTCCTGTGTGCCAGCTCATGCGATTCCTGACGTGAGGCCTCCTGTGCATTCCGGTGCTATTCTCCTGCCATTACTCCGGGTACAGACTGTCTCCTGTGTTACTGCGTTGGAGGCCACCGCGGGCTAGTCGCACCTGTGGAACGACCTGTTGGTATCCCGCCGCAGCAAGTCCAACCCGCTTTGCGGCGGGCTCTGGTGAAAACCGGGTGCCACTTAGACTCCGGTCCCAGGTCGGCTAGTACCATCTCCCGCGGTGGTCCAGAGGGTCCACAGACTCCCAGCCCTGACAGCAGTCCCCTGGTTATGTACAACATAGGTTCTTTGTTCTTAAGCTTTGTTCTTAAGTTGAATTTGTATGTTAGTCAGAAATTTATATTTTATAATTGTAGCTGCAGACAAATTTTTTTTTTTTTTGTCCCAGTGACAATTGGATTTTCAAAATGTTTTGCTGTAATGGAAAAGAGGTTTATCAATAAAAATTAATTACAGACGCTTTACACTGATCATTGCAGCCTGGGACTATAGTAAAGAGAGCTTCACCAGAGGTCACAGTGGGCAGAGAGGTTTGTCTGTAACTAGGGGTCGTCTGTAAGTCGGGTGTCCTCAAAGAGTGACTGTAAAGGTTTTTTGCCACAAATCACTTGGGATGTAAAACAACTTTGCCTATTATCTTTGTTGCCTATATGCAGCAGTTTCCCTGCTAAAGCCCTCAGATTAACGCATTGCTGCAGTAGCTGCTTCCTCTACCTGTGCTGATAAGCCCTGTCAGTCCATAGTTTGTTTATCTGACAGTTTATCTGACAGGGCAGGGGATGCTGCTTCCTGCTCACATGGGAGGAGGTCATGTGACTGTGGATACAGAGGTCTCCTGCACAGAATAGTGAGGTACAAGAACTTTCTTTCTTTCTTTTTCTCTCTCTGCACCTCATGCTGCTACCCTCCCCCACCCACCACCTCCAACGGCTGCCACGCCCCTCTACATGGCATGGAGGTGGCGTATTTACTATTTTATTCGCAAATTCTTAGAAAACTGGAGTAGAAGCAGTGAAAAATCCCCCCCGTAGATTAGATACAAATATTAAAATATACTATCATTTTTTTCCTGTTCAGCATACAAAGACTTCGTTAACAAGTTGTCCATAGAGCTTCTTCCTACACACTCTACACTATGCAGAGAGAGCGTCTGTTCCAGTAATATAAGCAGCTAACGCTCAACAGCAGCTTTGCTATGTCATTGTGCAAAAATTGTTCATACACTATGACAACGTAACCACATCACATACATATAGGTATATTACAGTCATATGAATACATTTATTTGTATTATTGACACACACACACATATTTATGCAGACACATGTATTTTAGTTATATACACAAATATTTATGTATGTAAGTCATATAGAAACACACACATATATATGTATATATACACATATTTGTATAAAATTGATATACACACATGTATATTACAGCCAAGCAAACAGATATATGTATATTACTGTCATGTACACATACATATAAATGTATATTACAGATATACAGATGTATATCATGGCATATATACACATAAATATATATCATAGCACACCCTACTTACTTTTCTGCATAACAGTCAGCCTTATCTCGCAGACAGTGGGAATCTATGACTTTCCGGGAATTGGTCATGTTGGGAATGGGACAATGCAGGACTGACCTGCTCTTCCCACTCACTGCATATAACCCTCCTCCATTCTATATGTCCTGGCTGCTACCTCAGGTCTCACTGTAGGAGGAGGACACTGTTAGGCCGTGGGATGCAGAAGAATGGTCTGGATAGTGAAATTTATAATGAAATGTAGTGGTAATGATGTGACCACATCCCCGGTCTTCTGTGAACACGTATATCCCTGCCCAGAATAGCAGAAGCACTTATTACTGAGCAATAAACATTTCTGCAAAACTAAAAAGCCAGGTACTCACTAGTCAGTATTCTCCTGGTATGTTAAGGGACCAACACGGAAGGTAACAGTTCTGTGTGGTATTCTTATAGTGAGGGGCACTACAAATGTTTAGCATTAATTGGAGCCTGCTGTACATTTTTCACTGTATTGAAATGTCATGTGTCAGTGTCATGTCACTGTATTGACATGTCATGCAATTAACCTCTGGAGACCAACAGGTGGCGGTGTAAGTGTTGGTATAGAGTTATAGAGAGCAAAGTCTAATCAACTTTGTCTGTAGACTTATCACCTTGGTAATGCAGGCTGGCCCATCAGTATCAGTTAGCATTTGAGGCAATAATCGTGGTTCTGAGACGTAACATGCTAAACTGTGATAAAACATACCTCTAACCATCCCAGATCCAGCGGGACAATCCCGTATTTGGGTTCTGTCCCGCTGTCCAGCCCGATAGGAGGTAAATAGTGGGACATCAACTCTGTTGGCATTCTCCAGGCGCTGACAGAGTTGAATAAAGTGCTAATGCCCTCAGATCTGTGAACTATCCTTGTGTCATGACTGCTGCTGCATGCAGAACCTGGCCGGTCAACAGCCTTCAAGCTTCAGATCTGCACAGGGCAGCAACGGGAGAGGGTAGAGGAGAGCTCCAGCGTGAACAAAAAGAAGTGAATTCAGTATCTGTGTGTGTTGTTTCATTTTATTGTGCAGAAACATGGGGGAGCTGAGACGAGACATAATATCAGAGGAAGCTGGTGGGGTGTCATAATATGAAGTGGGTCACAATATTAGGGGGCCATGGGAATTACAATATAATGGGGACTGCTGACTGGGACACTATTTGAGAGAACATAATGTTAGGGGAAGATGGGGCACAATATTTGGGGGCCACAATGTGAGAGAGAGGAGAGAGTTGCAATATCAGGGATAGCTGGGAGACCCAATATCAGGTGGGTGGGGGACACAAAATGAGGGGTCCACAATACCTGGGGGACACAATGTGAAAGATAGGAGTGGCTCTAATGTGGGGTGGAGTAAGGGGTGGGGCAAAAGACGGGTCATATATTTGTATCTTTTGTCTATCTTTCACTTCCACTAAAGTTGGGAGGTATGGGTAAAATATTGCACAGTCCTGTCACAATCTCGTGTCAGGCAATTGGTCTGATTTAGTTGTGGCACCAGAATCCAGTACAGAAACAAAGGGGCAAACTACTGTCTATAGACAGGGGTATCATAAATTCAGTGTCCATAAAGTGTCCAAATCTGGAATCTATTAATGGAGATCCCACGGTCTCAGATAGAGAACTAAAATATCAGTTAAACAGTTATATTGCCAACCTGCCAGAACCTGCGGGTGAATCGGGCCTGTTGCTATATGCTAAATGTAATTTGTGAAATTTCTACTATTTTATTAAGTAAAAGCCTTGGATTGTTGATATAGAAGTCTGGTTCTTATATTACCTATCTTAAAACTCTCTTTATAGCAGGCCTTGGAGTGCCAGGATCCAGGTAGGACCACATGACATTTGACTAAAGCATCTGAGCCTAACTGTGCCTCCAGGGCAAGTCTGATCCTGACCACCTATGCGCAGTGGTGTTACCTGGCGCTGGAGGCTGTTCACGCTCCTGTGAAGAAGGTCTAGAAGGTGCCCATCCCCTGACATAAAACCTGATTGCAGTGCGGGGCTTACTATAAAAATCCAATAAGAGGTCAGAAAGGTTATTTCCCTCTCCCGCCGAGGTCAACCCCACTTGAAATACACATCAAACAAATATGTGGCAAAATTCATATTTCAGCCAAATGTTCCTCCCTCTAAATAGTGTCCAGGTATCTGCTGCTACTGCTGGAAAGGCAACTCAAATAAACCTCAGCAACAAGGAACAGTGAAATAATTACTAAATCATTGCTACTGCTTCCTCCATGAGGGTTATGTAGGCGTATACATTTAGATATTTAATTGCCTTAACTCCTTAATGCTGCATGACGTGTAACATTTTTTTTTTGCTACACAAGGTTTTAATTTACATTTTTCAAATGTATTTAAACACAATAAAAACTGTATAAATGTAGCATCCCTGTGATTGTACTAAACCAAAATAAAGTCAAGGTCTTATTTGGAGCGCACAGTGAAAGCCTTAAAAACCTAGCCTACAAGAAAATGGCGCAATGGCATTTTTACCACATTTGGAAGTTTTTCTCACTTTCCAGTACATGGCATGGAATAATAAAGACCATCACTTAGAAGTACAACTTGTTGCGCAGATAATAAACCCTCATACAGCTCTGTACATGGAAAAATGAAAATGCTTGGTATTCTTAAGTTATTTGTTTGCAAGTCTTGTCTTGTGTCCGCACTTTGGCATAGTGAGTGAATGTCACCCAGTCATTGGCCACTGATAAGGGTGGCGCCCAGTAATTAGGCAAGTGTCTGTTAGTGGGGATTAGGTTAGAGCTCAATGTCCTGTCTTCCATAGGTTCTGATCTCCAATTACTGATCTAAACCAAGGTAGGCATTACCCCCTTCTCACTAGATCCTGGAAATGTAGCTGATACCTGGATGGGACGCACCACCAAAGCTCCATCATAAGTTATGGTGCCATATAGAATGGCTTTGAGCTGACATGTAACTACACCCAAATATTGTTCACAGTAAGAATAGTGCCATTATTCAAATTGACAGGGAAAGACTGACAAAATGTCTAGCTGGGAAAATATGCAAATAACTTATGTGCATATTTTCCCAGAATCCTCCAGTGGAGTGTCAATGGTTATAAGTCTCCACATGCCTACAAGGTGGCCTTAATTGGGAAAGTCACCATAAGTCTCCCAAAATGTCTAAATGGTCACACTCAACGTTTTGGATGCATTTCAGAGCCATTAAATGTTATAAACCATGGCCCATAAGAGACTACTGATTGGTATGTAACAAAGATGAGACAGCTTGTAGCAACATGATGAACTTATCCAGGACTACTTATTAATTATACTTTTGGCATCTAGAGCCATTAATGCAAAAAAGAGGATAATTGGGTTACCAGACCCGAATCTACATGTTTAGAAGACATGAAGTTACAGAAAAGTAATTCAATAGGGTAAAATCAAATCAGAAGTTCTAAATTATATAAAATTATATATTGAAATATACTAAAACAATGGCCCGCCAACTCTATGAGGTCTCAGCCCTTTTCATTTTCTTTTTTTTACTCCCTTAATTTGAAAAATTTCAGATACATTCCAGAAATTGTGTTTGCTCATACTAAATGTAGTGTACAATGTGTTACTATATGCCCATAAAACAGGTTGTACACCGCTTTCTTGTGGCACATTAACAACTACATGCAGAGACCTTTTTGATGGACTGGGATGTCTACCAGGAGATAGATAAAGCAGTGCCACTTGTACAATACAGCTCACAAACCATCAGACTACAGCCCAAGTCAAGGCCACGGCTTAAGAAGGGGCTTTGGGTCAACGTGGGTTGGTGCAAAAACAGCATTATAGATAGTGTGCTGCAGGAAAAGGAGGACATTATATTGTGTTGGCACTGAAAGGATGAGGCATTTAAACCATTATCTTTACCCCCACCCTAACAGTTCCTGGATAAGATTTGCTATACAGCCAGTCCATGGTCAAAAAGAAGATGGAGACCACAGCTGTACACCATCAACGACGTAGAGCAGTGATGGCAAACTTTTAAGAGACTGAATGCCCAAACTTCAACCAAAACCTACTAATTTATTGCAAAGTGCTCCCTGTTATTCCACAACTTTCAATTGTATTAGCATCCAGAGGACACCAACACAGTTAAAAGTAGGAGGGCAAATTTGGTTTTTTTTTAATGCAGCTTCTCTCTATGGTTCCTATGTACAGGAAGAATTGTGAAACCAGAAGAAGGACCTCCAAAGACAATCGACCCTGTCCAGACTTTCTCCTTCTTCCCACAGGCTCAAAAAGCAAGGATTTGTCGCTTTAGAATGTCACTAAGAATAGTATCTCTTAAGTTTTGTGGGTCTACAGGAAGATTCTTTGCATTCTGTCTGGTGAACTCTGTTCTGGGGCAATGGCCTGGCTGCCCACAGAAAAGCTAAGAATATGTAATAATCCCAAAGTTAAAGAACTAAAGTGTTTTTGTCCTGTTGCAAAGAATAGCTTCTTGACAGAAAAATTGGACAATAAAAGCAGTTCTCTCTCTACGTTCTGGACCCATTTTGGCGTTACCGATAGCTATGCATGCCTTGAAGGATTGCCTCGGCTCCCAAAGAATATCCGCATAGACAGCATGAAGTTCTGCCTGGAGAGGAACCCATGAAAGATCACAAAAATCTGATTGGACCCTTTGACAGCACGATAGCTGAAATGGATATTTATAGGCAGTCCCCTACTTAAGAACACCCGACTTAGAGGAGACCCCTAGTTACAAACGGACCTCCGGATGTTGGTAATTCACTGTACTTTAGCCCTTGGATATGATAATCCTCTGTAGGAGTAATAAAAGGTGTCTGCAATTAAGCTTTATTGTTAACTCTGGTTCTTATGACAACCAAACATTTTTAAAATCCAATTGTCACAGAGACCAAAAATAACTCTGTCTGGGATTACAATTATAAACTAAACACTTCCAACTTACATACACATTCAACTTAAGAACAAACCTACATAATCTATCTTGTACATAACCTGGGGACTGCCTGTACTGTTATCAGAAGGCCAATATCTAGATCCAAACAAAGGCAGAGCAATCCTTAATATTAACCCCTACGGGACTCAGCCTCTTTTGGCCTTAAAAGGGTTATCCGGCTGTTAAAAATTACTTATGGCTGGGCTGGGATGGGCTAGTTAAACACAATAAACGCGTACTTTCCTCCTCCGGTGCCGCCGATGTCCCGTGCCGCGGTCCCTTCGATCTGTGCCCCTGTTTGTTTACAGGGGCACAGAAGCCGTGCACAGGGAACTTCCGGTCTGCAATGTGGATGACTCTTCCCATCCGTCCCTATCTCTCAGCGTTGTAAGCGCTGGGAGATGGTGTCGGATGGGAGCTTCCGACCGGGAGGAAGTTTCCTGTGCATCCTTGTAATCAAACCGGCGCACAGATGAGACGTACCGCGGCGTGGGACATCAGCAGCACCAAACGAGGTAAGTGAATGTTTATTATGTTTAACTATCCCACCCCAGCCCGGCCCTCAGTAATTTCTAACAACCGGATAACCCCTTTAAGGACCCGGTCCCATTTTTCAAATCTGGCCTGTGTCACTATAAGTGCTTATAGCTTTGGAGCACTATAAGATATCCAGAGGATTTTTAGATTGTTTTCTCGTGACACATTGTACTTCCAATTATTTAAAAATTTGGATGAAATCTTTTGCGTTTAGTTATGAAAGAAACAAAATTTGGCAAAAATTTAGAAAAATTCTTTATTTTCAACATTCTAAATTCTCTACTTTTGATGCAGATATTCATAGCACCCAAATAAATTCATAACTTACATTTACCAAATGTCTGCTTTATGTTGGATGTTTTTAAGATTCCACATATTTTACTAGAATGTTATGAGGCTCAGAATTTAGGTGCCATTTTTCACATTTTTTGTAAAATCACCAAAACCCGTATTTAGATGGACCTGCTCAACTTCTAATTGACACTGAGAGGCCTAAATAATAGCTAGACTCATAAATTAACCTCAACGTATGAAAAACCACTTTTAAGAAGTTTGTTAACCCTTTAGGTGTTTTATAGGGGTTAAAACAAAATGGAGGTACAAATTTTGGGTGGAAAATTAAACATCTGCAATGGATTAAATGAAAAAAGGCTCCACAAAGTTTGATACCCAATTTCTCCCGAGTACACGGATACCCCATATGTGCTGGTAACCTGCTGTATGGGTGCACGGCTGGGCATAGAAGGGAAGGAGGCGCATCCAGATCAGATTTGCTATGTCACATTGTACAGGATATACATTTTTTTGGACCTATAGGGGCTTATTTCTTTTGCCACATGAGATGCACTTTTCTGGTACGTAATTTTGGGGCATCTATAGCTAATTGGTGAGATTTTATTAACTCTTTTTAGAGCATTTTTTATCGGGTATTAATTAAAAATTATCTTTTTTCGGAACGTTTTGTGCGGGTTTTTTTCTCCGTCGTTTACCGTGCGGGTCCAGTAACGATTCTATTTTATTATACAGATTGAACCTCATTTGCCAAGTGGATGACCAGACATTCAGTTTGTCCAAGTCACCCTGCAGCCTATGAACATCCTCTATAGACTGTATTTCACTACACAGCTTGTACTACTACTCCCATCCTCCATAGACTGTATTACACACACATATTTTGTAGTTTACCACCCATACAAACCCTGTTTAGAAAAAAATAACAGTATTTACCCTGTAAAACTTTTTTTTTAAAAGGAAAAACAATGCCCAAATCGTCATTTTTTGATCATCCATCAAACAAAAATGTTAAATTAAACTACACAATCAAAAGGCTTTATGAACCCTAAGTGTGTACAAATATAAACTTTAGGTGTTGTAAAAAAAATTTGCCCTCACATGTTAGGGCTCCTAAATCGTGATAATGCAAAGAGTTTTTTTCCCCAAATGGATTTATTATGCAAAAACCCTATCAATATAGAATCGCTACATGCGTATTGACCCAGATAAAACAAGTTTTTATGTCATTTAGGATCCACAATAAATGCAGAAATATACAGATAGGGTTAATAAAAGTTAAGCAGTAGGAAATTTAAAAACCAAAATTGTGCTATTAAAAGCTAATTGTTGGGCCAAAAAAAACAAGACCCCAAACAGCTGTAGTGACAGGTTGCAGAAGGCATTGACAAAAAAAACAAAACAAAAACTGAGAACTGGCTAAAGAGGTTAAATTAGTTTGGGGATCTGAACCATTTAGGCATGACAGACATCCAAAAGATTATAAAATCAGGTAGGGGGCAAATACTTTTTCACAAAACTGTATGTGAACCTCTACGAAGATTGACAGACCAAATATCTTGGCCTGTCAACCTAGCCATGATGAACCTATCATATAAAAACTCTTCATACTAAACACCAGATAATGAGATGTTCTCCATACAAAGAGGTCATACGTTTTCAAGAGAACCGGAGCAAACAAACTTTATTGAATATTTAAAAGTTTCTGATATGTTTTTGCAACAAATCCAGAAGTGCTCTTGGAAGCATTAAAAACATGTGTTCTTACAGGCTGACCAGAAAGACAACTTGTTCCCCTGACTATTAGGACTATAAGAGGTGAAATTATTGAAGATGCTATTCTATACACAGAGAAGGACACTCATCATGCTGGAGAAGATGTGCCAAGAAATCATAGTAAGGATTCATTCTAGCCACCAAGGCAGTGACGCATGCCTTCACAAGGCCAGAGATGTTGTTTTCTGACCACACAAGGATCCAGAGATTATAAAAGTGATAAAGAACATTCATGCAGATATGCACTAATACAACCATTGATGACCCTCAAACTGCCTACTCTAACATGGAGCATGATAGGCATGACCTTATTGTGCTAATCTTTGCCAAGATTACTTAATAATTATTCCGATTTCTTACTCTTTCATCACAGATAATACAATTTTTAAGCTCATGGGTTGCAAAAGTTTCTAGAGAGTGAGAATGTGATCATAATACATACAGGGTGCAATAAGGCAAACTATGCCTCATTGCTTACATGAAATGCATTTCCCTCTACATCAATGCATGACTTACAAGAAGCCTTGTTCAGCCTTTACAACATCATGTGGCAGAGAGTTCCTTAGTATCACTGCTCTTACAGTAAAGAATCCCTGTCTATGGTGATGGTAGAACTACATCTCCTCCAGGTGCAGAGGATGCCCCCTGTCTATGGTGATGGTAGAACCGCCTCTCCTCTAGGTATAGAGGATGCCCCCTGTCTATGGTGATGGTAGAACCGCTTCTCCTCTAGGTGTAGAGGATGCCCCCTGTCTATGGTGATGGTAGAACCACCTCTCCTCTAGGTGCAGAGGATGCCCCCTGTCTATGGTGATGGTAAAACCGCCTCTCCTCTAGGTATAGAGGATGCCCCCTGTCTATGGTGATGGTAGAACCTCCTCTTCTCTAGGTGCAGTGGATACCACTTTGTCCTGGTTACAGGGAGTCTCCCCTCAGTTGTCTTTTTTCTAACCTGAATAATCCCAAATTTTGTAATCTGTTCTTGTAGTTTAGTCCCCCAATTCCCCACATAATCTTGGTTGCTCTCCTCTGCACCCATTCCAGTTCTATATCCTTTTTATACACTGGTGCCCAAAACTGTACACAATATTCCATGTGTGGTCTGACCAGGGATTTGTATAAGGGCAAACCTATGTCTTTATCTTGAGAATCTATTCCTCTCTTGATACATCCCATGATTTTTTTTGCTTTAGCAGAAGATGCTTCGCTCTGATCACTTAAATTGTGGGGGGAATCCAACAATACCCCCAAGTCTTTTTCTCTATCAGTTATACCAAGAAATTTATTGTTTAACGCATAATTATAATTTTAATTTCCTCGACTGAAGAGCATAACCTTACATTTATCTACATTAAACCTCATTTGCCATTTGTCAGCTGAGTCCTCCAGCTTCCACAAATACCTCTGTAATGTTATACTATCAGCCTCAGTATTAATTACTTTACACAGCTTAGTATCATCTGCAAATATTGAAACTCTAATTTTGTAAACCCTCTAAGAGGTCATTAATTAAAATATTAAAAAGAAGTGGCCCCAATACTGACCCCTGTGGCTGTGATGCCTACTTTGTGCTGCCCATTCTTTTCTTTCCAAAGTTATGGCTTTTTCTGTTCTGAAAGTCTTTGACAAAAATCTTTCTCACCAGAGTTGAAGTGAGCGGAAACTTATGTCTGTCTTTCTATGCCCTCAAACTGAGGCCAGTTAGCTTGCCCACAGATCCCACGATGCCTTGTGTTCTCTCTCAAAGTAATTTAGCATTAAATCCATTTAGATTCCCACAAGTAAATCCAATTAATGGCGCACATGCAGCATGTATATGATGACCAACCTGACAGCTTCCTTATCTGCACAGAGCTGGTACTGCTGATAACAAGATGGGGGAAGGGAGCAGCACAAGGAGAGGAACGTGACCGAGAAAGTTCTGTACAATCACAGGCTGGGATGGAGTGACTTATAGGGAGCAGGGAGATCTTTTACCTCACTATTCTGTGCAGGAGACATCTGCATTCACACACCCAGCTCTGCTACATTCACTGTTTTGGACACATCCAGCTCTGCAGAGAGCTCAGTCACATGACCTCTTCTCCTGTGAGCAGGGAGCAGCAGCTCCTCCCCTCTCATGAAACTGAGCAAGAAACAAAGTGTAAACAAACTACAGATTCTTAGGGCTTATCAGAACACGGAGAGGAAGCAGCTATTGCAGCACTGAGATAATCTGAGGGCTATAGCAAAGAAACTAATGGATAGGTAACAAAGATAATAGGTAGAGTTGTTTTACATCCCAAGAGCTATTGATTTGTGGAAAAAAAACTTTACAGTTACTCTTTAAGTTTGTGTTAAGAAGGTGCTAAAATGTTTTGTTGCTGGATCTTCAGAGATGAGTTTGACTGAAGCCTGGTCTTATATCTAATTAGTAAGCTTGATTCTGATGCTGTTTCTATGCAATAATCCTGGTTCTGGTGAGGTGTCCATTTAGTAACCTTCGTTCTGGTAGTGTTTCTAAGTGCCTCTTCTGTATCTTTGTAGAAATCTTGGTTCTGGTAATTTCTATGTATTATGCATTTTTCTGCTACTTCTGCAGTAGAAAGATGGGTTTGGTACTATCCCATGTAATATATTTAGTTATGTTAAAGTTTTGTTATCACTGTTTTTAAGCACTACGGTAATGGCAGGACACAAACAAGGACAGTGACCCTTGGCACTGAGAAACAGTCCATGCGGCAAGTGTGTTATATAGGAATTTGTTGCACCTGTGAGCATTAGTTAATCCTCACTGTCCTGTAAGAAGTGCACAGGATACACCCTCTGGTTTCAGGTTTCCATAGACGATAATAGAAAGAAAGATAAGATCCAGCACTTGTATATAATAAAAATGTTTGAATTCTTTATTGAATCATCGTATAAAATTGGTCAGCATGTAGTGGTATCCACAAACAGTTACGTGTTTCGAGTACAAACACTCTTCATCTTTTGCAAAACCAGTAAACTTTTGTTTGCTGGTTTTCATGCAAAATTATGCCAGGTAATCCTACCAGCATGGACAGAGGCGGAAACAGGAGCAGATGTGACAACCACACTTCAGATCTTTGCCGACCGTTGCCGAGAATCTCCTTACAGTCCAAGGCCTGTGGCTCTGCATGTAATTTCCACGTCTGGTTTTGGCTCTTAGTAAGTGATGCAAAACTCTGATGAAATAACTGAAATGAGAACTGGACCTGACGGATAAACCCTTCGCGCACAAATGCATAAGCGCTATGAGATGTAAACTGGCCAGATTCAGAAGGCTTGACTTGGCCACTGTAAATGTAGAGTTTGTCTTTTTGACGAAGAACTAGCGGGAGTAGAGGTTTCTGTTGTGGGGTGAGGTTGGGAGATGTAGGCCTGAATGTAGCTGAGGAAAGTTGTCACTTGTGGGGGGAGCAATACTGATGTTATATCAAGTAAGGCCCAAAGGATGGTTCCAAGAATTGACAGAAGTTGTCATGATTTTCCCAGCCTACACAGCAGTTTTTCTGGGACCTCTTCCCATACTCTTCTTGTAAATTCCTGCATCATTATCTTTGTGGATATCTAATTTTAGATGGATAGTAAAATCTGATGACCACATGTTTCCCTCTTTAACATTAGTAGACTAGACTGAATGACAAATTATCACAAGAATTTCCTGGTAATTAGATTTTGGCCAATTCAGATGTCGGTTTATAGAAAGCCCATATACAGTAGAGTGTGGCTGATCCTTATAGTCAGTACGTCCGCTCTGCTAAGTACCGTTACGTGAGGTGGACAGTAGGTGGAAGACCCTTTGTAGTACTACTTGGATTCTGGATCTAAACATCTAGTAAGCATGAACTTTTGTGTATGGAAGAAGTGTCCTTTATTGTACAGCCGATAGTTTAAAGGACATCTACCATTAGGATTATGGATTATAAACCAAGTACACTTACAAGCTGGTGTGTGCCCCCTTTGTCAGGATCCGCTCTTCTTTAAGCTTTTTATTCCCTTGTTTTTACGAAAAAAGCCTTCAAAATGAGCCTGAGGGGCTACACGCTCCATAGAAGTTAATGGAGCCTGGAGCACCTGAGGCTCATTTGCATATTTTAAAGCATTTTTCCCTTAAAATCTAGGGCATAGGAAGTTAAAAGAAGAGCAGATCCTGATAAAGGGGGCACACACCAGTATGTAAGTGTATTTGGTTTATAATCCATGATCCTGATGGTAGATTTCCTTTAACACCTGACCCCTTAATGACTTGGCCTTTTAGCACCTTCCTGACCTTCCCAAATCTGGCATGTGTTACTATAAGTGGTTAAAACTTATTAGAAAAACTTTTTTTAAAGTAAAAAAAATTCTCCATTTTTGAAATTGAAAAGTTTCTTCTTTTCTGACATGTACCGTATATACTCGTGTATAAGCCGACCCGAGTATAAGCCGAAACCCCTAATTTCAACACAAAAAACTGGGAAAACCTATTGACTCGAGTATAAGCCGAGGGTGGGAAATGCATTGGTTACGGCCTCCCAGTATATAGTCTGCCAGTCCCTGTAGCATACAGCCTGCCCAACCCCTGTAGCATATAGCCTGCCCAGCCCCTTTAGCATACAGCCTTCCCAGCCCCTGTAGTAGGAAAAAAAATAACACTGTACTCATCTTTCTGACGTCCCCCATAGGTCCTCTTCTGTCTCAGACAGAAGAGGACCTACAGGTGATGTCAGAAAGGTGAGTTTTGACTTTTTGAGTCAAACTTTTGACTTTTTGAGTTTTTAGTTTACTCGAGTATAAGCCGAGTTAGGGTTTTTGAGCACAAATTTTGTGTTGAAAAACTAGGCTTATACTCGAGTATATAAGGTAGTCATAACACCAAAATAATTTGCTAACTAACATTTATCACCAAATGTCTGCTTTATGTTAGAATGTTTTTTTAAAGTTTCCTCATTTTTGTAGGATGTGATGAGGTGTTAAACTGCGGTATGGGCACACGCCAGGGCTGCGCCAATGAGAGTACATTTGGATTGAGATGTTTTAAAGGCTATAGAATTTTTATTTTGTTGGCAATTTGGGCATAAAAGGGCTTATTTTCTGAGGGATTGGATGCACCTTAAAACTACTTCATTTTAGTGGGTCTTTAACTTATTGATCAAATTTTATTAACTCTTGAATATTTGGAGGAAAAGAAAATCATTAATTCTGGTTTTTCATTTGCTTTGCATATTTGAAGCATAACTAATATAGAGAAAATCTCATTTGTTGTAGTATTGCCACATTTTCAGAAGCATAAATTTAGTATTTCCGGTTGACAGAGCTGGTTTAGTGTATTTTATTTGAGTTTTTCTTTTCAGTGGTACCATTTTGGAGCACATGCCTTTTTTGATCACTTTTTAGTGATTTGATGAAAAATTTACATTTTTGGCAAGTTGTACAGATTTGTATTTACAGCGTTCACCGAGTAGTTCCAATAATGTTTCCAATTTATTTGACAGACCGACGGACTCGGCAATACCAAATATGTGGGAGGGGGTTGTAATTTTGTGTTTTTTGTAGTGATGTGTATAGGAAATGGTGGTGCTTTGGGGACTTTCAGTTTACTTAATTAATTATTTATTTTTATTTAATAAAAAACTTGTGAACTTAAAAAAATTGTTTTAAAACTTTTTTTTAACAGGTTGGGTTGAACAAGTTATCCTCTAATTGCTTGTTGAGCTAATGCAGTGCAATACAAATGTATTGTACTGTGTTATGCAGAGCATGCTCAGTAGGTTACAGATGGGTCCTGCCTGTAGGCAAGGCCCGGCATTCACAATCATCACGCAGTCTCGGGGCACTTGTCAGACCCCAAGACTTCCATTGGGGGGGTCAAACCCCCTGGTAAGCAGCGTGGGGTGAAGGAGTCCGATCCACAAAGAAAATCCCTTACATGCCATTGTCATGCTTGACACGCATGCTTAATGCATATAAGAGGTAGATACCAGCGATTTTGGAATCTCTGTTCGCGAATGTTACAGGCGAGGTCAGCTGTATATTACAGCTTGGTTACCAACTCCGCTTGGGAGCTGGTGGCAGAAGCAGGCGTAATAAGACGACACAAGGGCAAGAATGTCACTATCTCCCATGCGATACTCTTACGTCCTACGCTGGGAAGTGGAGCATTTTTCAGTTGATGGGTACCTAAAAGTGGTAACAACAAGCAACTCTGTCGTGGCCAATAAAACAGATACAGAACTCTAGCAACCAACCAAATCTTTGTTCCAAGAGAAGCAGCAAAAGGTTATTTGGCCACCACGTCTGAAAAACATAAAGGGAACCTCTCATCAGGAGGCTTTTGCTGTCTCCCCCATGTCCCCATAGCAAATAGTGAACACATTGCCAAAGAGTTTTTCTAGTAAAATTTTGATGAAAGTTTACTGCTCTGTATGCAGAGCTGTGCCCCTAGTCCCATGGGAGTGGCCAGTGAGGAGCGGGGATGTCCTGAAGCGATGGGGTGGCATGGAAGTTTTTTTTAATTTTAAATTGATGCATGACGGAGCGGTTTGCTGATGGTGGGTTGGGGAAAACTGCTCCTCACTGGGCACTCCCATTGGGCTAGGGACACAGCGCTGCATACAGAAAGGTAACTTTTATCTAACCTATCTTTTATTAGGAAAAAGCCAGTTTTATTATAAAAACTATTTGGCAATGTGCATACTATTCTCTAAGGGGACATGGGGAAGCAAGAAAAAGGGCTCCTGATGACAGGTTCCCTTTAAGAAAGAAGCCATAAGTATACAGTATGGGTTGGAGCTTTATCATAACCCTGGTAGATCTCCATCATAAGCTTCTCTAATAAGACTTTATTGCACCAGAGGGTGCTATAGGATAAGCTACAAGAAGACTGGTAATAAGAGGACGTTCAATGAGACAATTTCTTTAACATATTAGTATATCCACAAAGAAATATAAAGTTGGACAATCAAAGCTGAGATGTAAACCCCATTGAGATGAGATGAGGGTGTAAACAGGATATGAAGAAGATATCCTTTAAACATTGCAAGAACAAAAATCAATGAATGACTGTGATAAAGAGTCTACAATGATCTTTTATTACAGAATACTCTGTACACGTGTGTCTACAACTCTCTTGGAATTCTACTAGTAGTCACATGTCTACAATATACTTTTATTACAATATAAAGTACAACTACATAGCGACAGTTCTCATGTTATATAGTACAGGTATACATGGTACCCACATATATACAATGCTCCATCATATCCACTATCCTTCTTTATCACAGTATACATGGAACCCACATATCCACAAGTTCTTGTATTAAACCATACAGTGTACCCCGACACATACATATACATGTTACTCACATATCACAATGCTGCTTTATTACAGATTACCCACATATCTATTATTCTTTATTATTACAGAATACAGTGTGCCTACAGAACTAAGGTCTCCTGTTCTACAGTATATATGGTACTCACATCTCACAGACAGTAACTTTCAGTCACCCATGAGAAGTTGTAAAATCTCAACATAATGTATTTTCTGGACTATAAGACGCACTTTTAGCAAGAAAAAATCTTGCTAAAAAGTGGCTGCGTCTTATAGACCAGAGGTCAGGAGGATCCAGCACTGCCAGACCCTCCTGACCGCTGTAATGGAGATCGGGTGATGCCCTGATATAGAGCTGCACCCGATCTCCCGGAGAGGAGCCTCCGTACTGCTCTCACCTCTCCCCGATGTCCTACAAGTCCAGGACCTGCGGTGATGTCAGAATCATGTGACTGATCACATGTTTCTTACATCACCACAGGTCTCATACTGCCATGCTGCCCTGGGACAGGGTAAGAAGAAGGGAAATGGGGGAAGTATGTGTGTGTATGTATATGTGTGTGTGGTTCTGTGTTAGTGTGTATAGGTGATGCAGCGTTGAGTGTGTATAGGTGATGCAAAGTTGACTGTGTATAGGTGAACTGAGTGTGTATGTGGATGGATGATGCAGAGTTGAGTGTGTATGTGGTTGGATGATGCAAAGTTGAGTGTGTATGTGGATGGATGATGCAGTGTTGAGTGTGTAAATGTATGTCTGTGTGTGCTGTGCTTTAGTGCGACCAACAGGGATATTTTAACCCCTTGCCGCTCTGCGCCGTAGCTGTACTGCGCTGAGTCCCGCGAATAGCGCTCAGCGCAGTACAGCTACTGCGCAGAGACGATGCCGGTTCAGCGCTGTACAGCAGCCGAACCGGCATCGTGAGCGCCAGCTCCATGCGCATCATGCGCTTCTTGCGCATCTGTTTACATTCCCCTCACCAGCCATATCCCAAACTTATAAGAACGCTACTACACTTAACTTGGTGCAGGCTGGGACCGAGTCTGACCCTGGGGCTGGTCATATACTGCCGACGCAGAGAATTGCGGGGCCTACCTCGGTCCAGGTCTCAAAGGCCTACTATACCTCCTCCCACCCCTCCTCCACCTCCTCCTCCTCCGAATTACCATCCGTTAATATAGAGAAAATCTCATTTGTTGTAGTATTGCCACATTTTCAGAGGCATAAATTTAGTATTTCCGGTTCACAGAGCTGGTTTAGGGCTGATTTTGTGTGTTTTCTTTGAGTTCTTCTTTTAAGTGGTACCATTTTGGAGCACATGCCTTTTTTGATCACTTTTTAGTGATTTGATTAAAAATTTACATTTTTGGCAAGTTGTTCAGATTTGTATTTACAGCGTTCACCGATTGGTTCCAATAATGTTTCCGACGGACTCGGCAATACCAAATATGTGGGAGGGGGTGGTGATTTTGTGTTTTTTGTAGTGATGTGTATAGGAAATGGTGGTGTTTTGGGGATTTTCAGTTTACTTAATTAATTATTTATTTTTATTTAAAAAAAAACCTTGGGAACTTAAAAAAATTGTTTTAAAACTTTTTTTTTTTTTTACAGGTTGAGTTGAACAAGCAATCCTCTAATTGCTTGTTCAAGCTCATATTGAGCTATTGCAGTTCAATACGGATGTATTGCACTGTGTTATGCATAGCATGCTCAGTAGGTTACAGATGGGTCCTGCCCCTTACATACCATTGTCATGCTTGACACGCATGCTTAATGAGTGTAACAACAAGCAACTCTGTCGTGGCCAATAAAAACAGATAGAGAACTCTAGCAACCAACCAAATCTTTGTTCCAAGAGAAGCAACAAAAGGTTATTTGGCCACCATGTCGGAAAAACTTAAAGGGAACCTGTCATCAGGAGGCTTTTGCTGTTTCCCCCACGTCCCCATAGCGAATAGTGAACACATTGCCAAAGAGTTTTTCTAGTAAAACTGGCTTTTTAAAAAAAAAAAAAAGATAAGTTAGATGAAAGTTTACCTCTCTGTATGCAGAGCTGTGTCCCTAGTACTATGGGAGTGGCAAGTGAGGAGTGGGGCAGACATGTACAACGTCTGGAGGGGGGAAGCAATGGGGTGGGTAAGGGGGACATGGGAGTTTTTTGTTAATTTTAAATCGATGAATGACGGAGCGGTTTGCTGAAGGTGGGGGGGGGGGGTAAACAGCTCCTCACTGAGCACTCCCATTGGACTCTGCATACAGAAAGGAAACTTTTATCTAACTTATCTTTTTTTGGGAAAAACACAGTTTTATTATAAAAACTATTTGGCAATGTGCATACTATTCTCTATGGGGACATGGGGAAGCAAGAAAAAGGGCTCCTGATGACAGGTTCACTTTAAGAAAGAAGCCATAAGTATACAGTAGGGGTTGGAGCTTTATCATAATAAGACTTTATTGCACCAGAGGGTGCTATAGGATAATCTACGAGAAGACTGGTAATAAGAGGACGTTCAATGAGACAATTTCTTTAACAATTAGAAAATAAAGCTATCCAGTAACAAGATATTTAAATTAATTTTGTTATTATACACAAGCTCCAGAACTATATATTCTCCATTATAAACTTAATAGCCTTTAAAAAGACGTCAGAAGAAATTGATTGTCAATCGGATTTGTTTAATTAGCCATGTTTTTTGGCCACATTCCCCCCAATCCGTCCGCTAGCGCTATGGAGTGTGGAGAGAGGAAAAGGCAAGGTGTGAAAAATAAAAATTATTTTAATAAAATACTATAAAAAGAATAATGTAAAATCATGCAAATAAGAAGCAGTTCTGCTAACCATGAATAGAATATGAGACAGACTAAACATACATGGTTATGAACCATCCTCCAGAGTGTGTCGCGTGGTTTAAAAAACAGAGAACCAAAATACGAGTTTCTTATACATAGAATTGGAGAAACTTAAAATACAGTATCAGAACTAGAAATGACACGTTGCGGTCCGGGTTATTTTCCTTTAAACCTGGCGACCACACGTAACGACAAACAGGATATGTTGGTGGTTGGGGATAGGGGGGAGAATAATGAAGGGGGGCCCGTATCGATTTGACGTCAACATTCAAGGCACTTTTGAATTTATAATCGCTAATTTGTCCACACACCTAATAAATAGTATGAAGCGAGTATACTCGCCGGCGTACTAATGCCGGTCCAAGTATTAGCAACATCTGCCGGCTCGCGTGTCGGACGATTGTACCCTGCTCGATAACCTAGCATGGTATTTTAAAAAAAAAAAGAACAGAACAGTACACAAAATACACTACACCAAACCTTTCATTGAATTATTTAATGAAAACACAGGGAAAGAACTACACTGTTCAGAATAGATTGCAATGTCGCGAACATCCTGGCGATCTGCTTCCGAAGACCCCTCATACGTGTTCTCCGCAATGTATTTCGAAGAACATATGTGTAGAGAACAACTTGCAGATATTGTCTAAGCAAGTATCTGCGAAGTTGTTCTTCCACACCTATTGTGTCTTCAAATACTATTGCGAGAACACCGTTCTCACCGTGTCCTCCGAGCAGATCGCAGATGTTCCGGAACACGCTTGCAGGTGCACGGGCAATAGTCTTTGAAGAAACCATGTGTGAAGAAACACTGCAGATGTTTGACACCTCGTCACGTTGTTCTCTACCATATGGATTCTTCAAATACTATTGCGGAGAACAACCGGTCCCGGAGCAGATCGCGATTCCCGTAACACGCTTCAAACGGTGTTCCTCCTCCTGCAATAGTATTTGAAAGAACCTATGTTGAAGAAAACTTGCAGATGTTTCAAACTCTGCAATTTGTTCTTCACACATATTGTTCTTCAATACTATTGCAGACATCCTCTGCACGCGTGTCTCCGGAACAGATCGCGCATATGTTCGCGAACAGCTGCAATCTGTTCGTGCATGTTCTTTCACTCTGTTCTTTTAGTGAAAACATCTGCACTGACCGTGCTCGTGTCAGTTTTTATTTTACGACAAAATGCTGCGGTCTCCCATTGATTTCACTGGGCTCGTTACCAAAACGAGCACTCGACATCAGGAAATGTTCGCTCGAGTAAACGAGTACCCGAGCATTTTAATGCTCGCTCATTCTCTAATAATAAGCTTCCTATTTAATTAATTTTTCCTTTTTAAAAGTTACCGTTTATTAACCTTTATTAACTTTTTTTAAATGCATTCGTAGAAGGACAAAACTAATTAAATAAAAACCTGCACATTTTGGATGCACAGAATAGAACAAATCAGGCAAGCTTCAGATAATACAAGTGACTCGCTCCAGAAAGAAGGATGGGTTTTCCTCAACTCAGTGGTATACGTAGAGTCGCAGGAACAGTAACTTAATTAAATTACATATTATTGCCTTTCCCCTTCCTCCCCCCCAAGGTCCACAGACAGCAACAGCTCTATGCGAATCTAGCGATCAATAATCCTGATTATTTTTTCATTCATTTTAAAATACTTAATAAAAAAATAAATTCATCTCAATCTTACTCAGTATGTGCATTCAGTTCATATATAATTTAAAAGACCCTTATAAAAAAAATCAGCAAAAAAAAAAAAAATCTTGTGTACCATGGAATTTACTAGTGAGGAGTGGACCCAGGACATAAACCAAAAATAAGCTGGACCCATGAAAATAAAAATGAGAAGTACCCTGGTACACGAACGGCATACTTTGGTTACAACCAAACCCGGATTTGGGTGTGGTCCCACTCACACTATTAGAGACATCCCCTACTTAAGAACCCCCACTTACAGATGACTCCAGAGTTACAAACAACCTCTGATTTGGTAATTTACTTTAATTTAATACCTTAGGCTACCATAAACAGAGCTATAAACAGTTATCACAGTGGCTGCAGTTGATGTATTGTGTATTCCTGATTCTTATGACCAACCCAACATTTGTTGAAAATCCAAAAAAATGCTGCCTGGATACATGATAAAATATAACAGTTCCACTAACATACAATTCCCTTCAGAACAAACCATACAACTCTATCTTGTATGTAACCCGGGACTGCCTGTATTACTAATACTCGGAGAATGATTCCTGTTACATCGTTTTGCAGTACTATTATTTATTTACTTTTACCTTGCGTATTAGTCTGATATGGATATCTAAAGATGTCCCAACAACCCCTGTATAGCTACAGTTGTACCTTCCTCAGTGTCACCCCTTCGACCATGATATTTCTCTCAGTAAAGCCCGTAGAAAGTGAGGCCTGGTATGTACATTACATCACAATTTGTAATTATTGTTATTATCTGCTTTGAAAGAGCTATACCTTTTACTTAAGTGTATGTCTGATTGCAGATTCACCCGTTTAAGTTATCTTATTTAATGCTATTTTCTCTCTACATATTTAAAAACTTTTGAAATAAAAGTTTGAATTATCACAGGAATATTCTAGCAACATAACTTCTTTTAACCTAACATATAGAGGTCTAAGGCCTTATGTTTGCTGAAAGGTTGCCTACCTTTCTATCCATCCCCTTTATAGTACTTAAGAGGGGTGGTTCCACTTTCAGGCAAATATTTGAAATTGAGTTGTGAAGAAAAGTTTATACAGATCAAGTCACATACATGCACCCCCGAAGAAAAAGGTGATTCCGCGACTTCGGCGCGGCACTACACCTGTCTGGATATCGGGCGCACGACCTTAGTTAATCCCGGCAGACCCCGAATTCTCGTCGGACAACGCGCCGCATGATCGTGAACTGTAACCATCAGTAATGTGCCCCACTTTCTTCACTCTCCCAGAAGCCACACTACCACAAATCCCCCCTATCAACTCTCCTCACACCCAGCCCCCCTCACCTCATACAGGTTTAGATACACCAGCTGAGTAACAGGATTATTAGGCTTAGATACACCACTCATAGATAGCATTACGTAGGCATCAAGTAGTATGAAATCAATATAGGCCTCAGATATCAGGCTAGTTGCCACAACATGTTAGGCTTAGCTTACACCCAGCACAGTAACAGTATCATATAGGCTTAAATACACCAGCTCAAGATGGAGACATATAATAGTCCTCATCAAGCCCCCTCCTCCCGCTACCCACACTGTCCTCCTAAACCTCCTAATCCCATGTTTCCCCCTCCTTCCCAAATGGAAAAAAAATTATCTTGTTTACCTTTCCTTTCCATCGCTCCCCCCGAAGCTGCGCACCCCATTGTGTTACCCGCCGTCTCTGAAGCTTATGACATCATGATGTGCAACCAGCTTTCATGCCAGCGAGTAAGCGGGAGCGTGCACGGGGGAGCCGCGGAAAGGTGAGTTTTGATTCTGTCCTCTATGTTCACTCCCAACAACGCAGCCATAGAGGGCAGAAAACATAAAGGAGCCACAAAGTGATCATCTGTACCATTGTCTTAAAGTGACACGTACAAATATCCAGGGCCAAAAAATTTTTTTCGGCCCCCCGAGTGGTCCCCCCAAGCCCCTAGGGCACTGACACTTGGCCCGGGTAAGCCGTGTTCTTGCGCCGGCCTGTGCATGTCCATCACATCACATGGATAGATTTCTATCCAGTGGAAGTAAACATACTGCTTTCTATAGCGGGCACAGCGAGATCTAAAAACCGGGAGGGATTGATCAGAAAGGTATATTGGACATTGCATAACTTTTTGCTTACACACACCATATCAATTATTTGCTGCCAGTGGACAACGCCCTTCAATCCCTTAGTATTTTTGCACTGAAACTAAGCCGACTCGAATTCACTCTACGTATTCTTAATTCCTGCAAGACCAATATGAATTATAACCGTTATACAGGTCCGTAAAGGTGTGTGGTTGATACATATCCTAAAGAAAGTTTGTTTTTTGCTCTTACGTACAAGATGATTCTGTAGTTCTTTCTTACTTTAACTTTTATGTAAGTCAAAAAGTCTTATTTCAGACCCAAAAAAATTTTGGCCCGTGCATTTCGGCAGTTTTGCTGCCAGGGACCAATGATTAACAATAAGCTTCATTGCGATACCTTTGAAAACTCTAATGTTTAACCTGTGGGCCAAAGCTCATAATTACCCAGAAGCAGAGAGCATCACCAGAGTTCACAGAGGTCATTTGTACTAAGGCGTCCTCTTAAATCGGCCTCCTGCATCTATTTTTTAATATTTTTTTGCTATGATATTAACTTATTTTTGCGGAACAGTACAATAAATAACATATTAGAGTACCCAGGCAAGTTGTCATAGGATATGACCAGGCATTCTAGACCCTTTGAATGGACGCTGGGCCGTATGCCAATGAAATCTTCTGGCTCTTGTTTTTACATCACCCGTTGTTTTTGCCGTAACTGTAAAAAGTAGGTATATACTTTCAGGCAAAGGGCTTAAAAAATGTCATGGATGCTATAAGTAATCATTGTATCCCATTTGGGTTATAAATCATTATATTGCTACCAATATGTAAAATTTGGTAAGTCTGTGCCATACGTAAAACAAGGCTGAAGCCCCTGCTGGTATTTGAATCTGTCAATACCGGCATCCCCTACTTACAACTACCCTATTTATCAAACGGACCTCTGGATGTTGTAATTTACGACTGATACTTTAGCCCTAGGCTACAATGATCAGGCGGAACAGTTAGATCACAGGGTCCCGTAATGAAGCGTTTATTGTTAACCCTGGTTCTTATGACATCCAATCCAACTTTTCTAAAATCCAATTGTCAAAGAGACAAAAAATTTTTTTGCCTAGGTTACAATTATAAAGTATAACAGTTCCGACTTACCTACAAATTCAATTTAAGAACAAACCTGCAAAACCTACTTGTACGGAACCCAGGGACTGCTGTACTAGTGATTTCTCCTTCCATATAAAGTCAACATAAGGGCTGTCATCAATTATCCCATCCGAGATTCTGTCCAAGAATGAGGGAAAGCTCTGGATATTACTTGTGGTATCTAGGTGTGTTGTAATCAGCACTTAAGTCAGCATTTTATTGTTAGTTATGTTGAGAAATGACCATCGCATCTATGACACCAATTTCTCATTCATTCATTTAAATCGGTGACACAACATTTCTGCGGACCGTCAATCAATGTCCTTTTCTCTAAATGTTTAATCAAATTTCAATTATTTCAAGTCATTTCCAAGATGATCAATGGGGCTCATGGATATGCATGTAATCTTTCCTGAACGTGTTGTATGTGCTCAAGCTACACGAACCCGAAATATGTTTCTGTGGCTTGCATCTTCATCTATCTTGGCGGACTTCCCTATTAGCTGAGACACTCACAAGGTCAAGTTTCTATTCCACTTGTCAGTCCTTACATTCCCTACAGAAATGGATCTTTTCTCTTCTTTCTTCTGAGGTTTGACGTACATCCTCCACTGACCCAGGGCATAACTTGAAGGGGGTGCAGAGGTTTGCGGCCAAGCACCAGCCCACAGGTTTTAGGGAGGCCCTTATGGTGTCACTTTCCCATATGAAGAAGACAGTACGATAAATATATAGTATCACCATTCCCCGTCCTAAGCTCTGTGATGAATGAAATATTAGGCAGAGGCTCTTACAATCACATCATCAGTCTCCATTGTATATTTCCATAGAATGGATATGCTCTGCATTGAGATCCTCTTCTGTTTCGACTCCTGCCGCCCTACGCAGAGGAGAAGTAAAATGAGCAGCCATTGATTACATGCTGCTGATGTTTAGGGATAATCTCGAAGAAATACTTCTTTTTATGGTAGTTATATCACCGAGAAACGTCCCAGGGTGCACGCCAGTTAAGGCTGGGGATGGATGCAATACAGCTGCAATCTGTCCCTCATCTGCCTATTATGGCCTCCTAATAAGCACATCAAATGTCCTTGATGTGATGTGCCTAATAGCCACATTTTTACAGATTCTTATGATGCGAATAGATTTATATTATTCAGTGCCTAATGAAATGCCAAATTTGCACTGAATTTATCAACCAATAAATAGACTGTATACCATTGGCATATGACTGTGAATGGTGACTACAGTACAGGACTATAAGCATCAGAGACCAGGGAGGGATAGGGAAGCTCTAGAGATGTCACTATTCACTTTTTTCCTATCTCTATGCAAATCCTACCCATCCTATTTTTTTCAGATTATTGGAAACTTCTTTGAAAGCATCATCAAATATTCAAGCTGGAGTAAAGGCAGAAACTAGACTGACAACAATCACTTTGAAAGCTCTTAACAACTTTTCTAAACTCCTGGGTAAGAAGTTATAAAGTTATTTTGGATTCAAGGTCTTTTTTTTTTTTTTACATGATACATCTTATTTTACTTGGTATCTTTTTTTTTGATCTAAGGTACATCCCGCTTTTCACATCCAGTACCAGGCAAACGACAAGGGGCGACTACACAGAACTTGGGCCAAATCGTCCAAGAAAAATGGGATGGTGTCCAGTTTTTTATGGCTGATTTGCCTCTTCATAGCCTTCCATTCCCGTATCGATCTTCATAGATCCACGATGACTTCAGTGAACCATGAAAAACTGTTCTGCTCTATATTTTAATGACTCAATCATAACGGCCCAGAGCGCTGGATCGCATTAAAAATTTGCCGTTGCCCGCCATCTAAAAACAGTCAGTGCTTTGTATTTTTTTTTCTGTCATGTGATCAAGCCTTAATTACAAACCCTTTTACTAAACTTTTTTTTCTTTTTTTTTACTACATAGGAGTGCCCCCCAATTCTCAAGTCACTACCGCTTTTGTGCATCACCGGTGTCCGAATCTTCCCCTCACAATATCACACATGTCACTATTTCAAACAAGAATAGAGCAGAAACGCCGCCGGACAGTGTAATAGATAGCAACAGAAACGCCATTATAAACTCCCTGTATTGTGGCTTCTGTTTTGTCTATTGCCGTGTTGGTTGTTATCAGATACCGCAGAAATGCACAAAACAGAAAGCCACAATGTATATGTGACAGTCAAGCTGAACTGACTGTGAGTCTGACTACTCTTAAGCCATGACCCATCTCAAGTATATTTGTATACACTATATGAGAAATTGTTTGGATTATTTTAATGGAGCGGGTGCATGTTCTTCAGTGTATAAGGCTATGTACTCTGAAAACTCTAACCTAGGGGCCATACACGTCTTTCCCCTAACCTTCTCCCTCCCCCCTCTACTAGGATCTCATACAAGCCACACCGGGCTGGGGCAGGGCTGCTCCAGTCCTGCATGTCTGTCTGTGCGGGAGGGGGAGGAAGAACTACACACTGAAAAATCATAATCACCACCAGTGTCACTAGTTTTCTTAGATCATGACAATAACTATCTTCCTAGTTTTATTAGGTGAAAGTTACGGATAGAATTGGTTAAGCTGCAAGAGGGATCAGGATTACTTTGCCCCAATTAATAGGGTCATTGATGTAAAGATTTTCTGTACAATTTAGAAAGCAGAAATGGAAAAGGTCTTCATGTAACGACGGGAAATCCAGTTTAGGGAGTTAAGGGGTACAATTCTGGAGAATTTATGCACTAGGGCGAGGCAAACATCTTGTCAGTAATGAAACCGGAACACTAGGTGTTATAATAAATAAGCAAGAAAGCGTAGAACAGTGCTTGACTTAGGACTACAGATATTAGTGCGAGAGGAGGTTTAAACAAGTCCTGACTGCGAAAAGCAAATCACACCCAAGCCGAGAGGATCCATCAGTTCTCCTGGCAGCCAGCCTTCTTCCAAAGCCTGACTGAAAGTGGAAACGCGGAAGTTCAAGAGGCTAAAAAGCCATATGAAGGGAACATGGATACTGTGTGTTTTAATGCTATTCGTCCCATGGGCGTGTTACAGCTTACGGACGGACAGATTCAGTGACTGGTGCACAGAATGTTAACATGGACTGTGCTGGGATGAAGACACTTCTCTTCCGACCCCCTCAAGATTACTACAACCACCAGCTCATATACCCCACCTTCCGAACCATGGTAAATGGTAAGGCAGAGCGTTCTCCCTGGTGGTAGGCTTTGGCTTCGTCCCATTGTGCGTCACTATGGCTCTTAAATCAACATGCTACTCAGTTGCTCAGTCACGTCCGCACAGCAACAGTATGGTGTCCAGGTAATGATCACGAGAGACGGGAATAATCCTCTACAACATGCGCTCCTCAATTAGTGTCTGTCTAAATTCACAAATCAGATTTTTCTATGATTGTTCCGTGCAGAAACCATGAACATTCTGCAGAAAAAATTGATTACATTAACATACCTGGATTTAAGTATCCAATTTTACCTTGCTATGTCAGTTGTTATAACTCAACCACTTGACCTTTTCATTGACGCCAGATATTCTCCTCGTTTTATTAGACCCTCTGTTTCCATGCGTAGTCCTCTCTGAATTAAGGGTTAGGCTGGATGTAAGCCGGTCCGCTCGGCTACAGTATTATCCTGCAGCCTTCACGCATGGCTCCTTCGTCTCATACTGTCCCCCTCGCCGGACTGGACTGTACTTCACTTCCTCATTTACTTTTTATTCAACTAAACTGGGAATTCCCACATTTTCATAATAACGAAACTTACCCTCTCCTACTGTTTATTGGAAGCAATTTGTCTTGCGGGGAATTCAGATTTCACTATGATAACTACACATTGTGCCTGTGCTTGGCAGCATGTTCTGGATCATGTATATGTATAAAGCTATTATTCATATGATGAGATGGGAAGTGTCTAACTGTACGAGATAAAACAGACGATTTTGTGATGTACGTCATAGAATTATATATAAATCGTTGTAGAAGTATATATCATTATATGAGAGACTTGTAGAGCTGTAGGTTCATTCCTATATTGTAGAGAGATATTAGTGAGTGTGATATTAGTATCGTGAACATTAGGTATGAATACAATAGTACATTGAGTTCTGCAATATGGACGCTATAATTTAATGAGAGCTTTACAGTGTATGTCAGGGATAGGACCTATGGCGCTCGGGAGCCGAATGGCTCTTTTGTTGCCTGCATCTGGCTCTCAACATCTGGGGCTACCTATCTACTGTGGGGTCATGTGCTAGTGGCTAACGATATAATGGGGGACTTGTGCTATGGCTACCACCGGTAGCCATCTGGTAGCCCGCCATTCTTGTATAGGAACCCCCGGGAATTGGCAGAGCAATCAGCATGGCATTGGCCCTTTAATTAATAAATCTGCGTTTTTTGGCGCGGGCTGGACAGCCAGGACGCGAGCGCAGAAATGGTGGGTTGAGTGAGCTCAGAAAGGGCACCATCCACAGAGGAGCAGATTGTGCCTGCGATCCAGACCTAGATCGCAGTGGCATCCCTGACACTGGGACTACCTATCTACTGGGGGCCATGTGCATTGGTACGGCTCTTAGGAATACATTTTAAATATGTGGGTGTCATGGCTCTCTCACCAAAGGTTCCTGACCCCTGGTGTATGTAATACTAGAGACCTAACTGTAGACATAACAGTATTGTGTATATAGGAAAACAATGGGGTTTGTACGTGCTCATCGCAGAAATGATAGATATAGGAGACTTGTATTATAATGGGTATAGTGTGTCACTAGTCACAAGTTATAGATATGTAAGAACATGTGGTAAACTATGAACAGCGAAGGAGTGAGATATGTAGTAAATTCCATAATGTAACGGTTATATGTAATACAGTGTATTCTCTATAACGGGAAGTATACTATTATGCAAATTAATGAATAGTTATGATATGAGAGATGAATTGGATAAGGGGGAGGGAAATGGGGGAAGTTGTCTCTCTGTGCGTCCTGCCTTTTTGGTGCCCTGTCATCCTGTCCCCCCTTCGCCTATGTAAGATGTAGGTGTACTGTCTCTGTATACATTAGCAGTTGTCATCGTAGGTACCTGTCTACGGGTATAACATGAGAATTGTAGATCTGTAGGTCCACTGTATACTGTAATCATTAGAAATTGTAAGATAATGGAGGTGCACTGTGTAACTGTAAATAACGGAGAAGATGTGTAGTGTAGATTTGTGTGTATATAATATCTATAACATATGATTTGTAGAAATGTAGGTGCATTGTATACTGTAAAAACATGAAACTGCAGATATTCCAGTGCAATGTAATGCCTAATATATGGGAGTTTTTAGAAATCAGTTGTGTCTATACTTGGGTCAATCGTTACAAGAGAACTGTAGATATGTGAGTTACCATATATACTATAAAAATGAGAACTCTAGATATTCTAACAATTATGCAGTAAACATGTGCATTGTAGAAATCAGGTTGTACTATTCTTGGTAATACGGTAAAGAAAACTGTCGATTATGTGAAGTACCATATATCTATCGAAACCTGAACTATAGCTATTCTGGAACAATATGTGCAGAATAATGGGAATTGGTAGAAAATCAGGTTGTACATTCTTGGTAATAACGGTACAAAGAAAACTGTAGATATGTGAGTACCATATATACATAAAACAGGAGAACGCTAGATATTCTGGAACAAATGTATGCATAAATAATGTGCATTGTAAAAAATCAGGTTGTACTATTCTTGTTAATAACGGTAAAGAGAACTGTAATATGTGAGTACCATATATACTATAACAGGAGAACTCTAGATCTTCGGGAACAATGTATGCAGTAATCCTTGGTGAACTGTAGAAATAGCTTACTATGCTTTGGTAAACGGTACAGGAACTTGTCAGATGTTAGATGTGAGTACCATTATACTGTAGAACAGGAGACCTTAGTCTGTAGGCTTTACTGTATTCGTAATATAAAGAATATAGATAATGTGGGTAATCTGTAATAAAGCACAATTGTGATATGTGAGTAAGATGGTATATTATGTGTCGGGGTTACCTGTATGGTTAATACAAGAACTTGTGATATGTGGTTCCATGTATACTGTGATAAAAGAAGATAGTGGATATGATGGAGCCATTGCATATATGTGGTACATGTATACCTGTACTATATACATGGACTGTAGCATGTAGTTGTACTTTATATTGTAATAAAGCGTATATTGTAGACATGTGACACTAGTAGAGAATCCAATGAGAGTTGTAGACACACGTGTACAGAGTATCTGTATAAAAGACATTTAGACCCTGTATCACGCATCATTGGATTTTGTTCTGCATGTTTAAGGCTATCTTCTTCATATCCTGTTTACAACCCTCATCTCATCTCATGGGGTTTACATCTCAGCTTTGATTGTCCAACTTTATATTCTTTGTGGATAATACTAATATGGTTTTATAGTATATATGGTACTCACATATCTACAGTTCTCTTTTACCGTATTACCAAGAATAGTACAACCTGATTTTTACAATGCACATGTATTACTGCATACATTGTTCCAGAATATCTAGAGTTCTCCTGTTTTATAGTATATATGGTACTCACATAGTTTTATAGTATATATGGTACTCACATATCTACAGTTCTCTTTTACCGTATTACCAAGAATAGTACAACCTGATTTCTACAATGCACATGTATTACTGCATACATTGTTCCAGAATATCTAGAGTTCTCCTGTTTTATAGTATATATGGTACTCACATATACTAATCTTTATTTGATAAGTAAGAGGACAAATGAAAAGTGTCCTGAATGCATTCCCAATTGGGTAATACTTGGCTTTGATGTCAGCATGATATGGCTTATGCACTGATAGGCTATTTGTGCCTCTAATCTAGATTGTGATCTGTACACCTACCTGCTTTCTCCTAGCCCAGGGGTCAGGAACCTTTTTGGCTGAGAGAGCCATGAACGTCACATATTTTAAAATGTTATTCCGTAAGAGCCGTACCAAATGCACATGCCCCCCAGTAGATAGGTAGTCCCAGTGTCACGGGTACCCCTGCGATCTAGGTCTCACATCGCAGGCATACCTGTGCCACTCTCTGTAGCGGTGCCCCTTTCCGAGCTCACTCAACCCACCACTTTCCAGCTCCGGTCGGCACTCTCGGATTTAAAGGGCCAGTGCCATGCTCATTGGTGCTGCCCACTTCCCAGGTTCCTATAAAGACTGACGGCTACCAGATAGGTAACCATAGCACATGTCCCCCAGTATGTAGGTGGCCACAGCACATGCCCCCCAGTAGATAGGTAGTCACAGCAAAAAAAAAAAAGAATATTCACTTACCAGCGCTCCCTGCAGCCAGCTCCTCATTTCTCCCATGCTCTTCTCTTTGACCCAGGCTTAGACGATGGCGGCAATGGCACCTGGATCGTACAAAGGACGTAGGCAGCAGTAACATCGGTGTCAAGTGATCAGTCTATGACTCACAGCAGCCATCACTATTTATTAAAGCTCTGTCTGAGAGCCAGATGCAGCCAACAAAAGAGCCATATCTGGCTCCCGAGCCATAGGTTCCCTACCCCTGTCCTAGCCATTCTTACATCTGTACTTTTATGTCTGTGATTTGTTTTCTCTGCATTGTCATACCCAGGGGGTAATGTGGAGGGTTTTCTTTGGTTGCATCATAACCATTCCCTCTGTATGCATGAATTCTTTCATGCTGTTTTAAATGTTTTTAATGGTGTCTTCAATAAACTTTGTATTTACTATTTGAACCTATTTGAATCTTCTTGAGGATCTTTCATACACACCACACTGGTTTGTTTTTGATATTGTTGTTGTTTTTGGTGTGGATCCTCCTCTATATGTCATTACTCGCATATCCTGCCACCCTCTTTCTATATCATGTAGTCTGATCCTAGTCCCATCATACACCCAACCCTGTCCCTAATTCTTTATATGGTACTCACATATCTACAGTTCTCTTGTACCGTATTACCAAGTATAGCACAACCTGATTTCTAAAACTCACATATATTACGGCATACATTGCACTGGAATATCTGCAGTTTCATGTTTTACAGTATACAATGCACCTACATTTCTACAAATCTTATATGTTATAGTATATTATATACACACAAATCTACAATACACATCCTCTCCTTTATTACAGTACACAGTGCACCTCCATATCTAAAATTTTCATGTATTGCAGTATACAGTGCACCTACATATCTACAATTCTAATGTATTACAGTATACAGTGTACCTACATATCCACAATTCTCATGTATTACAGTATACAGTGTACCTACATATCTACAACTGTAATGTATTACAGTATACAGTTCACCTACATATCTACAATTTTCATTTGTTACAGTATACAGTGCACCAAATTATCATGTACGCACATATATACAACTCTCTCATATCATAACATATCATAATTTGCATAATAGTATACTTCCCTTTATCATAGAATACACTGTATTTACATATCTACAATGTTACATTATGGAATTTACCTACATATCTCACTCCTTCGCTGTCATAGTTACCACTGTTCTTACATATCTATAACTTTGTATAATAGTACACACTATACCCATATAACTACAAGTCTCCTATATCTATCATTTATGCGCTGACACGTACAACCCCATTGTATTTCTATACACACAATACTGTTATGTCTACAGTTATGTCTCTAGAATTACATACACTGTACAGCTCTCATTACATTATAGCTTCATATTGCAGAACACAATGTACTCATTGTATTCATACCTAATGTTCACTGATACAATATCACACTCACTCATATCTATCTACAATATAGACTGAACCTACATATCTACAAGTCTCTCATATAATGATATATACTTTACACCTATTTATATATAATTCTATGACTGTACATCACAAATCTTCTGTTTTCTCTATTACAGTATACACTTCCCCATTCTCATCTATACTGAATAGCTATACATATACATGATCCAGAACATGCTGCAGCACATTGCACAATGTGTAGTTTATCATAGTGAAATCTGATTTCCCAGCAAGACAAATTGCTTCCAATAAACAGTAGGAGGTAAAGTTTCGTTATGAAAATGTGGGAAATTCCCAGTTTAGTTGGAATAAAAAGTAAATGAGGAAGCTGAAGGTACAGTCAGTCCGGCGAGACAGTATAAGCAGAAGGAGCCATGCTGAAGGCTGCAGGTAATACTGTAGCAGAGCGGCACCGGCTACATCCAGCCTAACCCTAATTCAGAGAGGACTACGCATGGACACAGAGGTCTACATAAAACGAGAACTATTATGGGTCAATGAAAAGGTCACGTGGTGAGTATAACAACTGGACATAGCAAGGTAAATTGGATACCTTAAAATCCAGTATGTTAATCTAAATCGATTTTTTTCTGCAGAATGTTCATGGATTTCTGGACGGAACAATCATAGAAAATTCTGCATTTGTGAATTATAGACAGAAGAATGAGGACTGCGCATGTAGAGGATTATTCCCTGTCTCTCGTGATCATTACCTGGACACCACTACCTGCATGCTGTGCGGACTGTACCTGAGCACCTGAGTCTGCATGTGATTATAAGAGCCATAGTGACGCACACTGGGACTGAAGCCAAAGCCTACCACCAGGAGAACGCTGCTTACCATTTACCATGGTCTGGAAGGTGGGTATATGAGCTGGTGGCTTGTAGTCATCTTGAGGTGTCTGGCAGAAGTGTCTTCATCCCAGCACAGTCCATGTTACATTCTGTGCACCAGTCACTGACTCTGTCCGTCCGTAGCTGTGAACACGCCATGGACGAATAGCATTAACACACAGTATCCATGTCCCTCCTATGGGCTTTTCTAGTCCTCTTGAACTTCCGCGTTTCCACTTTCAGTTTCAGGCTTTGGAATGAATGGTGGCTGCCAGGAGAACACTGGTGGATCCCTCTCAGGCTTGGGTGTGATTTGCTTTCGCAGTCAGACTTTTAACCCTCCTCTCGCACTAACAATCTGTAGTCCTAAGTCCAATGCACTGTTCTACGCTCTTCTCTGCTTATTTATTATAACACTAGTGTTCCGGTTCATTACTGACAAGCTGTTGCTCGCCCTAGTGCCCTAAATTCTCCAGATTGTACCCCCTATAACTCCCTAAACTGGATTTTCCACGTCGTATACATGAAGACCTTTTCCATTTCTGCTCTTCTAAATTGTAAAGAAATCTCTACATCAATGACCCTATTAATTTTGGGCAAAGATAATCCTGATCCCTCTGCAGCTGAACCAATTCTATATGTAACTTTTCCCTTAAACCTATGGAAGATAGTTATAGTCATTGATCTAAGAGAACCTAGTGTGACACTGGTGTGATTATGATTTTTCGGTGTGTAGCTTCTTCCTCCCCCTCCCGCACAGACAGACACTTGCAGGACTGTAGCGGCCCTGCCCCCAGCCCTAGGCTGCTGCCTGTATGAGATCCTAGAGGGGGAGGGAGAAGGTAGAAAGCACGTGTATGAGCCCCTAGGTTAGAGTACAGTGGTACATAGCCTTCTACACTGAGAACATGCACCCGCTCCATTAAAATAATCCAACAATTTCTCATATAGTGTATCAAATATACTTGAGATGGGTCATTGCTCAGATGTAGTCACATCACGGTCAGTTCAGCTTAGACCTTGTTCACATCTACATTGTGGCTTCTGTTTTGCTGCATTCTGCTGGTATCTGATATACAACCAACACGGCAATAGACATAACAGAAGCCACAATACAGGGAGTTTATAATGGCGTTTGTTTTGCTATCTATTACACTGTCCGGCTGCGTTCTGCTCTATTCTTGTTGACAGTAGTGACATGTGATATTGTGAGCGGAAGCTCGGACACCGGTGTGCACAAAGCCGTAGTGACTTGAGACTTTGGGGCACACCCTGTAAGTTAAAAAAAAGAAAAAAAGTTTAGTAAAAGGGTGTAATTAAGGCTTGACCACATGACAGTACAAAGCACGGAATGTTTTTAGATATGGCTGGGTCAACTGCAATATTTTTTAATGGATCAGCGCCTCTGGGCGTTATGATTGATCCATTAAAATATAGAGCAGAACAGTTTTTCATGGTTTACTGAAAGTCTATAGTGGATCTATGAAGATCGATACGGAATGGAGGCTAGATAGAGGCAAATCAGCCATAAAAAACTGACACCATCCATTTTTCTTGGACAATTTTGGCCAAGTTCATGTGTAGTCAGCCTTGTAGTTTGCCTTTTTACTGGATGTGAAAAGCTGGATGTCATCCATTAGGCAAAAAACAAGATACAAGTAAAAATAAGATGTATCAGTAAAAAAAAAACAGACTTGATCCTAAAATAACTTTAGAACTTCTTACCCAGTTTATGAAAAGTTGTTTAAGAGCTTTCAAATTTGATGTAAGTCTATTTTTCTGCCCTTTTACTCCAGCTTCAGAATATTTGATGAATGCTTTTCAAAGAAGTTTTCCAATAATCTGAAAAATAGGATTTGGGTAGGATTTGCATAGAGATAGGAAAAAAAGTGAATAGTGACATCTCTAGAGCTTCCCTATCCCTCCCTGGTCTCTGATGCTTATAGTCCTGTACTGTATGTCACCATCACAGTCATATGCCACTGGCTAATACAGTCTATTCTATTGGTTGATAAATTCAGTGCAAATTTGGCATTTCTTAGGCACTGAATCATATATAAATCTTATTCGCCTCATAAGAATCTGTAAAAATGATGGCTATTTAAGGCTACAGTCACATCAAGACATTTGGATGCATTATTATGGAGGCCATAATAGCATATGAGGGACAGATGCAGCTGTATTGCATCCATCCCCAGCCTTCACTGAGCGTGCACCCTGGGAGTTTCCTCGGTGATATAACTACCCATAAAAAGAAAGTTATTTTCTTCGGGATTCTCCCTAAACATCAGCAGCAGCTAATCAATGGCTGCTCATTTTTACTCCTCCTCCTGCTTTAAGGGGGCAGGAGTCGAAACAGAAGATGTATCTCAATGCATGAGCATATCCATTCTATGGATAACTATACAATGGAGACTGATGATGTGATGTAAGCCTTGCCTAATATTGTCATTCATCACAGAGCTTAGGGAAGGGGAATGGGATACTATATATTTATAGTAATAGTCTTCTCATATGGGAAAGTGACACCATAAGGGCCCCCTAAACCTCTTGGGCCCTGGTGCGGCCGCAACCTCTGCACCCCCTCAAGTTATGCCCCTGGGTCAGGAGATGTAGTCAACCTCAGGAAGAAAAGATCCATTTCTGTAGGAGAATGTACGGACTGACAAGTGGAAATAGAAACCTTGAACCTTGTGCAGTGTCTCAGCTAATAGGGAAGTCCAGCCATAGATGATGAGATGCAAGCCACAGAAACATATCAGGGTTCGTGTAGCTTGAGCACATACAACACGTTCAAGAAAGATTACAATGCATATCCCTGAGCCCCATTGACTCATCTCTGAGAAATGACTTGAATACTTGAAATTTTTGATTAAACATTTCGAGAAAAGGCCATTGATCTGAATGTCCGCAGAAATGTTGTGTCACAGATTTCAAATGAATGAATGAGAAATTTGGTTGTCAATAGATGCCGATGGTCATTTCTCAACATAACTAACAATAAAATGCTGACTTAAGTGCTTGATTACAACACACATAGATACCACAAGTAATATCCCAGAGCTTTCCCTCATTCTTGGACAGAATCTGCGGATGATAATTGAGACAGCCCTTATGTTGACTTTAATCTGGAAGGAGAAATCACAGTACAGGCAGTCCCTGGGTTACGTACAAGATAGGTTCTGCAGGTTTGTTCTTAAATTGAATTTGTATGTAAGTCGGAACTGTATACTTTATAATTGTAACCCTAGGCAAAAAATTTTTGGTCTCTTTGACAATTGGATTTTAAAAATGTTGGATTGTCATAAGAACCAGGGTTAACAATAAAGCTTCATTACAGACACCTGTGATAACTGTTACAGCTGATCATTGTAGCCTAGGGCTAAAGTACAGTAAATTACTAACATCCAGAGGTCCGTTTGTAACTAGGGGTCGTCTGTAAGTAGGGGATCGCCGGTATCTGACAGTTCAATACCAGCCAGGGGCTTCAGCCTATGTTTTACTGTATGGCAGACTTACCAATTTTTACATATTGGTAGCAATATCATGCTTTAACACAAATGGGATACAATGATTCCCTTTAGCATCATGACATTTTTTAAGCCCTTACCTAGAAAGTTATATACCTACTTTTTACAGTTACGGCAAAAACGGGTGATGTAAACAGAGCCAGAAGATTTCATTGGCATACGGCCCAGCGTCCATTCAAAGGTCTCAGGACTGTCTGGTCATATCCTATGACAACTGCCTGTGTACTCTAAATATGTTTATTATTGTACTGTTCCGCAAAAATAAGTTAATGCATCATAGCAACAAATATATAAAAAATAAGATGCAGGAGGTCCCTGATTTAAAGATGACCCCTAGTTACAAATGGACCTCTGTGACCTCTGGTGATGCTCTCTGCTTCTGGGTAATTTACTGAGCTTTGGCCCCAGGTTAAACATAAGAGTTTTCAAAGGTATCCGCAATGAAGCTTTATTGTTAATCATTGTTCCCATGGCAGCCAAAAACTGCGAAATGCACAGGGCCAAAATTTTTTTTGGGTCTGAAATAAGACTTTTTGACTTACATACAAATTTAAAGTTAAGAACAAACCTACAGAATCTATCTTGTACGTACAGAGCAAAATAACAAACTTTCTTTAGGATATGTATCAACCACACAACTTTACGGACCTGTATAACTGTATATAATTCATATTGGTTTCTGCATGACATTAAGAATACGTAGAGGAATTCATGTCTGCTTATTTTCATTGCAAAAATACTAAGGTATTGAAGGGGTTGTCCACTTTCAGCAAATAATTGATATGGTTTGTGTAAGCAAAAGTTATGCAATGTTCCAATATACCTTCTCTATCAATTCCTCACGGTTTTCTAGATCTCTGCTTGCTGCCCTGCTATAGAAAGCAGATATGTTTACTTCCACTGGATAGAAATCTATCCATGTGATGTGATGGACATGCACAGGCCCGGCGCCAGAACACGGCTTACCCGGGCAAGTGTCAGTGCCCTAGGGTGCTTGGGGGGACCACTCGGGGGCCGAAAAAATTTTTTGGCCCCTGGATCATTTGTACCCGTGTCACTTTAAGACACTGGTACAGATGATCACTTTGTGGCTCTTACTGTTTTCTGCCTCTATGCTGCGGTTGTTGGGAGTGTAACATAGAGACAGAATCCAAAACTCACCTTTCCTCGCTCCCCCGATGCTACGCTCCCGCTGTACTCGCTGGCACTGAAGCTGGTGCACATCATGATGTCATCAGCTTCAGAGCCGGCGTGTACAATGGGTGCGCAGCTTCGGGGGAGCGAGGAAAGGTAAACAAATAATTTTTTTTTCCCATTTGGGAAGGAGGGGGAACACTGTGGCTTATGGAGGTTTATGAGGACAGTGTGGGTAGCGGGAGGGGGGCTTGATGAGCCTATATGATTCCATCTTGAGCTGGTGTATCTAAGCCTATATGATACTGTTTACTGTGCTGGTGTATCTAAGCCTAAATGTTGCTGCCCACAAAGCTGTTATATCTGAGCCTATATGATTTCATCTACTTGATGCCTACGTAATGCTATCTACTGAGCTGGTGTATCTAAGCCTATATAATCCTGCTTACTCAGCTGGTGTATCTAAACCTGTATGAGGTGAGGGGGGCTGGGTGAGGAGAGTTTGAAGGGGGGTAGTGTGGCTTATGGAGAGGTGAAGACAGTGGGGCACATTTACTTATCGGTCCAGTCACGATCATGCGGCGCGTTGTCCGACGAGAATTCGGGTCTGCCAGGATTCACTAAGGTCGTGCGCCCGATATCCAGCAGGTGTCGCTGCCGCGCCGAAGGTCGCCGGAATTCACCTTTTTCTTCCCGGTGCATGTATGTGCTTGATCTGTATAACTTTTCCTTACACAAATCATTTCAAATATTTGCTGAAAGTGGACAACCCCTTTAAGTACTATAAAATGGGATAGAAATGTAGCGCAACTTTTCAGCAAAAATAAGGCCTTAGACATCTATATGTTTAGGTTAAAAGAAGTTATGTGCTATGAATTATTCCTTGCATAATTCAAACTTTTATTCAAAGTTTAAATCTGTAGAAAATAGGCATAAATAAGATAATTAAAAGGGTTGAATCTGCAATCATAATACATCTTAAGTAAGAAAAGATCTTTCAAAAGCAGATAATAACAATAATTACAAATTGTTATTTACTGTACATACCAGCCTCATATTCTACAGGGCTTTACTGAGAAATATCATGGTCAGAAGGGGTGACACTGAAGGTGACATACTGTAGCTGTACAGGGGTTGGGACATTCTTTATTACATATCAAAATAAATAAGTAAAGTAAATAAATAAATAGTACTGCAAAACGTGTATCAGTAATATATTATCCTGAGTATTAGTAAATACAGGCAGTCCCCGGGTTACATACAAGATAGATTCTGTAGGTTTGTTCTTAAATTGAATTTGTATGTTAGTCGGAACTGTATATTTTATCATTGTAATCCCAGGCAGAATTTTTTTGGATTTTAAAAATGTTGGGTTGTCATAAGAATCAGGAATAACAATAAATCTTAACTGCAGACACCTGTGATAACTGTTATAGCTGTTTATTGTAGCCTAAGGTTAAATTAAAGTAAATTACCAACATCCAGAGGTTTGTTTGTAACTCTGGGTCATCTGTAAGTGGGGTGTTCTTAAGTAGGGGACTGTCTCTACTAGTGTTGAGTGGACCCAAACCAAATCGTGTACCCCAGGGTACTCTCATTTTTATTTTCATGGGTCCAGCTTATTTTTGGTTTATTTTCATGGGTCCACTCATCACTAGTAAATTCCAGGTACACAAAGATTTTTTTTTTTTTGCTGATTTATTTTTATAACTGGTCTTTTTAAAATTATATATGAACTGAATGCACATTATGAGTAAGATGAGATGGAATTTATTTTTTTTATTAAGCATTTTAAAAATGAATGAAAAATTAATTCCAGAATTATTGATCTGACGTTTCGCTAGAGCTGTGTCTGTGGACCTTGGGGGTGGAGGAATGGGGAAAGTGCATAATACTGTAATATTATTAAGTTACTGTTCCTGCGACTATCCTGTATTACCACTGAGTTGAGACAACATCCTCATTTATGGAGCGAGTCACTTGTATTATCTGAGCTTGCCTGATTTGTTCTATTCTGTGCATCCAAACTGTGCAGGTTTTTCTAATATGTTTTGTCTCTCTACGACTGCATTTAAAAAAAGTTAACTAAAGGTAACTAAAGGTAACCTTTAATAAAAGGAAAATTAATTTAAATGTAATGCTTTATTATGTGTGTTGGACAACTTAGAGATTTATAAATTCAAAGTGCCTGAATGTTTAAGTAAAAATCGATAAGGGAAAACATTTCTAATCACTTCTCCACTACCCAAAAAATATCATTGTTTGTCTTTTAAGTGGTTTACGACAAAGGTTTAAAGGAAATAAACTGACAGCAAAGTGTAATCTACTTTACCTGATACTTTTATTTTAAGTTTTCTCCAATTATTATGTATAGAACTACGGTTTATTTTTGGTTTCCATTTTTTTTTAACAAAAGCTAAAACACATGGAGTGATGGGTTCAAAAATGTATGCATAATTTCTGTCTCACTTCTATTCTATTCATGGTTTAGCAGAACCTGCATTATTATTTTCATTATTTTTAAATTATTATTTTTAAATATTTCATTTAAAATAATCTATTTTATATTTATTTAAAATATTGCATTATTATTTAAATATATCAAAATAATATAAGTATAAAGGAAGGATTGGAGGGACATGTGGACAACAATAAATGGCATTAAACAAATCGATTGAAATCAAATTTATTTCTTATATTCTCTTTTTTAACAGAAGATCATAAAATATATATAATCCTAATGGACTGGAACTATCATAGTCATTGAGCTCCTGTCGTATAAAAAATTTAATTTTTTAATCTATATTGTTATAAATGTTGTCTTATTTTTCTAAACACGTTATTACAGTGTCTGTACCTAGTTTTTTTCACTTGTTCAATGGGATTTTGATGGATTTGTTACAGTTTGGCCTAACACTGATAGAACAAACACTTAAATGGGTGTTCCCATGTCAGCAAATAAATGTTATTGTTTCTATATATTTTCCAATATATTTTCTTAATATTTATTCCACACAGTTTTCTAGATCTCTGCTTGCTGTTATTCTATAGGAAGCTTCATTGACCCTGGTCATGTGATGTCACACAGATGCATGGCTCGTCTGATCACACGGCTCTGAGTAACAGAAGCTTTCTATAGAATGAGAGCAAACAGTGATCTATAAAACCCATAAGGAACTGCTGCAGAAATAATATTGGAAAATTTCATATAACGTTCCACGTTATACAAACAATATCATTCATTTCTTGAAATGCAAATTGTAATAGAATCATCCTCTATATAGAATAAAAAAATTAAATTAAAAAATTAAATTTTTCTTTTGGACTTAGTCCTTTCAAGATCAAGGTCTTCTGATCTTAGGTAGGTGTTATCATTTTTTCCCTTCATTTTGCATCACAATCAAGGCTTTAATATAAATATGTTTTTATTTTTTTTAAATTTTTCTATGAGAAGAAAATAGGGAAAAAATTTGTGTATTCTTTGATTTTCCTTTTACAATTTAAAATAGTTAATTTTAACAAAAAAACAAAAATTTTAAAGTGCAGCATAATCCCCTCACAGTTACATTTACGTTGATACCAGAAATGCTTTTGCCAATAATGGATCTACAGGCGGTCCCCTACTTAAGAACACCCGACTTACAGACGACCCCTAGTGATCTCTGGGACTAAAGTAAAGCATCCAGGGAGCTTCATCAGACTGCAATTATCAGCTGTAAAGTGTCTGTAATGAAGCTTTATGGATAATCCTTGGTCCAATTACAACATAAAATTTTGAAACTACAATTGTCACTGGGGCAAAAAAAAATTTTTTGTCTGGATGTACAATTATAAAATATACAGTTTCCACTTACATACAAATTTCAACTTAAAAACAAACCTTTGGAACCTATCTTGTATGTAACCAGGGGACTGCCTGTATGTGGTTGATTTTACTTTGAATAGTCTTGACACATAACAAGGATACATTTTATTCTGTGTGTTTTATTCATTTTTTTACAAGGAGTTAAAAATGTCAGTTCCCTGGACTATGGGAGACTTGGGCCAATAATAACACACATTAACTCTATGCAGTAAAATCTGAGGATGAAAGATCCCCAAGCTGCACAGGGCGATATAAATCAGGTCACGATTTACAGATTTAATGCGGGAAAGGGTTAATATTTTTCTTTCTGTCAATAATGAGCATAAAGTATAAGGCTTTGTTTTAAAGCCATTTTTCACTTGTTTCCTCATAACACTTTGTACATCACATTAATTGAAAAATTTGGTAGTAGGTTTTGTTTATTTATGAAAAATACAGATATTTGGGAAAAATTTGGAAAAATTCTGGCTGTTCAAAATTCAAAATGTTCTACACTTTTAACAAAAAACAGCAAAAAAACTTAAACTTAAACTTAAACAGCAAAATAACTAACACTCACAGAAAGTCTACTTATGTTGACATGGTTTCTTATGCATCCTCTTATTTTTGCAGGAGGTTATGGTATTTTGAACTTTAGGTGCGATTTTTCACATTTTCATAAAATAACAAATTCATGCTGTTGAGGGACCTGCTCAGATTTCAAGTCACTTTGAGAGGCCTAAATAATAGAAAAACCCCATAAATTACCCCATTATAGAAACTACACCCCTCAACGTATGTAAAACAACTTTTATGACATTTGTTAACCCTTTTATCGTTTTACAGGGGTTTAAATAAAATTGTGTGTAATTTTGAAGTTTTATATTTTTTTTTGACTAAATGAACGTGTTTTTCAAAAATATACACATTCTCAGTGGATAAAATCCACAAAGTTTGATACCCAATCTCTTCCAACTGTAACAATACCCTATAAGTAGTGGTAACCTGCTGTATGGGCACACGCCAGGGCATCGAAGGGAAGCTGCGCCATTCAGAGCAGATTATGTATTGTCACTTTTTAACAACTATACATACTTTTTTTTTTGCCAATTTGGACAAATAAGGGATTATTTCCAGCAACATGAGATGCATTTTACAAATACTTCATTTTAGTTTCATTTTATCAACTAATAATAATATGTTACCTTTATTCTATAGATCACTATGATTTATATATTTTTATATATATTTTGACAAGTTTACTGAACAAAAACTAATATAGAGAAAATCTAATTTTTTTTTCATATTGCCATGTTTACGGATACATAAATGTAATATAAATGTAATATTTTTACGTGTTGAGATGTTCATTTCAGTGGTACCATTTTGGTACACATAACCTTTTTTGATCACTTTTTGGAACATTTTTGTAAATGGATTTTATGAAAAATTTAAATTTTTGGAAGGTTTTTCAAGTTTGTTTTTACGGCGTTGACCGAGCAGTCTTAATAATCTTTCTGATTTATTGCACACATTGTTGCGGACGTGGCGATACCAAATAATTGGGGGGTTTTGTGATTTGGGTTTTTTTGTACTTTTTCGTTTAGGGGACTTTTACTTTATTTTATTATTTTTATTTTAAAAAACTTTATTAAGTGTTTTAAACATTTTTTATTTATTTATTTTTACAGGTTGGCTTGAACAATCCTCTGATCGCTTCTTCATGCTCTTATTCACCTAACACAGTGTTATACAGATGTATCAGACTGTGCTGTGGAATACACTAAGCATAATGCGCAGGAGGCAGAGCCGGCCAGCAGACATACATCTATGCGATGTAAAGACAAAAACTGATGGAGCTGAGTCTATTATTTTATTAGAATTTTTTTTTTAAAGAATGCTGATATGCAGAAGAAATATAGGTTTGGGTTGATTAAAATTTGGGCTATTCTTCATCAGAATTCCATTATTTCCAGGGGAGACTATTGTTGCATAATGAGGGAAATGTATTGCTTGTGTTTTAGGACACCACTGTGCTGTTTCTGAGTAACTGTTGGCTTCTTTACTGCAACAGATTAATGTGGGGCACAGACAAGGGTGCACCAGCCATGAGCCAAGTTGAGCCTCTTGCCTCAAGCAGCATTAACTGCAGGAAGGTGAGGGGCAGCATCAGGGGCATAGTCAGAAGGCCCTGACAATTATAAATAGTGTCTCTTCTCACCACATGTCAGCATGTGTGTGACACTGCATGAAAAACCCACCTAATAAAAAAATTACCTGATACATTACTATTGGATGGGTCAAAGTAGGGGGGTATGTTCTATAGTTCACTTCTGGCAGTAGAGAGTTTAAGTACTAAATGTGCGCCAAAAAAATAACATTTCTATTTTTGGCACACAGCAATGAGGCAGAAGGTCCAGATTATCTGTGTTTACATCAGAATCGGGTCGGAAAAACCATATTAATTTCCCTTCAATGTAATCATTTCTTCCACTCCTGTGTTAATCTTTGTTTCATGTTGCTTTATGAGGTTCTTCTATGTTGGGACTAGTTTTATATGCTGTACAGTAGGTGTGATTTATTTGTACATGTAAATTTCAAATTATGAAGAATAAATGTATATTTATATAAATGTATAAGTATTGTCAATATTTTTATGACCAATATTGATTTTTTTTTTATTAATTTAGTTTTCCACTAAATCTGACAATACAATACAATACTAACAATTTAACATATAACATAAGAACTTAGACATAAAAATGTCCTAAATCCCTCATATACTTATTTATCTGTACCTACTCAACAAAAAGAAAAAAAATAGAGAAAAAGTTGTAACATGGATAGATTTGTACTGTAAGCTCCAATAAAGCTACCAGATCAAGAATTGCAGTGCAAGATTTTGCAATTAAAATTGTGAATCCTCCCCCTCTGCACCATGTGGGTGTGGAGTGGGGGGTGGGGGGCGGAGGTCAGTGCCTATGTTCTTTTGAAAAACAAGCACACTTTTGTTTTCTTGTTTTTACACAAAACTATGCCAGGCTGGACTTGGCATAGTTTTGCCCTGGCTGCGGCGCCCACAACATGATGCATGCTAAGTCTCTTGATGTATCCGCTATTGCGTCATTTTATGATAAATCTCCCTCTTTGTATAAAAGAGCTATTTCTGAGTACTTATCTCAGAAATTTGTGACAAGACGGTTGATAAGCCAAAAATTTTTCTCCCAAAAACCTTTAATATGTAAACATTACCACCATACATGAGATTAATTGGCTTCTACATTACACCCTCTCCAGCAGCTTTTGTCTTGGTTTTTAAAAAAATTTTATCACCTTAGAGGTGAAAAATACCACCCTAATTGAAGTTTCCGATTTACTTGAAGATCCCATAGCTCTGTGCCAAGTGTGGATATCATTTTTTTTTTTAGTTACAAAAGTTTCCAATCTTCGCATATAATTCATCTTATCTTTGGTCTTTTCTGAAAATCCTGATATGTGATAGAAATTCCATTTTGTATATTTTTCTCTGAGTTTAAATAGATACTATAATTACTATTTATGCTCTTGTTTAGCCGACTTATGATTCCAGAGGATTATGGATTATTCTAAAGAATATGGATTTTTTTCAGTAATTAAGTATATTATTTTATCTCATGCTGAATGAAGTGTATTCATTGTAGAACTATTTTTCAAATAATAGTTTTAACTTAAATGTTTCATTTAGAAGGTTTCTATTAATAGAGATTATTTTAGAATTTTACAGCTACAACATACTGGCACATATTTACAGTGTATGCCTATTGTATTAGGTGTATTAATGTTTTACAGTACACATAGTTGATAGCAGGGGCGTAACTACAGCGGTAGCAGCCATAGCAGCCGCTATGGGGCCCGCAGAGTCAGGGGGCCCCGTCATCCGACCTGACACAATAAATAATGGAGGATGTGCACCATTATATCTATATTGTACTGCACATGTCCAGCATAATATGTATATAACATATACTGTGATGTATATATGTAGTATCTGTGATGTGTATATGGTGTCTATATACACTGTATGTGAGTATGTGAGTATGTTGCATATGGCACTGTATATATGTGTATATGCACAAGAGTATTATATATATATGTGTGTGTGTGAGTATACTAATATGTATATTTTTTAAATGGGAAGGGGATCCCCATGCAGTAGCCTGCTAGGGGCCCCTGTCTCTCCTAGTTACGCCACTGGTTGATAGGGCAAAGGACTTCAATACAGAGATGCAGCAGGAGTGAAGTTATGGACAAACCTAATATTTGCCAAATTTACTCTTTGTTATGATCTTGTCACAAGTTGCAAGTTAGTTTCTCAAACTGGCATCTGTCACTGGTCATGCCTGAAGGTTCGAACCACCCCAGATCTCTGCTTGCTGTTATCCAACAGGAAGCTTCTGGATAAACACTAGAGATGAGCGAACATACTCGTCCGAGCTTGATGCTCGTTCGAGCATTAGCGTACTCGAAACTGCTCGTTGCTCGGACGAATACTTCGCCCGCTCGAGAATATGGCAGCTCCCGCCGTTTTGCTTTTTGGCGGCCAGTTTACTATTATGCAAAAAAAAAAAAAAAATTTAGTGACACTTGCCGAGAAGTGGCGGGGGCCGCAGTGGTTCATGAAGACCGTGCACCGTTATACATGAATCTGGCGCATCTGACACACTCACAAAGGCAAAATGACATGAGCCCAAGACCTGCACAAGTTTTGATAATAACAACTCAAGCACGTGTCTGGTCATGAGTGCTAAAAAGCCAATGAAACAGCTCTTTACCATTATGGCAATAGTTTAACCTGGGCTGTTAGGATAATCCGGGTGCTGCGTGGGCCATGCAGTCCCACAGTCACGATTATGGTGCATTACACCTTCAAGTAACCCACAGGAAGGAACTAATACATGGTTCAATGTTTATAAAAATAAAAAGCTATATCATAATCAATCTACTACCCTTTCCAATTTAGTATATGAAAAAACGCAAAAAAAAGCTTTGAAATAAGAATTCTTAGGATTGGTCAAAAAGTTGGTGAATTCCCGGCGTAAAAAGGTGTTTATAATTATATATATAGTACCTACATTCTTAACAATGTTGAATATGTCTCCCAATGAAAATACCAGAGTATTTGCAGAGATATTTGAAATGATCTTTTGCAGTTATTTATGTAGAGTAACATCAATGTAGTCAGTGTTATCTATATAGAGGTATGTACAGGGAGGGAGGAGCTAAGCTGTGACATCATCTATTGTCAGTAGGATGTAATGATAGGTCAGTGTTATCAGTACGAGGTCATTGTACAGGGAAGAGGGGGAGGAGATAAGCTGTGACATAATCTATGTCAGTAGTGATGTAATGATGGGGTCACTGTTATCTATACAGAGGTCATTGTACAGGGAGGGGGGAGAAAGCTGTGACATATACTATTGTCAGTAGTGATGTAATGATGGGTCACTGTTATCTATACAGAGGTCATTGTAAGGGAGGGGGAGGAGATAAGTGTGACATATCTATTGTCCAGTAGTGATGTTAATGATGGGTCAGGGTTATCTATATTAGAGGTCATTGTCAGGAGGAGGAGATAGCGTGACATAATGTATTGTCAGTAGTGATGTAATGAGGGAGCAGTGTTATCATATAGAGGTCATTGTACAGGGAGGGGGAGAGGGATAAGCTGTGACATCATCTATTGTCATAGTGATGTAATGATGGGTCACTGTATCTTGAGGTCAACTTCCAGGGAGGGAGGAGATCCTGTGACATCATCTATTGTCATAGAGTGATTGTATGATAGGTCAGTGTTATCTATATAGAGGTCATGTCAGGGAGGGGGAGGAGATAAGCTGTGACATCATGTTATTGTCAGTAGTGATGTTAGATGGGTCACGTGTTATCTATTAGAGGTCATTGTACAGGGAGGGGAGGAGATAAGATGTGACATAATCTTTGTCAGTAGTGATGTACTGATGGGAGTGTTATCTATATAGAGGTCATTGTACCGGGGGGGGAGGAGGATAAGCGTGAATTTAATTATTGTCAGTAGTGATGTTCTGATGGTCAGTGTTTATCTATAAGAGGTCACTTTACAGAGAGGGGAGGAGATAAGACTGTGACATAATCTATTGCCAGTAGTGATGTAATGATGGGTCAGGGTTATCTATATAGAGGTCATTGTACAGGGAGGGGGAGGAAATAGCGTGACATCCTCTATTGTCAGTAGTGATGTATGTGGGTCAGTGTTACTAGTATAGAGGTCATTGTACAGGGAGGAGGAGGAGATAAGCTGGTGAATTCATCTATTGTCAGTAGTGATGTAATGTGGGTCAGTGTTTCTATACCGAGGTCATTGTACAAGGGGGGGAGGAGATAAGCGGTGACATCCTCTATTGTCAGTAAATGTAATGATGGGTCAGTGTTATCTATATGAGGACATTGTACGGAGGGGGGGAGATAAGCTGTGACATACATCTATTGTCAGTAGTGATGTAATGATGGGTCACGGTTAATTCTATAGAGGTCAGTGTCCAAGGAGGGGGAGGAGAGATAAGCTGTGACATCATCTATGTTAGTAATGATGTAATGATGGGTCGTGTAATTATTGAGGTCATTGACAGGGAGGGGGAGGAGATAAGCGTGACATCATCTATGGCTGATACTCAGAAACTGTGATTAGTGATTATGTTGTTGATTATTCAGAGCATGTTAATAGAAAATATCAATGCAATATTACATATTATATACTATATACAATCATTGTTAACAGAGATTTGGCATTTATTCGGTTTATAAGTATAGTGGTTCGTTTTGGTGCACATGAGTCTAGGGACGAATGGGACTGTGCTTCAGCGTCAAGAGCTACTAGTAATTATAAGTTTTGAGCCAATACAAACAAGGTAAAAACGGGAGGACAACATGGCTATGATGTTTTAGGTACACTGAAACTAATCACGGAATAACAGGACAATTGTGCCATATAATTTTGGCAGAGAACTCCTCTGCATCAAACTCCAAACATTGATGATGTGATGTGATATGGGTCTTATCTGTCTTTAATTTTTTCTGTGTTTTTAACACACTACATCCCCACAAGATTTAAAGATTTTCAGGAATTTTTCTTGAGTCACTCAATATTGTGAGATTTATGGGGGGCTTATTATTGGCTTTTAATCGGAAAAAATGGTTGATTTTTTTTCCTCTTACACTGAATTTATGATGTGTGGGTGCCACATATTGGTGTTTACCGAACTTAAGCAAAATTTTGTGGCTGCTGTGAATCCACCAGTTTCTGGACTTCTCTTTTTTGGAAGTTTTGATTTTTGTGGCGCAAAAAGAGACCAACTAAAAGCTGGCTAGGGAGTTGAAAACCTTTTAAATCCAAACGCCAATTATTAAATCCTTGCACATACAAATACCGATATATACTAAACTATAAGCCTAGTTTTTCAGCACAAAAAAAATGTGGCTGAAAACCCAACAAATCGGTATACTCGCGTAAAAAAAAATTATCAAAAACTCTTTCCGGCTTCCCCCACTGTGGCTATATATGGGGGGGGGCAGGTGCTGGCATATGACTAGGGCAGGGCCGGACAGCTATATAAGGGGGAGGCTGAGCCAAAGCATTGCCCACCCTTGGCTATACTCGATAATGTTTCCCGGTTTTGTGGTAAAATTAGGGGCATCGCTTAATACTTGGGTACCGTATATCGAGGTATATAGGTAATCCAATGAAAAATATAGAACGGTTCCATTACACCCTTGAAGCATAATAAATGCCCCCTCTTGGGTTACTATCAACAACAACGAGACGCAGCACACCCATACAGTTACAGTTTATTAAAATGAAAAATCCAGGCCAACAAAATCTGTATATGCTCCAGATGTTTGTTCTCTGTGGCTAAACTTGTGCAGGTTTAAAGCTTCTGATTTACTTTAGGCAGTGTCCTAGTGGCGCTAAAGTTTTGAGCCAAAAAATCGAAAACAAAAAAACCAATAGTAGGCGCCAACCACTTCATGAAATTAGGTGCGAGAGTGCCGAGAGGAAAACATGCCAGTTTACCTTTGAAAGGCCATAATAATGCCCCCCACAGTCTTCACTTCACACAAGACGGTACATTCTACACACAGCACACAAATAGAGAATATAAACATCAAAATTACCCACAACAACAGTGTATACACAAATACAGCATATATATATATATATATTTATATTATTATAATTATTTTTGTATTGGCACTGTATAGATATGACATATATGCTATGTACCTTTATGCTGTACAAGTGAGAGCTAGATATGCATATAATGTGCCCATGCTCTATTCAGTAGTGGTCGGATGCGGGGGCCCACTGACATGCGGGCCCAAAGCAGCTGCCTATGGCTGCTACTCCTGTGTTACGTCACTGGTGACTCATGGGGGACCTCCCTTGCATCCCCCCACTGCTCCAATAGTCTACGTTTGAACATACACCCGGTCAGCAGGACGGCGCAGGATGGACAAGACGCAGGTGTACGTATACATACCACAGTATTTGTTCCATCGGCCTGATATGCCCATGGATTGCTGGAGGCTTTTCTGGGGGGCTGTTATCTTAACGGCACATGCCAGGCCAATCTGAATAGGGTTACCCTAGGTGACCTCTGTGGATGGGCTGGAGGCTAGAATCGTAAACAATCATGGCTATAAAAAAGACATATTTTATAGCTTTCCCTGTTGCTTTAAACCAGTTCTGACACCGGAAGGAATAAATACCGTGTATTTGGGTTTAGTATGTCAAAGAGCCATTTCCCTTTATCGTCTATCAGGTTCAGATGACATGGATAACTTTACCAGATCGATTCCTTCTGAAAAAAAAGTTCCATTCCCCTCTACAAAATAATACTGCATCCTTGGTCTCCCACACAGTTCTAATACCCTCTTAATGACCCCGAAACTGTCTGCTTCCCGATTACCTTATTGGGACCTTCACAAAAATAACACATGTACTTTAGGATTCATGAAGATGTACTTTTTATGACATTGGTGCAATTTTACCATCCTCCTCTTTCTAAAAAAAACTTAATGGGGCACATTTACTACTGCGTTCCGGGAGTTCACCCACAGTGCATTGTCTGCCTATAATGCACTGTGCCGTGATTCATAAGATCGTGCGCGTCCCGATACCTGCATGGTCGCTGCCCTGGCAGGTCCGCCGGAATTCACCTGGTGTATGTAAGTGCATTGGATGCAAAGACAATTTGAATCTAAATCCCACGCTCAGTCCGAATCAGTCAGATCGTCCGACGGCACGGCACATCCCCCGATTTCGTCGCATGAAAGCCAGCGCAGCTGGACACAATCGATCGCATGCGACAATAATGCCGAGCACGATCCTGTTACATACCTATCAAAGTGCGCAAATCCCGTAAAAGCCCGAACAGTCCGACAAAAGTGCGGTCCGCAAACCTCAAGTAAATAAGCACCAATGAATGAGGTTACTATTTGCATAAAAACAGATATGCCCATATAACAATACTGTATTGAAGATCTGACATTGCTTTTTCCGGACAATCATTAACCAAGCTGTATCTTGACTTCTCTGGTATATCTTAGCATTAGTAAATATAGCCCTATGAACATACATCGCACTGGCGTTCGATCCTCAGATGATTCCATTTATAAATAGCATGAGGAACAGCAGTGGCTGTTTGTAGTAGATTAGAATAAGATCAAACTGCTAGACTTCTCCCTGCTTACAAAAACTACGACAATCTAACTGGAAATAACTTTGATAAAACAATAATTCAAGTAGTAAATACAGGAAGTCCCTACTTAAGACACCACGCTGACAGACGACCCATAGTTAAAGACAGATGCCCACTGTGATTCTGGTGAAGCTCTTCAAATGCTTTACTCAGTCCCAGACTACAATGCTTAGCCTAAAGTGTCTTAATGAAGCTTATTGATAATCCTCCTTACAGCAAAAAATTTTTAAGCTCCAATTGTCACTGGGGCAAAAACGGATTTTGTCGGAACTACAAGTATAAAAGATCCCAGTTTGACTACATACAAATTCAACTAAGAAAAAAACTATGGAACATATCTGTATGTAACCGGCGACTGCCTCTATGAGAAACTTTCCAATATATCATATTAGAAAAAGGGCTTCTTTTATCTGGTACTTTTCTTCCCTTTGTAACTGATTATGACCCCAAATCCCAATCCAACTGTATGAAATAGACAAGCAGCGTCTTATGGAGGTTCAAATACACCAGACGTTAAGACTTTGAAAGGGAGGAGGATTAATAATAGAAGTCTAGGAGAAAGGATATACACCAATACAGATCGAGGTAAAAGGAAGTGCTTTATTCACCTCATTGCGGGTCAGTTCTGTACTTCATATATACAGCACTCCTGGGTTATGTACAGGATAGCAGTTGTAGGTTTTAATTATGTTGAATTTTGGTGTAACGTGGGAACATATATATTTAATGGTAACTCCAGCCCATAATTTTGCATGTGACAATTAGATTCATTACAGACAACTTACAGCTGATCATTGCAGCATTGTAAAGTAAAGCATCCACAGAGCTTCACCAGAGGTCACATGGGCAGAGGGGTCCATCTGTAACTAGGGGGCGTTTGTTGTAAGTCGGTGTGTTTAAAGGTAAATTACCATTAGAAAGTGCTATAGATGTAGATCCGATGGTAGATTCCTCCTTTCTGCCTCTGCCCTAACTGTAATTTAATAATCCTGGAACCAAACCTAACTGCTGAAAACTTTATTTTAGATATGTAAATTAACTGCAAAGCCTAATGGGGCGTGTACTTGCTTGGCTGAGAACTGGAGCTAGGGCTAGTACAACCCCAGAGCCTCTGACAGTTACTTTACTATTACTAAAGTAAAGTTTTTAGCAAGTTATGTTAGGTTCCAGGAATTAAATGACGATCAGGCAGAGGCAGCGGAGGACTTCCATCAGATCTACTCCTGATTGTAAATTGCCGCATGGGAGGTTTTCCTTAAGTGGGGACGGCCTGGGACATCATGATCTCATGATGATTTCAGAGATAGAGTTATGGAATATATACTAGAACTTGTTGCACCTACCCCTCGGGACAACTGAGGAGGAAAAAAACTGAGGAGAAAGATGGTATTTGTATATGTAGCTATATGCAAGTTTTTTCATTGCTGTTATAATAGGATTTCTTAATTTTGGGACAACTTTGATAACTTTAAGTGATCGTTGCAGCCGAGGCAAAAGATCAGTAAAACCCACATGCAGGGAGCAATCACCGAAGTCATATTGACAAGAGGTCCATTTTGAAATAAGGGTCTCCTATTAGCCGGTGTTGTAATTGGGGACCGCCTATATTTTTATTCATGTACACATAATTGATACTACACACTGGGCTGTTATTTCTTATTGGAGCATTAAGGGTCACGTGAACACAAGTGGGGATTCATGTCTTGTTTATACTTTAGCCATAGAAACACTGAAGCAAATATATTTAACCCTTAAGGACGCAACATTTTGTAGCTAAGGCTCAGACACCATTTTTTGGATTCTGACCTGCGTTCTTTTGGTTATAACTTTTGAACACTGTTACTTATCAAAGGATCTGAGATTGTTTTTTCCCACATGTTTATCATTTAGTGCTAAATTTTGCGCTATAAGTTGTATCGTTATTTACAAAAAAAGAAAAAAGATTATGATTTTTTTTAAAAAATTAGCCTATTTCGAAATTCGGAATCATTGAGTTTCAGGGCAGCATAGATTTAAAATAAGTTGCGTGAATAACATTCCCATATATCTACTACATTTTCATCATTTTTGAAATTTCTAAATAAGTATTTTGAGGTCACGCGGCTCGCAAATCGAATAGCGCTTTTGGATTGTGAATTGACTATTTTGGGGGATGAATACCTGTTTGAATAAAATTTTACATATTTAACATCAAACCCCTATATAACCAACCCATTTCAATTTGCCACCCTCAAACTAAAATTTGCAGTTATATTTGAATTTAGCCCTAAAATTTAGAACATTTCCAAAGTCTAAAAAGAGATCACCCATCTCCAAATTTGTTCTGCAATTTCTCCCGACGTACAGAGGACCACCGACATGTGGCAGCAATTGTTTTAGGGGGCAACAAGGGCGCAGAAGGAGGGATAGCCCCTGCGAGCTGCCACGGATTTTATTTCCTCATGGCCCCTTTTGTAGGCTATAAAGTTTTGCTTTTTCGTTTTGGGGCCATGTGATGGAATTTTTTTTTGTGCGGGAGCGAGATGTTTCCTGTGTGTACCTATTGGGGTTGGTATCTCATATTGTGAAAAATTTAGGAACTTTTTTTTGAGGCGGAGTAGAAAAGCATTCAATTCTGTACTGGATTGTTTAACTTTTTTTTGGTGTTCACCGTGATATCCTAATAATCTGTATCTTTCTATCTATGAGGGTGATTACGCTTAGGGGATACAGACATAATATTTTCTTCCCGTTTACTAAATTTGTCAAATAAAACCGTGAATGTTGGAAAAATCTATCATTTTGCCATTGCTCTTCTCAAGTGTTATAACCAGTATTACTTTTTTGTCTACGGAGCTGGTTGATAGCTTGTTTTTCGGGACAATGTGTCTTTGCACCAGTATTACCAGAGTACATATGTTTTTTATCACTATTTCGAGCATTTGTGGGGATTGAATAGGAAAAAATCATATTTTGGAGGGTTTATAACAGTTTTTTGACCGTGCGTACGTGAGGGGTTTTCAATATTATTCACTGTTATTCTTACAGGTGTGTTAAGGAGGGTGAGGTGATACTATATATGTGGTGTTTGTGTATGATTAGATTTTTTTTCATTATATGTCTCTTGTTTGTATGGATATACGGCTTATGGGCATTTTTTTGATTTTTACTTTATTTTTATTGAATAACTGCTTTTTTTTTTACTTTTTTCCTGTTTCACACCATGGGACATGAACAAGCATCATCTGATTACGATGTATTGCGAGGGTATTAACCGTGTAAGCCGAGGGAACGCACGCTGTGATCGCGCGACTGGACGCGAGAGTAAGTAAATCTGTCATTATGATCCAGCCATGTGCTAAAATGTTTTACTATTAAGTTTCGTAGTAAACATACCAGTATCTAACCGGTATAATCCACCCCCCCCCCCCAAATATAAGCCGAGGCCCCTAATTTTACACAAAAACACTGGTTTAAAACCAGATTTTTGTGTATAAGGCTATACCGAGTATATATGGTAAATTAAATTAAATGGAACAGACCAATAAAAACAGATAAACATGCACAATGTTGATTCTTGTCTTACTTTGTTGAGTTACGCTTGTTACTAAGGCTGCACAGACACCACTGTATTAGAACAGCAAAATAGCTAGGATGGGAACTGGAATTGATTCCTTCATTTTTGCTTTTAAAGTTCGTGACCGCACAAAAAAAAATGCACAGAGACAAGCTTACGATGTGCTGTTAAATTCTAGAATGGAAAATTGAATTAGTTTTAATGTTTTTAAAAACATCTGTTGGCACCAATGAGCTTTGGAATTACCATGTTTAGCGAAACTTAAAGGTGGTTCCGTTCAGCAAATAACATGTTGTCGTTGTACGATTGTGAAAAAAAGTGAACACAATTTTCCATATATACTTCTATATCATTCCTTGTTTTCTAGATCTCTGCTTGCTGTCATTCTATAAGAAGTTTCTATGTTTCGTAGAACGAATCGTCCTGGTAGTGATGTCCACAGACGCACGGTCTCATTACCGTATTCGTGATATAAACGAGCGCTTGCATGCTCGTGGACATTACTAATGACCAGGGACAGGGGGTGTATTAGAGATGAGCGAGCACTAAAATGCTCGGGTACGTTATTCGAGACAAACTTTTACCGATTCTCGAGTGCTCGTCCGATAATGAGCCCCATTGAAGTCAATGGAGACTCGAGCATTTTTCAGGGGACCAAGGCTCTGCCACAGGACGCTTGGCCAAAACCTGTGGCGGAACCTCAGAAAAGGATGGAAACACAAGGAAATGGAAAATTTTGGACACGGAAACAGCAAGGGGAGCATGCAGGAGCTTGAGGCTGCTTAATGCCACCATTTGCCAAAAATTATGGGCAACAGCATGCCATGACAGAGAGTGACCAAAGAGGCTAGATGAGCATCTAAAAACTGCAATAATGACCTCGACCATATAGGGGGAGCATGCAGAGGCAGGCAGCGGCAGAGTGGACAGGCTAGAGAGTCTCATGGGAACATACCCAATGGAACTAGGTTTCACCAAAGGAGGTGAATGAGTTCCATGTGAACAAAAGGTTGAAGGTATATTTAGTACAAATAAACAGCATGGTGGCGGACATAGTGACCAAGTTCATAACGTATTCTGGGTGAAACACCCGAAAAAATGAAGCCTGACAAGCACTTTTGATAAGGGCTATGGTGTACGAACATGTGGAGGAAGGCAGCCATGGAGACAACTTCCATGATAAGAGCGTACAGTTGGGGCATCATATTGCGCTGCTATGATTGCAACTCAAGGCTCCGCATGGCGGCGAATATGGCCAAGTTCACTATGTATCTGGGAAAACTGAAAATTCTGCCTGACACAGTCGTTGATAAGGGGATGATGTGGCATTGTCTCGTGCCCAGCGTTCTATGGGCGTATGTTAGAGAAATTGTTGAAATGAAGACATTGGTGGACGCTTGGGAGGATCGTGGAGGCCAAAATGGACAGGAGAAACAGCAGGGGCCATGCATGGAGGGACCTCTGAGGCTGCTAATTTGGGAATGGAGCTGGGCGTCAACAGCCAGGCAGAGCTTTCCCGTCAAGCCCCTGTTCTCATTGGACTCTCCCCACCAAATAGGACGCCTGGGGGCAAGAAGGTTTACTTTGAAAAAATTATAATTTTCCTGGCTGATGGCGCCATGCCCAACGGCATGGTAGTGTCGGTAGGAGGAGGTGGGAGGAGGTGGTGGGAAGGAGGAGGAGGATAGTAGGCCTTTGAGGACTGGGACCGGTAGCCCCGCAATCCGCGCGGCAGTAATATGACCAGCCCAGGGTCGACTCGGCTCACAGCTCCACCAAAGTTAAGTGCTTGTAGCGTTCTTAGAAGTGTGGGGAGAGGAGTGAGGGGAATGTAAACAGATGCGCAAGCGCGCTGAAATAATACTCCGAAGATGGTTATAAAGTTTGTCAGTATATTTTGTGATTTACACGCCAGTGTAATCAAACCGATGCGAACAAGAAAGACATGAATAATATTGGTAAAATGATCAAAAGTTTGCCGTATATTTTGTGGATAAGCACAGCAGGGTGGACAGAACCAAGTTAGCTGCCTGTATGGGCAGTCCAAAAAAGTTTTCAAACAGAGGCAGCAGGTAGTGTGGCCCTATCAAGAAAAATGAGAGTAGATTTGAGTGCCTGTATGTGGCCAGCCAAAAAAGTTTCAAAAGAGGGCAGGTAGGTGGCCCTCCAGAAACAAAATTGAAAAGATGAGTGCCTGTGTGGGCAGTCCAAAAAGTTTTCAACCAAGAGGAGCAGGTAGGTAGCCCCCGCAGATCCAAATTGAATAGATTGCAGTGCCTGTATGTGGCCGTACCCAAAATTGTTTAAAACAGAGGACCGGGTCGGTGGCCTCCAGAAAATTAAATGCATAAAGTGTACTATAGCTAGAGCCAGTCGGGCCCTGTAAAAAAATAGCCAGTTTCCTCGCTTAGTGTACAAAGAGGAGGAGAAGGAGGAAATGAGGAGGAGGAGTGCTATAAATTGGATTCAGGTAGAGCTTCCTTCAACCTGTGGAGATGGTAAATTATGAGAAATCTGGCTTATTCATCTACATAAGCGTCAGCCTGTAGCAGTCCGTCAGTCGACAGGAGTGTACGCTTACTCGTCGTTGATAATGCCACCAGGCACTGAAAACCCGCACGGACACACGCTAGCCGCAGGGAAGGCAAGAAACCTACAAGGCGTACAGCGCCAGTTCGTGCCACAGTCCAGCTTTGAAACCCAGTAGTGTGTAGGGAGCTGTGGATATTTAGGAGGGTATGATGGTCAGCTACGTACTCTCACCATTTCTGTAAAGATCAGCCCACTTGCGAGATGGGGGACAGGTGACAGGGTCTTGTGGGTGACAATACAGCTGGACAAAAGCCTTGATAAAGCGTAACCTTGCCAGTGCGAACAGTGCCTGCTCGCCCTACTCTCCCTCGTACTGGTCCCGCAGCAGAAATACGCACTCTGCCGCTAGCGCTGTTCGAGAAGGAAATACGTTCAGCTTGTGAACAGGGCTGACTGGTATTCATGCATTCTCATACTCCTTTCCCTTACCAGGGATGAGAGTGGAAAGCATTTTGCTTGTTACCGTGGGTCAGGAGGAGTGAACTTAACAGTAATCGGGCTGGAATAAATTCTTTGAACGCGAGGTACAGGGATAGGCACGCCAGCATCGAAAATTGCCCTATGCGCCAGAGGTCCCAACTCGCCACGATTACACCCCTCATGGCTGACTGTCTATCTCCTCCTCCTCCAACTAGCTAAATCCTTCTTCTGCCCATACACAGCTGAACAGTTGAAGGTCGGAGCAATGCCCACCTTATGTGTCTCGCCAACATTCTCTCTACTCTCTCCTCCTCCTCACACTCCTCGATATGCGCTGAGAAAAACAGACCTGAGGGTGCTTTGGCTTATCCACAAGGAATCTTACTTGCCCCCGTCTCTGGTGACGAGCGCAAAGCTCCGATTCTATGTGAATCGAGAGTTGTTCACAAGGCCAAGCAGCGGGATGGTGAGGATGATGATGGCGCATCGCCATGACCATCTGTGTGGACTCCTCAAAGTGTATCAGCACCTTGAAAGATTCAGACATCCACGCCACTCCCTCATGTAGCCTGAGGAGAGTGAATGCGACTGATACCGTTCTGGTGGTGGAAGTTGACATATGGCAGTTACAATCGATCTCGCGCTGCTGGTAAACTTGGAAACATGGTTAATGTTGAATCACTCGTGGGCAGTGCACAAACAGTCGGGTGAGCGGGCAGTGGTAGGCGGCGGCTGCGCGCTCTGAGGTGGCTAATCGTGCTGGGATTCATGAATGCACACAGATGCGGCGCACGCTTCGAGAAATACAGAAAGATTGGGGTGAGTATGTCGGAGGAACAGCGTGAACTATAGGATTTAACACATGGGCCAGGCATGGACATGTGTCAGTCTGCGAGTGGAGAGCCGACCATCAAGGTTACGGCGTTGTCACACCCACAACCATGCACTGGCTTAGGCTTTCAGCGGTTGCCAGACAGATCGTATCGACACGTGAGCTCTGAATAGTTCTTGGGCGGTGTGCCTTTTATCGCCTAGCTCGCAGTTGAGCACCGCAGCTGTCGCTTGCGACGGCATCTGCTGATGCCTAGGACGTAGCGATGATTGGCGCCATGCCCACGGATGGGTAGTTCGGAGGCAGGGGGAAGGTGGGAGGAGAGGGAGGAGGAGGAGGCAAGTAGGCATGAAAAAACTGGAACCGAGGCTAGGCCCACGCAATCTTCGGCGTCGGCAAGATTGACCAGGCCGCGGGGTCCGAGATCGGTCCCAGCTCCACCAAGTAACCCAAAATGTGCCGTCAGGATTATATGGGGCCCATGCCCTGTGCAGCACTAGTCACGTGTCCGATAGTCAGGTGGACACGGTCAGAAACGGCGTTGGTCAGGGCCGACGGATGCAGGTGTCTGAAAGTGTGGTTGGCAGGGGGCTGGGACGGCACATCGGGAAAAGTACAGTGGCGGCTGGGGACCGAATAAAGAGGGGCGGCCGCGCCATGAGGTTGCAGAAAGGCACTCGGTTTACTAGCACATAGGGCAGCATTCCAGGCTAAGCATTGAGATGCAGGACATTAAGTGCTTGGGCGTTGGCGGGTGGGTTGCAACATATTTCGTTCGCTCCAGCGTCTGGGGTATGGAGGCTGAACGTGGTGGATGCTGTGGAGGCACGTGGAGGCGCTTTGCATGGGGTTATTGTGCCGGGTACTGGGCAGGGGGTCGATATCAAGATGACACGGGGAAGAGAGAGTGGTGTGCAGCGGAGGTGAACGGGACTTGGTTGCCACTGAGTGGGGTGTTTAGCATCATATGCCACGCATTAATGCGTGGTAGTCAGTAAGGTAGTAGTGGTGGACACCGCCTGATTCGTTTTGGCAAAGGTTGCACACCACAGGCCGTCTCGGTCTCCGGGGTTTCCTTAAAGAACCTCCAGACTTGAAAATCTAGGGCCCTCGTCGCGGGAGCCTCTCCACGAGAGCTTCACTCGTGAACCACATTGGCGCTGATGCAACCTGCTCTGGCCATGCTCTCAGTCCTGGCCCCACACTTGCCTTTCCAACCTGTTCTGGTCGGAGGACTTCCTCCGTCTCAGAAGCACTGGTTCCCCGGCCTCTTCAACCTAGCTTGGGTCTGTCCACATCATCATCCTTGATCCCTCAGTCTGCTCCCCCCTCGGGATTCCTGCCTGAAAACAACTTCACCACTGTCTGACAACCGTGTCTCATATCGTCTGACACATTTTACACACTTCTTCACTACGTTCAAGAAGGTCATCATCACCCACAGCTGCGACTTGTGTGGAAAACCTGGGCATCGGAAATGCTCGCAGCAACCGGACAAGTCGTTTTGTGGGACGGGTCCAGAAAACAGTTTCCTCAGAGTAGCCGGTTTCAAATGCCAAATTTTTCCTGGGAGGGGGCGGGACTGGGGGGAGGAGGCTGAGGTTGTGCAGGAGCGTTTGGAGGGCCGATTTCGGTGACAGGGTGGAATGCGTGGAAGACTGATGGTGGACAAATTGCTCGAGCATTGTCGGCAATCACGACATCACTGTTCCATGTTAGGCCATCAAACAGTGTCTATCCACGAGTCCAGTACCTTTAGACATGAACCTAGGAGTGGAGCTCTGCGGGTTCCCATGCTCCCTCTCAACAGGTGGTGTCTAACCCCGCCCAGGACCACGGCCTCTGACACATGCAGTAGTGGATGCCCACGTTCCCGCACTCGTCCTCTACCCCTAGCCCTTCGGGTTTTGGTAAACATTTGAAAAGAAAGTTATAACTTAATTTTTTTAAACTTTGTTTTGTGGTTTTTTTGTGTTTTTTGTTTTGAAAACCAAAACGATGCTATCCTATTCTATGGCTATTTCTAGCCAAGTATGAAAGCATATGCTATGCCAGATGAGATGACGTGGTTGGTTATGAACACATAAACGTAAATAAAAAGTAAATGGCAGACTGTGCCCTAATTGAAATCAAACTCCTAATAAAATTTCCGACTTCGTCTTTGCGATGGTATGTGCGTCACTAAGCGCTAAACACACGGTCGCAAGTCTCAACAAATCCTCTAAATATGTAGTAGATGCATGCAGGAAGGACAGCACAGCAGATCAACCCAGAAATAAAATATATTATAAACGCTATTGTAGGCGTAAGTAGCGTGGATTTCCTCTGGTATTATTGTTAGCTCTAAGAAGGGACTGTGTTGGGTTGTTGTAGAACACTCTGCCAACACTTATTCTAATTAGGAAACAGCCAACGCTTTCCTTGACAGCAGAGAGCTCTCTCCTAGCGGCATCCAGACACAGGAATGATCCGAAGCAGGGTGCGCGCCCGGCAGGGCTAGTCTATTCCAGGTTCACCTCTGATCTGGCCAGCCACCCACTGCTATCGAGTGTAGGGTTACCAAGTAATGTGGTGGGAGTGAGAGTCTCCATGCTTTGACTTGCTCTGTTGGTTCATGCATTTACAAATACTTCATTTTAGTTTCATTTTATCACTAATAATATATGTACCTTTTTCATAGATCACTATGATTTATATATTTTATTATATTTTGACAGTTTACTGAACAAAAACTAATATAGAGAAAATCTAATTTTTTTTTCATATCGCCATGTTTACGGATACATAATGTAATAAAATGTAAATTTTTACGTGTTGAGATGTTCATTTCAGTGGTACCATTTTGGTACACATCCTTTTTTGATCACTTTTGGAACATTTTTGTAAAGGATTTTATGAAAAATTTATTTTGGAAGGTTTTTCAAGTTGTTTTTACGGCGTTGAACCGAGCAGTCTTAATATCTTTCTGATTTATTGCACACATTGTTGCGGACGTGGCGATACCAAATAATTGGGGGGTTTTGTGATTTGGTTTTTTTGTACTTTTCGTTTAGGGGACTTTTAATTTATTTTATTATTTTATTTTAAAAAACTTTATTAAGTGTTTTAAACATTTTTTATTTATTATTTTTACAGTTGGCTTGAACAATCCTCTGACGCTTCTTCATGCTTTATTCACCTAACACAGTTTTATACAGAGTATCAGACTGTGCTGTGGAATACACTAAGCATAATGCGCAGGAGGCAGAGCCGCAGACATACATCTATGCGATGTATAAAGACAAAAACTGATGGAGCTGAGTCTATTATTTATTAGAATTTTTTTTTAAAGAATGCTGATTGCAGAGAAATATAGGTTTGGGTTGATTAAAATTTGGGCTATCTTCATCAGAATTCCATTATTTCAGGGAGACTATTGTTGCATAATGAGGGAAATGTATTGCTGTGTGTTAGGAACCACTGTGTGTTTCTGAGTAACTGTTGGCTTCTTTACTGCAACAGATTAAGTGGGGCACAGACAAGGGTTGCACCAGCCAGAGCCAAGTTGAGCCTCTTGCCTCAAGCAGCATTAACAGCAGGAATGTGAGGGGCAGCATCAGGGCATAGTCAGAAGGCCCAATGACAATTTTAAAATAGTGTCTTTCTCACCACATGTCAGCATGTGGTGACACTGCATGAAAAACCCACCTAAAAAAAATTACCTGATACATTACTATTGGATGGGTCAATAGGGGGGGTGTCTTAAGTTACTTCTGGCAGTAGAGAGTGTTTAAGTACTAAATGTGCGCCAAAAAAATAACATTTCTATTTTTGGCACACAGCAATGAGGAGAACAGAAGGTCCAGATTATCTGTGTTACATCAGAATCGGGTCGGAAAAACCATATATAATTTCCTTCAATGTAATCATTCTTCCACTCCTGTGTTAATCTTTGTTTCATGTTGCTTTATGAGGTTCTTCTATGTGGGACTTTTATATGCTGTACAGTAGTGGTGATTTATTTGTACATGTAAATTTCAAATTAGAAGAATAAAATGTATATTTATATAATGTATAAGTATTGTCAAATTTTTTTGACCAATAGTGATTTTTTTTAATTAATTTAGTTTACACTCATTATACATCAATACAAAATCTGACAATTCAATACAATACTAACAATTTAACATATAACATAAGAACTTAAATCCCCCATACACCTATTTATCTGTACCTTACTCACAAAGAACAAAAAAAAGAGAAAATGTTGTAACCTGGATAGATTTGTACTGTAAGCTCCAATAAAGCTACCAGATCAAGAATTGCAGTGCAAGATTTTGCAATTAAAATTGGAATCCGCCACCTCTGCACCATGTGGGCGTGGAGTGGGGGGGGGGGGGGCTGCGGAGGTCAGTGCCTATGTTCTTTTGAAAAACAAGCACACTTTTGTTTTCTTGTTTTTACACAAAACTATACCAGGCTGGACTTGGCATACAGGCGGTCCCCTACTTAGGGACACCCGACTTACAGACAACCCATAGTTACAGACGGACCCCTCTGCCCCATGTGACCTCTGGTGAAGCTCTTTGGATGCTTTACTATAGTCCCAGACTGCAATGATCAGCTGTAAGGTGTCTGTAATGAAGCTTTATTGATAATTCTTGGGCCAATTACACCAAAAATTTTGAAACTCCAATTGTCACTGGGGCAAAAACAAAAATTGCCTAGAACTTCCATTATAAAATATACAGTTTCGACTTACATACAAATTCAACTTAAGAACAAACCTCCAGACCCTATCTTGTATGTAACCCGGGGACTGCCTGTAGTTTTGCCCTGGCTGCGGCTCCCACAACATGATGCATGCTAAGTCTCTTGATGTATCCGCTATTGGTTCATTTTATGATAATCTCCCTCTTTGTATAAAAGAGCTATTTCTGAGTACTTATCTCGAAATTTGTGACAAGACGGTTGTAAGCCAAAAAATTTTCTCCCAAAAACCTTTAATATGTAAACATTACCACCATACATGAGATTAATTGGCTTCTACATTACACCCTCTCCAGCAGCTTGTCTTGGTTTTAAAAAAATTTTATCACCTTAGAGGTGAAAAATACCACCCTAATTGAAGTTTCCGATTACTTGAAGTCCCATAGCTCTGGCCAGTGTGATATCATTTTTTTTTCAGTTACAAAAGTTTCCCATCTTCGCATATAATTCATCTTATCTTTGTCTTTTCTGAAAATCCTGATTGTGATAGAAATTCCATTTGTTTATTTTTCTCTGAGTTTTAAATAGATACTATAATTACTATTTATGCTCTTTGTTTAGCCGACTTATGATTCCAGAGGATTATGGATTATTCTAAAGAATATGGATTTTTTCTAGTAATTAAGTATATTATTTTATTCATTGTGAATGAGTATTCATTGTAGAAATATTTTCACAATAATAGTTTTAACTTAAATGTTTCATTTAGAAGGTTTCTATTAATAGAGATTATTTTAGAATTTTACAGCTACAAACATACTGGCACTATTTAAAGTGTATGCCTATTGTATTAGGTGTTATTAATGTTTACAGTAACAATAGTTGATAGCAGGGCGTAACTACAGCGGTAGCAGCCATAGCAGCCGCTATGGGGCCCGCAGAGTCAGGGGGCCCCGTCATCCGCACCTGACACAATAAATAATGGAGGATGTGCACCATTATATCTATATTGTACTGCACATGTCCAGCATAATATGTATATAACATATACTGTGATGTATATATGTAGTATCTGTTGATGTGTATATGGTGTCTATATACACTGTATGTGAGTATGTGAGTATGTTGCATATGGCACTGTATATATGTGTATATGCACAAGAGTATTATTATATTATGTGTGTGTGTGAGTATACTAATATGTATATTTTTTAAATGGGAAGGGGATCCCCATGCAGTAGCCTGCTAGGGGCCCCTGTCTCTCCTATTACGCCACTGGTTGATAGGGCAAAGGACTTCAATACAGAGATGCAGCAGGAGTGAAGTTATGGACAAACCTAATATTTGCCATTTACTCTTTGTTATGATCTTGTCACAAGTTGCAAGTTAGTTTCTCAAACTGGCATCTGTCAATGGTCATGCCTGAAGATTCAAACCACCCGATCTCTGCTTGCTGTTATCCAACAGGAAGCTTCTGGATAAACACTAGAGATGAGCGAACATACTGTCCGAGTGATGCTCGTTCGAGCATTAGCGTACTCGAAACATGCTCGTTGCTCGGACGAATACTTCGCCCGCTCGAGAATATGGCAGCTCCCGCCGTTTTGCTTTTGGCGGCCAGAAACAGAGCCAATCACAAAGCCAGGAGACTCTGCACTCCACCAGCATGATCGTGGTACCCTACACGTCGATAGCAGTGGTTGGCTGCCAGATCAGGAGACCTGGAATAGACTAGCCCAGCCCGCGCTGCTCGGATCATCTGTGTCTGGATGCCGCTAGGGAGAGATAGCGCTGACTGGTCAAGGAAAGCGTAGGCTGTTCTATTAGAATAGGAGCGGGGGAGTGATTCTACAACAACCCAACAGCCCTCTTAGGGCTCAAAATAATACCATAGGAGAATCCAAACGGCTACTTACGCCTACAATAGCGTATATATATTTTATTTCTGGTTGATCTGCTGGTGGCTGTCCTTGCCTAGCATGCATCTTACTCCATATGGGAGAATTTGTAGTGAGACTTGCGACCGTTGTGTTAGCGCTTGTGACGCACATATCCATCGCAAAGACCGAAGTGGGAAAAATTTATTAGGAGTTTGATTTCAATTAGGCACAGTCTGCCATTTACTTTTTATTTACGGTTATTTTTTCATAACTCAGCGTCATCTCATCTGGCATAGCAGTATGCTTTCATACTTGGCTAGAAAATAGCCATAGCAATAGGATGCATCGTTTGGTTAAAAACTAAAAAACACAAAAAACACAAAAAAAAGTTAAAAAAAAATTAAAGTTATAACTTTCATTTTCAAATGTTTAAACCGAGGGCTAGGGGTAGAGGACGAGGGCGGGAACGTGGGCTCCAACTACTGCAGGGGTCAGAGGCCGTGGTCCTGGCGGGTGGACACCACCTGTTGATGAGGGAGCAGGGAACGCGCAGAGCTACACTCCCTAGGTTCATGTCTGAAGTTACGGACTCGTGGTAGAGCACTGTTGAGGCCAGAACAGTGCGAACGGGTGATGTCGTGGATTGCCGACAATGCTTCGAGCAATTGTCCACCAGTCAGTCTCCACGCAGTCCACCCATGTCACGAAAATCGGCACTCCAACAGCTCCTGCAACTCAGCCTCATCCCCCCCGTCTGCCCCCTCCCAGGAAAAATTTGGCATTTGAACCGGCATACTCTGAGGGGAACTGTTTTCTGGACCCTTCCCACAAAACGACTTGTACGGTTGCTGCTGAGCAATTTCCGATGCCCAGGTTTTCCACCAGTCGCAGTCTGTGGGTGATGATGACTTCTTGACGTAGTGGAAGAAGTTGTGTAAAGAGGTGTCAGACGATGAGGAGACACGGTTGGCAGACAGTGGTGAAGTTGTGTCAGGGCAGGAGTCCGAGGGGGGAAGCAGACTGAGGGATCAGAGGATGATGAGGTGACACGACCCAAGTAGGTTGAGAGAGGCCGGGTGAACACAGTGCTTCTGAGACAGGAGGAGAGTCCTCGACCAGAACAGGTTGGAAGAGGCAGTGGTGGGGCAGACGAGAGGCAGGGCCAGAGCAGGTGCATCAGCGCCAAATGTGTCACGTAGTGAAGCTTCGTGGAGAGGGCTCCGCGACGAGGGCTAGATTTTCAGAAGTCTGGAGGTTCTTTAAGGAAACACGGATGACCGACGGACTGTGGTGTGCAACCTTTGCCAAACCAGGATCAGCAGGGGTTCCACCACTACTAGCTTAACTACCACCAGTATGCGCAGGCATATGAATGCTAAACACCCCACTCAGTGGCACCAAGCCCGTTCACCTCCGGCCTGCACAACATGCTTCTCCCCTGTGTACGCTGATAGTCAGCCCCCTGCCCAGGAACCTGGCACAATAACCCATCGTCGCGCCTCACGATCCTCCACAGCATCCACCAGCGTTCAGCTCTCCATACCCCAGACGCTGGAGCGGAAACGGAAATATAGTGCAACCCACCCGCACGCCCAAGCCCTAATGTCGCATCTCCAGATTGCTTAGCTGGAGATGCTGCCCTATAGGCTAGTAGAGACCGAGGCCTTTCGCAACCTCATGGCGGCGGCCGCCCCTCGGTATTCGGTCCCCAGCCGCCACTACTTTTCCCGATGTGCCGTCCCCAGCCCTGCACCAGCACGTGTCAGACAACTCATCCGTGCCCTGACCAACGCCGTTTCTGACAAGGTCCACCTGACCACGGACACGTGGACGGTGCTGCCGGGCAGGGCCACTATATATCGCTGACGGCACATTGGGTTAACTTGGTGGGAGGCTGGGACGAGTCTGACCCTGCGGCTGGTCATATACTGCCGACGCCGAGGATTGCGGGGCCTACCTCAGGTCCAGGTTTTTCAGGCCTTCCTACTATGCCTCCTCCTCCTCCCACCTATCCTCCACCTCCTCCTCCGAAACTACCATCCGTGGCATGGCGGCCATCAGTCGCTAGCTCTAGGCACAGCAGCAGTGCCGTCGCTAAGCGACAGCAGGCGGTGCTCAAACTGTGAGCCTAGGCGATAAAAGGCACACCGCCCAAGAACTATTACAGGGCATCACGGCGTAGACTAATCTGTGGCTGGCACCGATGACATGAAGCCAGGCATGGTTGTGTGTGACAACGGCCGTAACCTGGTGGCGGCTCTGCATCGGCAGAATGACACATGTGCCATGCCTGGCCCATGTGTAAATCTGATTGTTCAGCGTTCCTCAAGACATACCCCAATCTGTCTGATTTGCTCATGAAGGTGCGCCGCATCTGTGTGCATTTAGGAAGTCCAGCACAGATGCTGCCACTCTCAGAGCAGCGCAGCGCCGCCTCCAACTGCCCGCTCACCGACTGTTGTGCGACGTGCCCACGAGGTGGAATTCAACATTAACCATGTTATACGAGTTTACCAGCAGCGCAGAGCGATTGTAGCTGCCAGATGTCAACTTCCACCAGAACTGGTAGTCAGGTCAGTCAGCTTCCTCAGTCTACATGAGGAGTGGACGTGGATGTCTGATATCTGTCAGGTGCTGAGTAACTGAGGAGTTCAACACAGATGGTCAGTGGCGATGCCGCCATCATCAGCTCCTCACCATCCCGCGCGGCCTGTTGAAAAACTTCTGATCAGCATGAAGTCGGAAGCTTTGCGCTGTCACAAGAGAGGGGGGAAGAAGATTCCCTGTTGATAGCCAAAGCACCTCAGGTCTTTCTCAGGATATCGGAGGAGGTGGAGGAGGATGAGGAGGAAAGAGGAGGAGAATGTTGGCGAGACACAAGAGGGAGCATTGCTCAGACCTTCACTGTTCAGCGTGTATGGGCAAGAAAAAGGAGTTGGAGGAGTTGGAGGAGGAGGAGATAGACAGTCAGGCCAGTGAGGGGAGTGAATTCTGCGAGTTGGGACTCTGGCGCATATGGCAGTTTCATGCTAGGCTGCCTATCCCGTGACCCTCGCGTTCAAAGATTTATTCCAGCACCGATTACTGGTATTCACTCTCCTGGACCCACGGTACAAGCAAAATCTTTCCACTCTCATCCCTGGAGAGGGAAAGGAGTATGAGAATGCATGAATACCAGCAGCCCTGGTGCACAAGCTGAAACAGTATTTCCCTTCTGACAGCGCTAGCGGCAGAGTGCGTAGTTTGCTGGGACAAGTAGAGAGGGGGAGTAGGCGAGCAGGCACTTGTCCAGCACTGGCAAGGGTAAGCTTACAAGGTTTTGCCAGCTTATGTCCCCAGCAAGACACTGTCACCTGTCCCCGTCTGGCAGAGTAGGGCTGATCTTACAGAAAGATGGTGAGGGAGTACGTAGCTGACCATACCATCGTCCTAAATGATCACACAGCTCCCCACAACTACTGGGTTTTCAAAGCTGGACATGTGGACGAAACTGGCGCTGTACGCCTTGGAGGTTCTTGCTGCCCTGCTGCTAGCGTGTTGTCTCGAGCGGGGTTTCAGTGCAGCTGGTGGCATATATCACCGATAAGCGTACACGCCTGTCGACTGACAGCGCTGACAGGCTGACGCTTATTAAGATGAATAAAGCCTGGATTTCTCATAATTTCCAATTCCACCAGGTGAAGAAGCTCAACCTGAATAATTTATGCACTCTCCTCTCTTTCCTCCTTCTTCCTCTCTTGTACACTAAAGCAGAGGAACTGGCTATTTTTTTACAGGGCCCACTGGCTCTAGCTATAGTACTTTATGCATTTAATTTTTGGAGGGCCACCGACCCGGTCCTCTGTTTTAAACAATTTTTGGGACTGGCCACATAAGCACTCAATCTATTCAATTTTTCTGGAGGGCTACCTACATGCCTTCTGGTTGAAAACTTTTTTGGACTGCCACACACAGGCACTCAATCTATTTTTTTTTCTGGAGGGCCACCTACCTGTCCTCTGGTTTGAAAATTTTTGGACTGCCACATACAGGCACTCAATCTACTTCATTTTTCTGGAGGGCACCTACCTGCTCCTCTGGTTTGAAAACTTTTTGGACTGCCATACAGGCACTAACTTTGTCGCCACCCTGCTGTGTTATCCACAAATATACTGGCAAACTTTATCATTTACCAATATTATTTCAGCGCTTCTTGCGCATCTGTTGATACACACTGCTGTGTAATCCACAAAATATACTGACAAACTTTACCATTTACGGATAATTATTTCAGCGCTTCTTGCGCATCTGTTTACATTCCCCTCACCTGCCATATCCCAAACTTATAAGAACGCTACTACACTTAACTTGGTGGAGGTGGGACCGAGTCTGACCCTGTGGTGGTCATATACTGCCGACGCCGAGGATTGCGGGGCCTACCTCGGTCCAGGTCTCAAAGGCCTACATATACTCCTCCTCTTCCCACCCCTCCTCACCTCCTCCTCCGAACTACCATCCGTGGGCATGGCGCCATCAGTCGCCATGAAAATTATAATTTTTTCAAAGTAAACGCTTCTGGCCCCCAGGCTCATTTGGGTGGGGAGGAGCCAAGAGACAGGGGCTTGGACAGGGAAAAGCGCCTGGCGGTGGACCGCCAGCTCCATCCCAAGATAGGCAGCCTCAGAGGCATCATGCATGCTGCCCCTGCTGTTTCGTCCATTTTGCCTCCCGATCCTCCACAGCGTCCACCAATGTCTCATTTCAACTCTCTATACCCAGACGCTGGAGCACGAGAGCATATGCAGCACATCATCCCCTTATCAAACGAGCTGTGTCAGGCAGAATTTTCAGGTGTTTCACCAGATACATAGTGAAACTTGGCCCATATGTCGCGCCATGCGGAGACCTGAAGTTGCAATCATAGCAGCGCAATATGAATGCCCCATACTGTCGCTTTAATCCTGGAAGTTGTCTCCATGGCTGCCTCCACATGTCGTCCCCTTATCAAAAGAGCTGTGTCAGGCTCATTTTTCGGGTGTTTCACCAGATACGTTATGGAAATGGTCACTATGTCGCCACCATGCTGGTTATTGACTAAATATACCTTCAACCTTTTGTTCACATAGGAAATCATTTCACATCCTTTGGTGAAACCTGAGTCCATTAGGGTATGTCGCATGAGACTCTCTAGCCTGCCACTGCTGCCGCCTGCCTCTGCATGCCGTCCCCTATAGTGTCAGGGTCAATTATTGCATGTTTTAGATGCTATCTAGCCTCATTTGGTCACTCTGTCATGGCCATGCTGTTGCCCATAATTTTGGCATAATGGTGCGATTAAGCAGCCTCAGAGGCATCCATGCATGCTGCCCCTGCTGTTTCCTGTCCATTTCCTTGGTGTTTCCATCCTTTTGAGGTTCCCAGGTGTTTGGCCAAGCTTCCCTGTGCAGAGCCTTGGCCCTTGAAAAATGCTCGAGTCTCCCATTGACTTCAATGGGGCTCCTTATTCGAGACGAGCACTCGAGCATCGGAAAAGTTTGTCTCGAAAACGAGTACCCGAGCATTTAGTGCTCGCTCATCTCTAATAAACACCTGTCCCTGGTCATGTAATGTCACACAGATGCAGCGGCTCTCGTATATCACATTACTGTAATGAGCCGTGCGTCTGTGTGACATCACATGACCAGGGACAGATTCGGTTCTACAGGAAAAAATAGAGCTCTTATAGAATGACAGCAAGCAGAGATCTAGAAAACCATTAGGAATTGATATAGAAAGTAATATGGAAAATTGTGTAACTTTTCATCTACAAAGCAAGCAACAACATTTATTTGCTGAAACGGGAACCTACCTTTAAGTTTCTCTAACATTGGTAATGTACAAATGCTCATTGGTGCAACAGATGTTTTTTAAACATAAAACTAATTCAATTTTCCATTCTAGGAAAGTAACAGCACATTAGTACAGCTTGTCTTGTAGCATTTTTTTTTGTGCGGTCAGAACTTTAAAGCAAAAATGAAGGGAATCAATTCCAGTTCCCAATCCTAGCTATTTTGCTTTCTAATACAGGGTGTGTCTGTGCAGCCTTAAGTTAACAAGCTGTAACTCAACAAAGTAAGACAGACACATGTAACATGTTTAATCTGTTATTTTATTGCTGTTCCATTTAATTTAATTTACCATATATACTCGAGTATAAGCCTAGTTTACAAACAAAAATATAGGTTTTACCAGGTTTTTGTGGTAAAATTAGGGGCCTCGGCTTATATTTGGGTTGGATTATACTCGAGTATATACGGTAGTTTTTACTACAGAAAAATTAATAGTCAAACATTTAGCACATGGCTGGATCAGTAATGACAGATTTACTTACCCGGTCCAGTCGCGATCCAGCGTCGCGTTCTCTGGCTGACACTGTTAATACCCTGCAATACATCAGTAATCAGATGATTGCTTGTTCATGTCCCATGGTGGAAACAGTAAAAAAGTAAAAAAAAAAAAAGGTTATTCAATAAAAAATAAAGTAAGAAATCAATAAAAATGCCCATAAGCCCCATAACATACAAAGAGACATATAATGCAAAAAAAGTCTAAATCATAACACAAACACCACATATATAGTATCACCGCGTCCTTAACAACATGTAGAATAACAGTGAATAATTATTGAACCCTCACGATGAACGCCGTTAAAAAAACTGTTATAAACCCTCCAAAAATTATGATTTTTACCTATTCAATCCCACAGAAAATGCTATAAATAGTGATAAAAAAACATATGTACTCTGGGAAGATACTGGTGCAAAGAACAACATGTCCCGCAAAAAACAAGCTATCAACCAGCTCCGTAGACAAAAAGTAATAATGTTATAACACTTGGAAGAAGGCAATGCAAAAATGATAGATTTTTCCAACATTCAGGTTTTATTTGACAAATTTAGTAAAACGGGAGAAAAATATTAATGTCTGGTATCCCCGTAATCGTATCAACCCATAGAATAAAGATAACAGGATTATTAGGATATACGGTGAACACCAAAAAAAAAGTAAAAAATCCAGTACAGAATTGATGCTTTTCTACTCCTGCCCTCAAAAAAAAGTTCCTAAATTTTCAGCAATATGAGATACCAACCCCAAAATGGTAACACGGGAAAAGCATCTCATCCCGCAAAAAAAAATTCCATCACATGGCCCCAATAACGAAAAAGCAAAAATTTTATAGCCTACAAAAGGGGCCAATGAGGAAACTAAAATCCTGGCAGCTGCAGGGCGCTCCCTCCCTTCTGCGCCTCGCTGTGCGCCCATAAAACAAGTAACGGCCACATGTCGGTGGTCTCTGTACTCGGGAGAAATTGCAGAACAAATTGTGAGATGGGTGATCTCTTTTTATCTTTTGGAAATGTGTAAATTTTAGGGCTAAATGAAATATAACTGTCAAAATTTTAGTTTGAGGGGTGCAAATTTGAAAATGGGTTGGTTATATAGGAGGGTTTGATGTTAAATATGTAAAATTTTATTCAAAACAGTATTCATCCCCAAAATAGTCAATTCTAAAAATCCAGAAAAGCGATATTCGATTTGTAAGCCGCGTGACATCAAAATAAATTATTTAGAAATTTCAAAAATGATGAAAATGTAAAGTAGACATATGGGAAATGTTATTCAGCAACTTATTTAAATCTATCTGCCTGAAAACTCAATGATATCGAATTTCGAAAATAGCTAATTTTTTAAAAAAATCATAATTTTTTCTTTTTTTTGTAAATAAACGTAAAACTTATCAGCCAAAATTTAGCACTAGAATGAAGTACAACATGTGGGGAAAAAACAATCTCAGAATCACTTTGATAAGTAACAGTGTTCAAAAGTTATAACCATATAAAGCAACGCAGGTCAGAATCCAAAAAATGGGTCTGAGCCTTAAGCTACAAAATTGTTGCGTCCTTAAGGGGTTAAATGATATTTGCTTAGTGTTTTTAATGGATAAAGTATAAAACAAGACATGAATCCCCACTTGTGTTCACGTGCCCTTAAGTGCCCAATAAGAAATACAGCCCAGTGTGTAGTAATCAATTATGTGTACATAAATAAATATAGGCGGTCCCCAAATTAAGAACACCCGGCTAATAGGAGACCCTTATTTCAAATGGACCTCTGTGGCCAATATGACTTCGGGTGATGCTCCCTGCATGTGGGTAATTTACTGATCTTTTGCCTCAGGCTGCAACGATCAACATTAAAGTTATCAAAGTTGTTCCCAAAATTATGAAAATCCTATTATAACAGCAATGAAAAAAAAACTTGCATATAGCTACATATACAAAATACATCTTTCTCCTCAGTTTTTTCCTCCTCAGTTGTCTCAGAGGGGTAGGTGGCAACAAGTTCTAGTATATATTCCATAACTCTATCTCTGAGAATCATCAGTGAGATCATGATGTCACAGGCCGTCCCCAACTTAAAGGAAACCTACCATGAGGAATTTACAATCAGGAGTAGATCTGATGGTAGATTCCTCCTGCTGCCTCTGCCCTGATCTGTAATTTAATAATCCTGGAACCTAACATAACTTGCTAAAAACTTTACTTTAGTAATATGTAAATTAACTGCAGAGGCTACTGGGGCGTGTACTAGCCCTAGCTCCCAGTTCTCAGCCAAGCAAGTACACGCCCCATTAGGCTTTGCAGTTAATTTACATATTACTAAAATAAAGTTTTTAGCAAGTTAGGTTTGGTTCCAGGATTATTAAATTACAGATTAGGGCAGAGGCAGAAGGAGGAATCTACCATCGGATCTACATCTGATAGCAGCTTTCTAATGGTAAGTTACCTTTAAGAACAACCGACTTACAAACGCCCCCTAGTTACAGATGGACCCCTCTGCCCCCTGTGACCTCTGGTGAAGCTCTGTGGATGCTTTACTTTAGTCCAATGCTGCAATGATCAGCTGTAAGGTGTCTGTAATGAATCTAATTGTCACATGCAAAATTATTGGCTGGAGTTACCCTTAATAAATATATATGTTCCCACTTACACACAAATTCAACATAAGTAAGAACCTACAAAACCTATCCTGTACATAACCCAGGATTGTCTGTATATAGAAGTACAGAACTGACCCGCAATGATGTGAATAAAGCAACTTCCTTTTTACCTCGATCTGTATTGGTGTATATCCTTTCTCCCTAGACTTCTATTTAATCCTCCTCCCTTTCAAAGTCTTAAACGTCTTGGTGTAATTTGAGACCTCCATAAGACGCTGCTTGTCTATTTCATACAAGTTGGATTTGGGGATTTGGGGTCTATATCAGTTACAAAGGGAAGAAAAGTACCAGATAAAAGAAGCCCTTTTTCTAATATGATATATTGGAAAGTTTCTCATAGAGGCAGTCGCCGGGTTACATACAAGATAGGTTCCATAGGTTTGTTCTTAAGTTGAATTTGTATGTAAGTCGAAACTGTATATTTTATAATTGTAGTTCCAGACAAAAATCAGTTTTTGCCCCAGTGACAATTGGAGCTTAAAAATTTTTTTGCTGTAAGGAGGATTATCAATAAAGCTTCATTACAGACACTTTATGGCTAAGCATTGTAGTCTGGGACTGTAGTAAAGCATTTGAGAGCTTCACCAGAGATCACAGTGGGCAGTCTGTCTTTAACTATGGGTCGTCTGTCAGTCGGGTGTCCTTAAGTAGGGGACTTCCTGTATTTACTTGAATTATTGTTTTATACAAAGTTATTATCCAGTTAGAGTGTCTGTAGTTTTGTAAGCAGTGGAGAAGTCTAGCAGTTTGATACTTATTCTAATCTACTACAGACAGCCACTGATTCATGCTATTTATAAGATGGAATCATCTGAGGATCTATGACGCAAGTGCGATGTATGTCAATAAGGCGTATATTTTACTAATGCTAAGATATAACAAGAGAAGTCAAGATACAGCGTGGTTAATGATTGTCAGGAAAAAGCAATGTCAGATATAATACAGTATTGTTATATAGGGGGCATTATCTGTTTATGCAAAATAGTAATCCTCATTCATTGGGGCTTATTTACTGAGGGTTGCGGACCGCACTTTTGTCGGACTGTTCGGCTGTTTCGGGATTTGCGCAGCTTTGATAGGTATGTAACAGGAGTCTGTGCTCGGATTATGTCGCATGCGATCAGATTGTGTCGCAGCTGCGCTGGCTTTCATGCGACAGAAATCGGGGGATGTGCCGTCGGACGATCTGACTGATTCGGACTGAGCGTGGGATTTAAGATTCAAATTGTGTTGCATCCAATGCACTTACATACACCAGGTGAATTCCGGCGGACCTGAGCAGGGAAGCGACACATGCAGGATATCGGGCGCACGATCTTAGTGAATCACGGCACAGTGCATTATAGGCAGACAATGCACTGTGGGTGAACTCCAAGGAACGAGTAAGTAAATGTGCCCCATTAAGTTTTTTTTTAGAAAGAGGAGATGGTAAAAATTGCACCAATGTCATTAAAAAGTGAACATCTTTCCATGAAATCATAAAAGGTACATTGTTATTTTTGTGAAGGTCCAATAAAGGAATCGGGAAGAGACAGTTTCGGGGGGGCATTAAGAGGGTATTATAACTGTGTGGAGACACCAAGGATGACATATTATTTTGTAGAGGGGGATGGGAACCTTTTTTTTCAGAGAGGAATAGATCTGGAAGAAGTTATCATGGCAGTCTGAACCTTGATAGACGATAAAAGGGAAATGGCTCTTTGAGATACTAAACACAAATACACGGTATTTATTCCTTCCTGTGTAGAACTGGTTTAAAGCAAACAGGGAAAGCTATAAAATATGTCTTTTATAGCCATGATATTTTACGATTCTAGCTGCCATCACAGTAGGTCACCTAAGGGACCCAATGTTTCAGATTGGCCATGGCATGTGACGTTGAAGATAAAAGCCCCCACCAGAAAAGCCTCCAGCATATCCATGGGCATATACAGGCAGATGGAGACAAATACTGTGGTATGTATACTGTAGCACGCTGCGTCTGTCCATCCTGCTCCGTCCTGCTGAGCCGGGTGTATGTTCAAAGTAGACTATTGGAGGCAGTGGGGGATGGATGCAAAGGGAGGTCCCCCATGATGTCACCAGTGACGTAACTACAGGAGTAGCAGCCATAGCAGCTGCTTTGGGGCCCGCAGTGTCAGTGGGCCCCAGCATCCGACCACTAATGAATAGAGGATGTGCACCATTATATGCATATTATGCTTCACATTGTACAGCATAATATGTACATAGCATATATGTCATATATATACAGTGCCATACAAAAATATATATAATATATAAATATATATATATATATATGCTGTATTTGTGTATGGCACTGTATGTGTGGGTATATTTGATGTTTATATTCTCTATTTGTGTGCATGTGTGTAGAAATGTACGTCTTTGAGTGAAGAACTGTGGGGGGCATTAATTATGGCCTTTCAAATGGTAAACTGGCAGTGTTTTTTTCCTCTCTGCACCTCTCGCACCTAAATTTATGAAGTGTTGGCGCCATAATATTGGTTTTTTCGATTTTTTGGCTCAAAACTTTAGCGCCACTTAGGACACTGCCTAAAGTAGAATTGCATTTAAACCTGCACAAGTTTAGCCAGCAGGAAAAGAACAAACCATCATGGAGCATATACAAGATTTTTGTTTTGCCTGGAGTTTCATTTTAATAAACTGTATACTGTTATGGGTGTGCATGCGTCTCGGTTGTTGTTGATAGTAAACCCAAAGAGGGGCATTTATTATGTTGCAGGGTGGTAATGGAACCGTTCTATATTTTTCATTGGGATATACCATATATACTCGAGTATAAGCCGACCCAAGTATAAGGCGATGCCCCTAATTTTACCACAAAAACCAGGGAAAACCTATTGACTCGAGTATAAGCCAAGGGTGGGAAATGCATTGGTCACAGCCTCCCCCATTATATAGCCTGCCGGACCCTGCCACATAGTATATAGCCAGCACCTGCCCCCCCAGTATATAGCCAACAGTGGGGGAAGCCGGAAAGGTGAGTTTTGATAATTTTTTTTACTCGAGTATAAGCCGAGTTTGGGTTTTCAGCACATTTTTTTGTGCTGAAAAACTAGGCTTATAGTTTAGTATATATACGGTAAGTTTGTAGTGCAAGGGATGAATGAATTGGCGTTTGGATTAAAAGGTTTAGAACTCCCTAGACCAGCTTTTAGTTGGTCTCTTTTTGCGCCACAAAAATTCAAAAAACCTGTCCAAAAAAGAGAAGTGCCAGAAAACTGGTGGATTCACAAGAGGCAACAAAATTTTGCTAAGTGTCGGGAAACACCAATATTGTGGCACCAACACATCATAAATTCAGGTGTAAGAGGAAAAAAAATACAACCAGTTTTCCGATTAAAAGCCAATAATAAATGCCCCCCATAATGTCAACAATATTGAGTGAACTCAAGAAAAAATTCTGAAAAATTTAAATCTTGTGAGGGATGTAGTGTGTTAAAAACATCATGAAAAAAAATTAAAGAGCAATATAAAGACATTATCATCAACATTCATCAATATGTTTTGGAGTTTGATGCAGAGGAGTTCTCTGCCAAATTATATGGCACAATTGTCCTGTTATTCGGGATTATTTTCAGTGTAACCTAAAACATCATAGCCATGTTGTCTCCCGTTTTACCTTGTTTGTATTGGCTCAAAACTTATAATTACTAGTAGCTCTTGACAAGCTGAAGCACAGTCCCTGCGTCATAGACTCATGTGCACCAAAAAGAAGCCACTATACTTAATAAACAGAATAAATGCCAAATCTCTGTTAACAATGATTGTATATTAGTATATAAATATGTAATATATGTCAATTGATATTTTCTATTAACATGCTCTGAAATAATCATACAACATAATACATAATACAACAGTTCTGATAATACCATAGATGATGTCACAGCTTATCTCCTCCCCCTCCCTGTACAATGACCTCTATATAGATAACACTGACCCATCATTACATCATTACTAACAATAGATGATGTCACAGCTTATCTCCTCCCCCTCCTTGTACAATGACCTCTGTATAGATAACAGTGACCCATCATTACATCACTACTGACAATAGATGATGTCACAGCTTATCTCCTCCCCCTCCCTGTACAATGTCCTCTATATAGATAACACTGACCCATCATTACATCATTACTGACAATAGATGATGTCACAGCTTATCTCCTCCCCCTCCTTGTACAATGACCTCTGTATAGATAACACTGACCCATCATTACATCACTACTGACAATAGATGATGTCACAGCTTATCTCCTCCTCCTCCCTGTACAATGACCTCTATATAGATAACACTGACCCATCATTACATCACTACTGACAATAGATGATGTCACAGCTTATTTCCTCCCCCTCCCTGTACAATGACCTCTATATAGATAACACTGACCCATCATTACATCACTACTGGCAATAGATTATGTCACATCTTATCTCCTCCCCTCTCTGTACAATGACCTCTATATAGATAACACTGACCCATCAGTACATCACTACTGACAATAGATTATGTCACAGCTTATCTCCTCCCCCTCCCTGTACAATGACCTCTATATAGATAACACTGACCCATCAGTACATCACTACTGACAATAGATTATGTCACATCTTATCTCCTCCCCTCCCTGTACAATGACCTCTATATAGATAACACTGACCCATCATTACATCACTACTGACAATACATGATGTCACAGCTTATCTCCTCCCCCTCCCTGTACAATGACCTCTATATAGATAACACTGACCTATCATTACATCACTACTGACAATAGATGATGTCACAGCTTATCTCCTCCCCCTCCCTGTACAGTGACCTCTATATAGATAACAGTGACCCATCATTACATCACTACTGACAATAGATGATGTCACAGCTTATCTCCTCCCCCTCCCTGTACAATGACCTCTATATAGATAACACTGACCCATCATTACATCACTACTGACAATAGATGATGTCACAGCTTATCTCCTCCCCCTCCCTGTACAATGACCTCTGTATAGATAACAGTGACCCATCATTACATCACTACTGACAATAGATTATGTCACAGCTTATCTCCTCCCCTCCCTGTACAATGACCTCTGTATAGATAACAGTGACCCATCATTACATCACTACTGACAATAGATTATGTCACAGCTTATCTCCTCCCCCTCTTCCCTGTACAATGACCTCTGTACTGATAACACTGACCTATCATTACATCACTACTGACAATAGATGATGTCACAGCTTATCTCCTCCCCTCCCTGTACAATGACCTCTATATAGATAACACTGACTACATATGATGTTACTACATAAAATAATGCAAAAGACATTTCAAATATCATCTGCAAATAACATCTGGTATTTCATTGGGAGACATATGCAAATTGTTAAGAATTGTAGGTACTATATATATAATTATAACCATTTTTACAGCCGGGAATTCACCAACTTTTTGACCAATTCCTAAGAATTTCTTATTTCAAAGCTTTTTTTTTGCTTTATTTTCATTACTAAATTGGAAAAGGGAGTAGAGTGATTATGATATAGCTTTTTATTTTTATAAAACATTGAACCATGTATTAGTTCCTTCCTGTGGGTTACTTGAAGGGTTTATGCAAATCCATATAATCTGTGACTGTGGACTGCAGTGAGCCAAATGCAGCACCGGATTATCCTAACAGTGCCCAGGTAACTATTGCCATAATGGAAGAGCTGTTCATGGCTTTTTAGCACTCATCAGAACCAGACACGTGCTTGTAGGTTGTTATTTATCAAAACTTGTGCAGTCTGTGCTATGTACATTTTGCCTTTGTAGTGTGCAGAGGGCGGCAGATTCATGATAACTGGTGCACGGTCTTCATGAACCTGGCGCCCCCTGCACTTCTCGGGAGAGTGTCACTAAATTTTTTTTTTTTTGCAGAATAGTAACGCAGAAATAATTGTGGAGCTCCTCAGTAATACATTTGGGGCAAACTCTGACGAAGTAGTAACAGCCCTTTCAGGTGGGCACCCCATCGGACCCCTTGTTTTAATGATCTGTGAGGGTCTCATCACGGAGACCCCCACTGATCAGCAAGTTAGGCCCTATCCAAATAGGGGGAAACCCCCTTTAATAAGTAAAAGAGGAATTGTTGTAGATACTATCCTGCTGAAGCCTATTCATATTACACAATAATGCAGAGCACGAGTCCTTTCTCGATAAAGGGGATTATACTTAGAAATTCATTGGGGAAAAGACACTTGGGGATTTTTCTCGCTGTTCCATTATCCTTCTCTTTCATCTAAATGCATCATGAATATCTGGTATATGAACCTGGAAAACCTACGAGATCTTCAAAAGGATCATTCTCTAGAAATTCCTCACTTAAGGGCAATCCCAAGTCCTATGAACCAGGTCTCCTAACACCTATCATCTTCTTAGATTTCGGACCTAGGAGACATTCAATCGAATTTCTTGTGAAATTTCCAATAATATATGCAGAAATAAAGACATAAGACGTAACATTTAAGACGTAACAGATGTAGTGAAAACTGATGACCCTTGGTTCCATAATCCAACCCAATGAGACCCGAGAGGTCCAATTTAGGCTGCTAGGGTCTTTTTTCCTGGGGTTTCATGGTGGGTGGGTCCTAAATAAACTTTATCTAGTGAGTTTTGGAAGACCCAGTCAGACATTGGCCTTTGCTATTTTTGGGGGCAGAATTTTTGGACATTATAAATGAGAGCTGATCACGCTGCTCTTCAATATGTTACTTGTTAGAATAGAAGTAGAACAATAGTGTTTTGATAGATGATTGTTTATTGTTGGTAAAATGTACTGAATGTGCTGTAATCAATGAAATATACACAGTATAAACCAACAATGAAAGACTTTTTGAGCTTTGTATTTTTGCCATAGACAACTGCCGATCATTCACTTGGCACTGAGAGTACTATTAAGTTAATGAATAATAACTGCGAGTACCGGATAATTATTTGTTTTGGCCAACACTTGATATGTATCGGCTACAGGAACTCAAGTATGATATAAACATGATCCTGCCAAACATAATTTTAGGGCAATGTCCAAGTCTTCTGTTTGGATGTGAGTCAGATGAGTGAGCACATTTTTGTGTACGAAGAAAGCTCTGCTCCTTTAACGGCATTAAGGGATGCACTTTACAGCAGCCTCATGAGCGGACCCAAACCACTTCAGCCAGAAATCCGGTATTTAGGTTCAGCATTCGGGCTCACCCCTGCCGGTAACACCCGTGATCAGTGTTGGCAAAGCTGCCAGCAACCTCAAACTTATTTAACCCCTGAAGGACTTTTCAAATCTGCCTTGTGACATTATAAGTGGTTATAGATTTGGAATGCTTTAACCCCTTTGTCACCACCCATACGGATTTCTCCATTGGTCACTAACGGTCCATAGATTAGGCCAACACGTCGGCCTAACTTGAGGACATCACGGGCCCCATGTAAAGGGAGGAGCAGTGCCCCGGCTGTTATTAATTCAAATTCATAAAGGGGTAACAAGCTTCCTACCTGCTGTTTTGAATAGTTTGAGGGTTGAAGTTAATAGAATATGGGGGGGGGGTTATTAACAGAACTTCCAAACCCCCTATAGAAATTAAATGGACCCTAAAGTAATTTGAGAGAATGCTGTTTGATTTGTGATCTTTCTAGCGTCGTAAAAAAACAAAAGGACACTTCTAAAAGGGCGCCACACGAAGCTGAGATATGGTTAATGTTAGTTAGTCTTACTGCCCAAATTAGTTACTATCAGTTTAAAAAACAGAACATTTTGAAGTTTGAAACTAGCAATTTTTTTCAAAATGTTTACCAAATTCACCTTTTTCATAATGAAATGTTAAATATATCAACCAAAATTTCCCACTATTTTGAAGTACAAAATGTAACAGAAAAACAAACTCAAAAACACTTGGGTAATTTAAAGCCTTCTAAAGTTATAACTGGATATAGTGACACATTCCGGTTTGGAAAAATAGGCCTTGGTCATCAAGGCGCAAATGAGCTTGGTCACAAAGGGGTTAATATACACCGAAGATTATGAGATTGTTTTCTCCTGACACATTGGGGCGCATTTACTAAGGGTCGCGCGCTGCACTTTTGTCGGACTGGGAGCGTTCTTCATGGCTAAAATGGCTTGCACAGGTATTTAAGCAGTGGGTGGGCTGGAATTGTGTCGCACGTGACCCTTTTGTGGCACAGCTACACCGGCTTCTATGCGACACAAATTGATTCAGATTGGGAGCCATATTTAACGCATGCCCTATGTTAAAGATGCACCACAAAAAAGATGGTGAACTCTGTCGGACCTGAGCGGGGAAGCGACCCCCTTAGTGAATGGCGGCACGGTGCATTATAGATGGACAATGCTTTTTTAGTGAGCTCCAGTGACCGGGTAAGTAAATGTGCCCCATTGTACTTCAAATTAGTTTAAAACTTTGGATGATATCTTTTGTGCTAAGTTATGAAAAAAACTGACATTTGGCAAAAATTTTGAGAAATTATTAATTTTCAAAAATTCTTTACATTTTATTAATTAATTACTTACATTTCCCATATGTTTGCTTTATGTTGCCGTGGTTTTTTAAGATTCCACGTATTTACTAGAATGTTATGAGGCTTAGAATTTGGGTCCCATTTTTCAAATGTTTTGGAAAATCACCAAGACCTGTATTTATAGGGACCTGCTCAACTTTCATTTCACCGTGAGAGGCCTAAGTAACAGCAAGACGCGTACATTATTACCCAATTATGGAAATTACACACCTCAATGTATGAAAAGGCACTTTTACAAAGTTTGGTAACCCTTTCAATAGGGGTTAGAACAAAATGTACAATATTTTTGTAAAATACATTTATTTTGGGCAGAAAATTAAACAATCACAATAGATTAAATGACAAAAAGCTCAACAAAGTTTGATACCCAATTTCTCCTGAGTGCGCCGATACCCCATATGTAGTGTTATTCTGCTATATGGCCGCACTGCCGGACATAGAATGGATGGAGCGCCATCGAGGGCAGATTAGCATTGTCAAATTGTACAGGCTATAATGTTTTTCTTTTTTTTTATGTTTATATATACTGGCTTATTTTTTTTGGATGTGATTCACCTTTCTGGTACAGAAAGCTAATTGATGAGATTTTATTAACTCTTTGTTGGTGGAAGAAATGAAAATCATCAATTTTTGGTAAGAAAATTTTTATTTAATTATTTTGTCCGTCCACATACAATAATAATGTTATTTTTATTCTATGGGTCGCCACAATTACGGAAATACCTAATTTATATGGCTTTTCTATTTTTTCCCAATTTTACTGAATTGCAAACGAATTTGGAGAAACTTTTGTAAATTTTAGCATCACCATCTTTTCAGCGGTATAAAGTTTGTATTTTTCAGCTGAAAAATCTGGTTAAGGGCTTTCTTTTTGCAAGAAGAGCTGTTCTTTTTAGTGGTCTTATTTTGGAACGTGTAACATTTTTTAAATCACTTCTTAGAACATTTTGGGTATTGATAAAAAAATTATCTATTTTGGATTCTTTTTGGGTTTTACTTTTATGGTGTTTACCATGCTGTTCCAAGCATGATTCTGTTTTATTATTTAGATTGTTACGGACGTGGCGATATATATGTTTTTTTTTTTTTTGCTTACTTGTGTTTTTTATACTTTATTAAGTGTTTGTGTGGTAAATTAACATTTTAGGGGATTATATTATATTTTTTAATTTTATTTTAATGTTTTAAATTTTAACTATTTTTTTAACATTTTTTACTCTATACAAACTTGAACCAGCTTTGGACCAGCTATGACTTAGGGCATGTGATTTCTCTTTTGCCTGAAACGCGTCAGCTGCTTAGTATGGATAGTCAAGTCGATGTATTTTAATATGTTATAATAAAGGAAGTACCGTATTTTCTGGACTATAAGACGCACTTTTTAGCAAGAAAAAATCTTGCTAAAAAGTGCCTGCGTCTTATAGACCAAAGGTCAGGAGGATCCAGCACTGCCAGACCCCCCCTGACCGCTGTAATGGAGATCGGGTGATGCCCTGATACAGAGCTGCACCCGATCTCCCAGTGAGGAGTCTCCGTACTGCTCTCCCCGATGTCCTACAGTACCTGCCGTGATGTCAGAATCATGTGACTGATCACATGCTTCTTACATCACCACAGGTCTCATACTGCCATGCTGCCCTGGGACAGGGTAAGAAGAAGGGGAATGGGGGAAGTATGTGTGTGTGTGTGTGTATATGTGTGTGGTTCTGTGTGTGTGTATAGGTGAGCTGAGTGTGTATAGGTGAGCTGAGTGTGTATGTGGAAAGATGATGCAGAGCTGAGTGTGTAAATGTATGTCTGTTTGTGCTGTGCTTTAGTGCGACCAACAGGGATATTTTAATTGGTGTAAAATATATTTTTCCTTTTTTTGGAAGCCTAAATCTGGTGTGCGTCCTATAGTAAGAAGTGTCTTATAGTCCGAAAATAAGGTTTCTATCTTTTATCAATTTGCTGACCAAGTTGTTTGGCTGCGGCCTGACAGCCTGGCCCCAAGCTCTGATTTGATTTGAAGCAGGAGATGCTGAACAGAGAATACATAGGGGCTCATTTACTAAGGGTCAGCAGAGCACATTTTCGTCGGTTTTCCCGATGATTTCCGTTTTGCGCCGAATTCCCCTGCCGGCTTGCACCAGACAGAAATAGGGGGGGGGGGGGTTTGGTGCCGTCGGACAACCCGACGGATTCGGACAACGCGCACGATTTAACATTTAGAATTGTGTCTCAAGATACGCACTTACAAGCACCGGGAAGAAGAAGGTGAACTCCGGCGGACCTCGGCGCAGAAGCAACGGGTGCAGGAAATTGGACGCACGACCTTAGTGAATCGCGGCAGACGTGAATCCACGTGGGACAATGCACCGCGGGATCACGACAGGACCGGGTAAGTAAATATGCCCCAATGTGTCCTATCTACACGCATCATGTGATAGAGCTGCAAGAACTAAGTATAATGTACAGAGTGTTCTATCTGCAGGAAGCATGTTATAGAGCAGGAAGAGCTGAGCAGATTGTACATAGTGTCCTATTTTCAGGCAACATGTTATAGAGCAGGAGGAGCTGAACAGATTGTACATAGTGTCCTATTTGCAGGCAACATGTTATAGAGCAGGAGGAGCTGAACAGATTGTACATAGTGTCCTATTTGCAGGTATAGAGCAGCAGGAGCTAAGTAGAATGTACATAGTGTTCTAACTGCAGGCAGTGGGGCAGATTTATCAAGTGTCTGAAAGTCAGAATATTTCCAGTTGCCCAAGGCCAATCACAGCTCAGCTTTCATTTTACCAGTGCTCATGAATATTTTAAAGGCGAGCTGTGATTGGTTACCATGGGCAATTGGAAATATTCTGACTTTCAGACACTTGTTAAATCTGCCCCAGTATGTTTGTAGAGCAGGAGGAGTTTAGCAGGTTGTACATAGTGTCCTATGTACAGGCAGCATGTTATAGAGCAGCAGGAGCCAAGTACAATGTTCTCTTTGTAAAGGTCACCATGTATAGTCATTGTGGTAATTTATTAACAGAGACATTTTAAAATAGAAGCAAAAATTTTGCAGACATCCTTCGATAAAGGAGTGGTATATAAAGTAAACATCTAACTACAGACTAAGTGTCTTGCCAAATTCCAAAGCTCAAAAAGTCTGATGCTGTTAAATTCTCTTCAATGTGTCCTAAAGGCCAAAACACTACATGTTTTATCAGACCTTGCTCCTCACTTACTGCCACAGGACCACAATTTAATGTCCCCTAGTGCCATTGAAGAAAATAAAAATTTTTAAATAAGGTTTATTAAAATTTTATTTAAAAAACACGCAGATTAGAAGCAAAAATATATATTTTTTTTCATTAAAAAGGTTTTTATTTTATAAAAGTGACTTTGGTATCACAACTGCAATTACTCTCCAAATTAACAAAAAAAACCTAAACTTACATTTTTCCTTTGACCTCTGGTATCAATATTAAGGATATAAAGGTTAATCAATAATTCCAATGTATTTTAAAACAGTATAAATAAAAACTCCACCTTATTTTGCTAAAAATAAGCGGGAATACGGAACATTGACCACAGTAAAAACAAAGTTATGATCCTTTGAAAGTAGCAACACAAAATAAAGTTGTTTCTTGAAAAAAAATTATTTAACATCCAACACCTATACGTATTCGGTAAAACTGTAATGTAACATGTTATTTTATGTGCACAGTGAATGGCCTATCATTGAAAAGAAATCTACTATCAAAATCCATCATGATAAACAAGAGACACTTTCTCATAGATCCAGGCCCCGTGACTGTGGTAATTTACTTATACATGGCCTCCTTCCTTCAAAAATCAACTTTTAATTTATGCAAATGAGCCAGAGGGGATCTAGGGGGTGTTGCAAGAGTAATTTATGCAAATGAGCCAGGAGGAATCTGGGGAGGGGGTGTTACCAGAGCCCCTACGTGTTGTAACTTCACAGGCTACCACACTATCTCCCCGCCCCCTGCTTCCCCTTCTTCTACCTGATTTAAAATCACTGCAGCATAGGACGTTTCAGCAAACAGTGAAAGAGGGAAGTGCTCCTGTACAGTGTAACAGTGTGCAAAGCTGAAGCACGATGGAAATCAGGTAACGCCCCGATCCATTCAGACTCATTAACATAAATGTAAAAGTTGATTTTAGAAGGAAGTACCATGGATAACAAATATGTGAAGATCACCATAGTCACGGTGCCTGAATCTATGAGTAAGTGCCCCGGGTTTATCCATGCTTGCATTTGATGGTAGATTTCCTTTAAAACACATAAAACAAAGCCAAAATTTCAGTTGTCCATCCTCTCCCAGAAAGGGTTAATGAAAGTTATTCAACAAGCTTTATGTACAACAGTTGTGCTCCAACACAAGAATGCTACTGCAAATAAATAGTCTCAGCAACAAGAGGTTAATGCCCTGGTTTGGTTTAAAAGTGCAGGAAAGTAGGAAGATGTTATCATGGAAATGTGTGCTGCTGGAATGCACAACTTTTATCTTTACACAAAACAAAGTGCGGGACAGACGCAGGAGTGCCCAGCTATGCGGGCAATTTACATGTCAAATACCTCACAGAGGAATGCTGAGTCGCTGAATGTATGTGACAGATGACTTAAAGTGACCCTGAAAACTTAGTTTACCCTTAAAGGTGTCCACCTTTTAGGAATCCTATCAGGTGGACCACCATGGAAGCCATGGGATCCATTATCAAGCCCCAAAGCAACCCAACTGGAGTATCAGAATATCTATCAAACCATGTGGATGCCACTGTCATTATTGAGTGCAGCAGCTGGGGGGTTAAATTGCCTGCTCCAAGAGTCTCATTACTGACTGTGACAGCCAGGATGTCAATCACCACCAGCTTTCCTCTTTGATGATGTAACTCTACATCATGGTGCCTTAATGCGTAAATGTAAAGTTATAATGATTTTACCAAATTATTATACTTGATTCCCCCTTTAAAAACAAACAGAACGATGCTCCTACTGTGCTGCTCGCCCTTTTTTCTCCAAAGTTCTGGCATTTTCTGTTCTGAAAGTGTTTAACAAAAATCTCTCACCAGAGGTGAAGTGGGCGGAGACTAGTGTCTGTCTGTCTATGCCCTCAAGCTGAGACCAGTTAACTTGCCCACAGATCCCATGATGCCTTGTGTTCTCTCTCAAAGTAATTTAGCGTTAAATCAATTTTAGCAAATCAAAGAAGAGCAGAATTGTCTCAGGAACAGACTGCTGCAGTCAGAGGTGCAATATGTCTTGTGTCTCAAAGGTTCTCAACACAGAGATTCTTTATGGATTCCAAGGCCTTGAGCTGTGAATCACAGGGAACCTTCTCACTTTCTGTGTTGGTAACTTTTGAACCAGAAAAGATAATACTAATAATAATAATAATAGATTATTGTGACAATCGATTTCTGAGACAATTCTGATCTTCTCTGATCTGCTACATCATCACCTTCCCATAGGAAAAATAAAAGGCTGTCCTTAGCCATTACTGCTGAATATGTTTGGACAATGGCAAATTTGGACATATCGTGCATACACATGCTGCTGAATAGTAACTCAATTTGTAATTTATTTGTTTTTAGTATTTTGCTAATCTTCAAACAAATGTACATGTAAAAAGGTACTACTAGTCCCCTCAGTTAGGGTATGAAATGTCCTTTCTAGAATTCCCTCAATTATGTGAAATCTCACCTGTTTACCTAAAGAACATGTGCCTCAAAGTCAGGCAAATATGACTCTTCTCATCCCATTTTCACATGAGATGAGTCAAGTTTAGTGGTTGCAGGATTAATGTCACTTCAAAAGCTGTTCTTTAGCGCCTAGAAACATGCTTTTTGTGTTGTATTAAAGATAAGGATCTCCTCTTTCAGAACACACCAGGCTTATGGCTTTTTGATCTACAGAACCAGAGACACAGGCAGCTACAGACACAATGGAAATGCGAGCTGCAGATAAAGATCCTGCTCCTGTCTATTATTTAGCTGCCTGTTTATCTATTTCTGTAACTCATGAGATGAAAAGCCTATTGTGATATGACACAAAAAGCTTGTTTATAGGTCGTATAGAACCATAGATAGAGGATTCTGAAGTGACACTATCCCTGCAACCACTAAACTTGACTCATCTCATGTGAAAATGAGGCAAGAAGATTTTTTGTAGGTAAATGGGTGAGATTTCACATAACAGAGGGAATTCTACTAAGGATATTTTATACCCTATATGAGGGGGGGGGAGTTTAGTGGGGTAAAACCTGGTTCCTTTAATATAAAAGACAATCTTTATAAGCCTTTTTTTGTGATGGAAGAGGATGTCCAATTCTGAGTTTTATATTTCTTTGTTGGGATACAAGTGGTTAACTCATGCAATCAACACAAAATGGGGGTCATTTACTAAGGGCCCGATTCGCGTTTTCCCGACATGTTACCTGAATATTTCCGATTTGCGCCGATTTCCCCCGGGATTTTGGCGCACGTGATCGGATTTTGGAGCATCGGTTCCCGGCGTGCACGCGACAGAAATCGGGGGGTGTGGCCAAACGAAAACCTGACGTATTCGTAAAAACCGCTGCATTTTTTTAAAAAAACTGTTGCGACGCTTGCACTTACCTTCACTCAGCCCGAGCCGGTGAACTCCAGCGAGTTCAGATGCTTTTCAGCGCAGCAGCGGCACCTGGTGGACGGCGGAGGAACTACCTTTATAAATCCCGGCCGGACCCGAATCCAGCGCAGAGAACGCGCCACTGGATCGCGAATGGACCGGGTAAGTAAATCTGCCCCAATGTGTATAAAATATCATGTTAATTTCGTAAGGTTTTACATGTATATTATAGGGATATATGTATTATAAAGGCCATGTGCTTCCATCTTTGCTCATCTGGCTTAGCGTGAGTAGAGGATCTATTTTAAGTGCTGAACATCCATTTTTTATTTAGTTGGCCACATGTGTAGAGAGCTGTTTAGTGTAAATGTCTAGAATCCCTTTCATTATATGTTACATCCCAAGCTGTGAGCAATTTTTATTCACAATTATACCAAAGTAGCAATAGAATCTAATTACCCACTGAGGGGGTGGATTGGGAATATAAAAAATAATATATTTTTTATAAAATATAAAAAATTTTTAAAAATTCTGCAGCTGGAACAAATTTGGCAGTCATGGTCAACATAAGTGGGCAGGATTAGCAAATCCTACATCATTGGGGGTTGAACTAAGTAATTTAAATAATATCCTTTGAATTTACATAATTAGCCACATGGCTGTTTAAGGTGATGTCACACAGGTGCAAGGCTCTTTATAACACACAGCTCTGATTACTGTAACAAGCCGTGCACCTGTATGACATCACAAGAGGCCAACGCTGAAATGCGTTGATCTTGTTGTTTGCTACAATAAACTTTGCCATTATAATCTGGAGGACGTTGACCTAGATTGTCCTTTCTAATTTGTTGCTGTACCTCGCTGGATCCGTGCACCATCTGACCATCAGGAGCAGTCGAGCTGGTTTTCGTATTCCATTGAAAATATGACGTGGTTCCATCACCATTGGTCAATATTTTGACTGACCCCTAAGACCATTTCCTATAAAGTAGTTATGAAATTCGTGCTCTAGTGAACCCTCCTTTCATCTGGAGACAAGCTGTAAATTTCGACTTTTCTGTTGCTGACATTGGAAAGCTCCGATAGATTGTTGTACAGTACGTGTCCGGATGGCATTGTCTCTTGAAGAACATCTAGTATTTGGATTTGTTGGCCAACAATAGTAAACACTGTGACTCACGCAGACATTAGTCATTGCTATGGAATTGGGAATGTGACTCAGTTATTTGTTTTCCTTCAGAGACTGGCACATTGACTTATCTAAGCCACAGGCACAAACATTTGCTGACACAGGTAAGAAATGGGCACAGGTAATTAGCATTTTGCAATATTTTGACTGATTCGCGTTTTCCCAACGTGTTACCCGAATATTTCCGATTTGCGCCGATTTCCCCTGAATTGCCCCGGGATTTTGGCGCACGCGATCGGATTTTGGCGCATCGGTTCCCGGCGTGCACGCGACAGAAATCGGGGGGTGTGGCCAAACGAAAACCTGACGTATTCGGAAAAACCGCTGCATTTTTTAAAAAAAAACTGTCGCGAAGCTTGCACTGAGGCCCCTTCCACACTAGCGAGTGTGATGCGATGAACTCGCATCACACTCGCAGGTAAGAAATGGGCACAGGTAATTAGCATTTTGCAATATTTTGACTCCGCCAAACCACAATCCCTGGATCTTAATGAGAACCTGTCACCAGTCACCCCACCCCACAAACCACACACAGTAACTTTGTGATGTACTCACCTCGCCTTGGTCAAAATGGCATCGTGGCATCATGCTCATGGATGGTATCTGGACCCCTACATCACCGACTTTAGCAAATAATACATATCAATCTGACACTAGTTTTTGTTCACAGATTAAAAGCAAAATCTAGTAACACCATTCCAACAACTGGGGTATATTTCAGCTTCCATGCTAGTAACGGGTAGGACCGCCTTTTGCCTTCAGAACTGCCTCAATTCTTCATGGCATAGATTCAACAAGGTCTGGAAGCATTCCTAGATTTTGGTCCATATTGACATGATGGCATCACAACGTTGCCGGCAGATTTGTCGGCTGCCACATCCATGATGCGAATCTCCCGTCACCCACATCCCAAAGATGCTCTATTGGATTGAGATCTGGTGACTGTGGAGGCCCATTTGATTCAGTGACCTCATTGTCATGTTCAAGAAACCAGACTGAGATTATTCCAGCTTATGACATGGCGCCTTATCCTGCTGAAAGTAGCCATCCGATGTTGGGTACATTGTGGTCATAAAGGGATGGACATGGTCAGCAACAATACTCAGGTAGGCTGTGGCGTTGCAACGATGCTCAATTGGTACCAAGGGGCCCAAAGAGTGCCAAGAATATTCCCCACACCATGACACCCACCACCAGCCTGAACCGTTGATACAAGGCAGGATGGATCCATGCTTCATGTTGTTGACGCCAAATTCTGACCCTAAGCATCCGAATGTCGCAGCAGAAATCGAGACTCATCAGACAGGCAACGCCTTTTTCCAATCTTCTACTGTCCAATTCGATGAGGCTTGTGCAAATGTAGCCTCAGTTTCCTGTTCTTAGACTGAAAGGAGTGGCACCCGTGTGTCTTCTGCTGCTGTGCCTCGGTCTCCCCCATTCTGTCCCAAGATTCGATGTACGTGCGTTCTAGAGTGCTCTTCTGCCTACTTGTTGTTACGGTGGCGATTTTAGTCACTGTTGCCTTTCTATCAGCTCGAACCAGTCCCATTCTCCTCTGACCTCTGGCATCAACAAGGCATTTCCGCCCACAAACTGCCGCTCACTGGATGTTTTTTTCTTTTTCGGGACCATTCTCTGTAAACCCTAGAGATGGTTGTGCGTGAAAATCCAGTAATCAGCAGTTTATGAAATACTCAGACCAGCCCTTCTGGCCCAACACTGCCACGTTCAGAGGTTTTAAAAATAGTTCAGCTTTATTCATCAAGATGAGACAATACAAAGTGCAGGATAAGGTGCAAAAAGAATAAACATGTACACGTTTCAGACACTAAGGTCCTAATCATTGTAGGGGACAGATATGGCAATTATTAAATTGGGGGGGACCGAATTGGAAGAATTGCAATTGGGTGGTAAAAATTTGAAATAAATCATTGTGGGGGACAAAAAGGAAATAATATTCTTTTTGAAACAGAATATGCATTAATTGATTTGGGGAGACGGGACAGAATATGCAAAATAAGAGGGTATCGAGCGGACAGGAAAATACAACCATAACACATATCTCGTGGTCTTAGCCGAGTTTTGTACATTCACAAAAAAGTGGCTGAAAATCCTCAACTCGGCTTAGTACGAAGAGTCAGTAAAGCGGACCAGCACTTAAAAAAAAAACACAAACAATATATCTACCCTCCTGCTCTCCCGATTCAGTGCGAGTCCTTTTCTGTCTTCTCTTCGGGTAACATTCCTATAGGACAGCAGCCAAGTGTTTTCTCAGAATAGTATGCGCAGGGGGTGCGGCATACAATGAGCTTTGCCCAGCTGGGAAGAGCATGGACGTACCCTGCAGGACTGTTCACCGGGGTCGTGGAAAGACAGAAAGAGGAGCCGCCGGACATGAGGGGAGTAGCCCACGCGCATTCGGGGCCACAAGAGGGTGGTATATAGTTATTTTTGTTTGTTAGTGCTGGCTGGCTGTATTACTACATGGGGGCTGGCTGGGCGGCTGATACTACACGGGAGGGTGGGGCTGGCTGTTAATACTGGCGGGCAGGCTGGGCTGGCTGTATACTACTGGGGCAGGCTGGGATGGCTGTACTACTAACTGGGCTGGCGGGCGGCTGTGTACTACGGGGAAACTGGGCTGGCTCTACACTACACGGGGCAGGCAGGGCTGGCTGTACACTAACACGGGGCAGGCTGGGCTGACTGTATACTACTGGGGGAAGGGGCTGGCTGTATTATAAAGGGCCAGGGCGACTGCCATGAGGCGAGTTGAGATTTCGATTCAGGCACGGTGTGCCGCCCCTGCTGTAACGAGGGGCGGCAAAAGTGGCTCCTGCCAGCCAGCCGCCACCATTCTCCCACCACGCCCTCCAGCCCGCACTCAGCTGGCATGAGACTCCCTGATGCCGCCGCACTGAGCTGCTGCCGCCCCACTTCTGCCGGGCGGCAATGCACCGAGTTCCCGCCGGACGCCCGGAACGAGCTCCGTTTGAATTCCCTCCGGCCACCACCATTCTCCTGCCCGCGCTATGTCCCTGACCGTCGAAAACCAAGCTGCCATCCCCCACAGGCACCGACTACCACGCAGCGCACCATGTGACCCGCCGTCACCGGGACCATGCATATAACGCTGCAGCCGGCACCAGCTGCCCATTGCTATGACCGGGGTCGAGCTTCAAACGCTCCGCTCGGACCTGGCCGGCATGCACCGATCTTCGCCTGCGACACCTGGCACCAAGCTCCTGTCCGCTAGATAGTTGTGACGGCAACATGCTGCGGCAGCCCCTGGAAAGCACGAGCGCCCGTCTCCCCCTCCCGGCAACCTGTCAGGACCATAAAAAAAAGGTATGTAACTTATCGTTTGTTTTGGCGGATGCATAGTATGTGTTCGTGTTGTCTCTGTAGTTTGGATGTGTGTGTGTACGTGTTATGTTGTATGTGCATGTGTGTGTATAAGTGCATATGCTGAATGAATGTTTATGTATATTCTGTATATGGTGTGTGTGTGCTTGTGTATATGTATATATATATATATATATATATATATATATATATATATATACACTCACCGGCCACTTTATTAGGTACACCATGCTAGTAACGGGTTGGACCCCATTTTTGCCTTCAGAACTGCCTCAATTCTTCGTGGCATAGATTCAACAAGGTGCTGAATTCCTGTGCATTCCTCAGAGATTTTGGTCCATATTGACATGATGGCATCACACAGTTGCCGCAGATTTGTCGGCTGCACATCCATGATGCGAATCTCCCGTTCCACCACATCCCAAAGATGCTCTATTGGATTGAGATCTGGTGACTGTGGAGGCCATTTGAGTACAGTGAACTCATTGTCATGTTCAAGAAACCAGTCTGAGATGATTCCAGCTTTATGACAAGGCGCATTATCCTGCTGAAAGTAGCCATCAGATGTTGGGTACATTGTGGTCATAAAGGGATGGACATGGTCTGAAACAATACTCAGGTAGGCTGTGGCATTGCAACTATGCTCAATTGGTACCAAGGGGCCCAAAGAGTGCCAAGAAAATGTTCCCCACACCATGACACCACCACCACCAGCCTGAACCGTTAATACAAGGCAGGATATATCCATGCTTTCATGTTGTTGACGTCAAATTCTGACCCTACCATCCGAATGTCGCAGCAGAAATCGAGACTCATCAGATCAGACAACGTTTTTCCAATCTTCTACTGTCCAATTTCGATGAGCTTGTGCAAATTGTAGCCTCAGTTTCCTGTTCTTAGCTGAAAAGAGTGGCACCCGGTGTGGTCTTCTGCTGCTGTAGCCCATCTGCCTCAAAGTTCGACGTACTGTGCATTCAGAAATGCGATTTGATGCTTTGAATTTGAATGCTTTCTATCAGCTCGAACCAGTCTGCCCATTCTCCTCTGACCTCTGGCATCAACAAGGCATTTCCGCCCACAGAACTGCCGCTCACTGGATGTTTTTTCTTTTTCGGACCATTGTCTGTAAACCCTAGAGATGGTTGTGCGTGAAAATCCCAGTAGATCAGCAGTTTCTGAAATACTCAGACCAACCCTTCTGGCACCAACAACCATGCCACGTTCAAGGGCACTCAAATCACCTTTCTTCCCCATACTGATGCTCGGTTTGAACTGCAGGAGATTGTCTTGACCATGTCTACATGCCTAAATGCCCTGAGTTGCCGCCATGTGATTGGCTGATTAGAAATTAAATGTTAATGAGCAGTTGGACAGGTGTACCTAATAAAGTGGCCGGTGAGTGTATGCTGTATGTATATGTAGTATTTGTGATATTTATCAGAGCTTCTATTTTGTACTAGATGGCAATATGTTGTATGCATTTTATAATACATGGCGATACGCAGTATGCATTTCACATTACATGGCGGTATGCTGTATGCATTTTATACTACACGGCCGCACGCTGTATGCATTTTATACTACATGACGGTATGCTGTATACATTTTATACTACATGGCCGCACGCTGTATGCATTTTATACTACATGGCGCACGCTGTATGCATTTTATACTACATGGCCGCACGCTGTATGCATTTTATACTACATGGCGATATTCTGTATGCATTTTATACTACATGGCGGTATGCTGTATGCATTTTATACTACATGGAGGTATGCTGTATGCATTTTATACTACATGGGGGCACACTGTATGCATTTTATACTGCATGGTGGTACGCTGTATGCATTTTATACTACATGGCGAGACGCTGTATGCATTTTACAATACATGGTGGTGCGCTGTATGCATTTTATACTACATGGCGACACGCTGTACGTATTTTATACTACATGGCGGTACACTTACCAGCCCCCCAGCCTGCCCCAAGTAAGTAACAGCCAGCAAGCCTGTCACCTTTTATAACAGCCAGCCAGCCCTGCCCTGGGTAGTAGCAGACAAGCCCATCCGCCCTGAGTCTATAAAGCCAGCCCACTTGCCCCAGTAGTACAGCAAGACCAGCCTGCCACCCAAGTATTATACACCGCCAGCGCAGCTTGCCCCCATTAGTATATAGCCAATCCCCTGCCACAGTAGCATACTCCAGCCAGCCTGCCCGGTATAGAGTATACATCTAGCCGACAGCCCCTTCTCTGCCACCCCTGCCCCCGGTAATTAATAAACCTTCCCAGCCTGCCCCATGTAGTATGAAGCCAGCCGCAGCCTTGCTCCCAGTAGTATGCCCTGACAGCACCCACCATCTTCACCCAGTATGTATACCGACAGCAAAGCCTGCCCGTGTAGTATACATTCAGCCCAGCCTTCCACCTGTAGTATACGGCCGGCCGTCCACCCATGTAGTATACAGCCAACCAAGCCGTCCCCGTTATTATAGACAGCCAGCCCATCCTGCCCCTGGTAGTTACAGACGACCCAGCCTTCCCTGAGTATTGTACGGCCAGCCCACTTGCACCCGTTAGTATCAGCAATCCCCCGGCCCCCAAGTATTTCAGCCAGCGCAGCTTTCCATCGCCTTCCCCCAGTGTGATAAGCAGATTCCAGCCTGCCCACCGTAGCATACAGCCAGCCCAGCCTGCCCCACTGTATAGACAGCCAGCCACACTTGCCCCAGTAGTATACAGCCAGCCCAGCCGGCCCCCTTAGTATACAGCCAGCCCATCCTTCCGTCCCCTTGTAGTGTACAGCCAACCCACCCTTCCCATTAGTGTACACAGCCAGCCCAGCCTGCCCCCATTCATATACTTCCAGTCGACTTGCCCCCTTAGTATTCAAGACCACCCACCGTTCCCCAGTAGTATACAAGCCCCGCCCAGCCGCTCCGTGTGTAGACCCGCAGCCCTGCCTGCCCCTTAGTATACAAGCCACCCACTTTTCCCTAGAGTAGACAGCCATCCCAGCCGCCCCGTGTAATACCAACAGCCCAGCCGTGCCCCCATGTATGTACATCCAGCCAGCTGGCCCCCAGTAGTGTACAGTCCATTCCCGGCCTCCCCCATGTATTAACATCCTACGGCTTGCCCCGTAGTAACCAGCCCAGCCTGCCCCCAGTAGTATACAGCCCCATCCAGTCCTTCCCGTGTAGTTACCCAACCCCACTGCCCTGCCCCAGGTAGTGTACACCGTCCAGCACGTGGCCCCATTAGTATACTTCAGTCGAACTTGCCCCCAGTAGTATACAGCACATCAACCTCCCCCAGTAGTTACAGCCGCGCCCCATCCGTCCCCGTGTAGTGTACAGCCAACGCAACCACCCTGCCGTGTATATACAGCCGCCCAGCCTGCCCCTGTAGTATCCAACACCGCCTTCCTTCCCGAAGTATGTACGCCACCCCTTGCCCCACAGATGTCGCAATCCACCTGCCCCCAAGTGAGACAGCCAGCGAGCTTCCCCAGTAGTATATACCAGTCCAGCCTGCCCACAGGCGCATACAGCCACCCAGCCTGCCCCATGGAGTATACCGCCCAGCGTGCCCCCAGTAGTATACAAAGCCAGCCCACCCTGCCCCCAGTAGTATACAGCCACCAGCCCATTCCTTCCCGTGTGTCAGCCCCCAGCCCTCCCCATTGTAGTGTAAGCCAGCCCACCTGCCCCCATGTATTTACTTCCATCGAGCGTGCCCCCGGTAGTTACCGCCAGCCCAGCCTTCCCCCAGTAGTATACTCCAGCCCAGCCTGCTCCGTGGGTATAGCACCAGCCATCTGCCTGCCCCCGTATTAATAACAGCCAGCCACTGTCCCCTAGTAGTATCAGCCACCCAGCCTCCCTCCCCGGGGTATACACGACAAGCCCAGCCTGCCCCATGTTAGTATACATCCCCCCGCTTGCCCCCATAGTTGTACATACCACCAGTACCCCTGCCCCATGTATGATACATCCAGAGAGCTTGCCCCCAGTAGTATAACCACCCGTCCAGCCTGCCCCCAGTAAGTATACAGCCAGCCCTCCTTCCCGCGTGTAGTTACAGCCAACCCACCCTTCCCCCATGTGTGTGACGCCATCCCAGCCTCCCCCATTAGTATACTTTTCCAGTCGAGCTTGCCCCAGTAGTATACAAGCCGCCCAGCCTTTCCCCCGTATTATCAAGCCAGCCCAGCCTCTCGTTTAGTATACAGCCACAGCCCTGCCTGCCCTCCCCTTAGATACATCCAGCCAACTTTCCCCTCGTAGTTATTCAGCCAGCCCCAGCCCCCCGTGTATACACAGTACATTAGACCCAGCCTGCCGCCCCCTGTAGTTAACAGCCAGCCCAGCTTGCCCCCAATAGTGTAGCTCCAGTCCGGCCTGCCCCTCCCCATGTTATACATCCAGGACGAGCTTGCCCCCAGTAGTATACAAGGCCGCCCATGGCAGCCTGCCCCTAGTAGTAAAGCCAGAGCAGTCCGTCACACGTGTATATACAGGCCAGCCCACCTGTGCCCTGGTAGTATAAGACTCCCACCTGCCCTGCGTAGTGTACGAGAGCCAGCCCAGCTTGCCCCCAGTATAGTCAGCAGCCCAGCCTGCCCCAAGTAATATACAGCCAGCGCAGCTGCCCCCAGTAAGTATATAGCCCGTCCAGCCTGCCCCCGTATCATACCGCCACCCAGCCTTCCGGTTAGTATACCGCCAGCCCGGCTCGCCCCGTAGTATACAAACCTCCCAGCCTGCCCCTGTAGTATAAGCCTCCCAGCTTTGCCCCCAGGAGTATGCAACCCAGCCCGGCCTGCCCCAGTATATACAGCCACACAGCCTGCCCCTGTAGTCTACAGTCAGCCCACCTTCCTGTGTATATACAGCAGCCGAGCCAGCCCCCATGTGTAATACAGCAGACACCTTCCCGTGTAGTAGCAGCCAGCCAGCCTGCCCCTGGTATATAACTGACAGCCACTTCCCTGAGTCAGTTGTACACCAGCCCAGCGTGCCCCCAGTAAGTATTCCGGCATCCCAGCCTGCCCCCAAGTAGTCGACAGCCAGCGCAGCGTTCCCCAGTAGTATGTAGACCATCCAGCCTGCCCACAGTAGCATACACCAGCCCAGCCTGCCCCGTGTATATACGCCAGCCCAGCCTTTCCCCCGGTAGTATACAGCCTACCCAGCCTGCCCTGTAGTATACGCCAGCCCACTGCCGCCCTAAGTATAACAGCCACCCAGCCTGCCCCCAGTATATTAACAGCCACCCATCCTTCCCCGTCGTATAAACAGCCTAACCCGCTTCCCCATGTAGTGTGTACAGCCACCCAGCCTGCCCCCATGTAGTATACTTCCAGACACTTGCCCCCGTAGTAATGCAGCAAGGCAGCCTTCCCCTAGTGGTATGCAGCCACCAGCCTGCTCCGTGTAGTAACAGCTAAGCCCTGCCGCCCCCGGTAGTAGCAGCCAGCCCCGCTTTCCCTAGTGTATAACGCCAGCCCAGCCTCCCACGTTAGTACACAGACAGTCCATCCTCCCCCCATGTAGTATACATCCACCCAGCTTGCCCCCAGTGTGTACAGCCAGTCCGGCGGCCTGACCTCATTTATATACTTCCGACGAAGCTTGCCGCCCCCGTAGATACCGCCCCGCCCATCCCGGCTCCGTTAGTTTCCAGCCAGCCTGCATGCACCCGGTAGTATACACCAGCCCACAGGCCTTTTCCCCCAAGTATACACCACCAGCCTCCGTGTGTAGTAACAGCCAGCCCCCTGCCCCCGTTAGTATACAGCCAGCCCAGCTTCCCCCTAGTATATAACAGCCAAGCCACGCCTACCCCGGGTAGTATACAGCCGAGCCCAGCCTTCCCCGTGTAGTACACAGACAGCCCAGCCTGCTCCCATGTAGTAACTTCCAGACGAGCTTGCCCCCAGTAGTATACAAGCCACCCAGGCCTTCCCCCCGTAGCATACAGCCAGCCCACCTGCTCCGTGTAGTATACAGCCACCCCTGCCTGCCCCCCGGTAGTATCAGCCTCACCAGCTTCCCCCAGTAGTATCAGCCTGCCCCGCCTTCCCCCAGTAGTAATATAGCCCGCCCAGGCTTGCCCCGTTAGTATAACAGCCAGCCCATATTTCCATCCCCTAGTATATACAGCCCCGCAAGCCTGCCACGTGGAGTATAACACCAGCGCCAGCCTGCCCCCCGTGTAATCAACAGAAGTCAGCCTGCACCCATGTATTATACAGCAGCCCACTTGCCCCCCAGTAGTATACAGCATCCAGCCTTGCCCCATGTAATATACAGGGTGCCCAGCTTGCTCCAGTAGTATAGAGCCCCCACCTGTTTCCCCATGCAGTAATAACAGCCACCCCTCGCGTTGCCCCCATAATTATACATCCCCACAGCCTCCCCGTGTAGTAATATACAGGCCGGCCCAGCCTGCCCGTTTATCATACAGCCAGCCCCCATGTATTACACAGCCAGCCCAGCTGCCGCCCAGTATATACACCAGCCCAGCCCAGAGCTAGTAAATAAACCAGCTCCGCTTGCTCCAGTATAAACAGCCAGGCCCCAGCCCTCACCGCCAGTAATATCCAGCCAGCCCAGCCTGCCCCGTTAGTATACATTAGCAGGGGTGTACCAAGCCTGTCTGCGGATCCCTGAGGCGGCCATAAGAGACGCCGCACGCCCCCAGCGCCTCCCTTATAGGTAATATATCTGGTGTTCCAGACACAATCCTCATATTGGTTTGGGTGTGAAATATTAAGCAACGCAAATTCATACAGTGGCTGCCATATAGTATAAAAGGCATACACGTAGCGCATGTAGTTATAAAAATGCATATAGTTTACCGCCATGTAGTATAATACGTACACGTGTCGCCCATGTAGTAACAATGCATTACAAGCGCACCACCAATGTATTGTCAATGCATACGCTTCGCCATGTAGTTAGAAATTCCTACACGTAACCACCATGTAGTATAAAAATGGCATACGTGTGCCCTCATGTAAGTATAAATGCATACAGCTACCGCCAGGGTATTATAAAATGCATACGGGTTCGTGTGAGTGAACTTATACCCCAGTGTTGGAATGGTGTTACTAGATTTTGCTTTTAATCGTGAAACAAAAAATAGGGTCAGTTGATATGTATTATTTGTAAAGTCGGTGATGTGGGGTACAGATACCATCCATGAGCATGATGCCACGATGCCATTTTGACCAGGCGAGGTGAGTAATCACAAGTTACTGTGGTGGTTGAGGGGGTGGTTGGGGGTGTGGGAGGTGATTCGTGGTGATGGTGAAAGGTTCGCATTTAAGATCCAGGGAATGTGGTTTGGTGTAGTCAAATATTGCAAAATGCTAATTCCTGTGCCATTTTTACCTGTGTCAGCAAATGTTTGTGCCTGTGCTAGATAGTCAATGGCCAGTCTCTGAAGGAAAACAAATAATGCGTCACATTCCCAATCAATAGCAATGCTAATGTCTGCGTGAGTCACAGTGTTTTACTATTGTGGCCAAACAAATCCAAATACTAGATGTTCTTTCAAGAGACAATGCCATCGGACACGACGGTACAAACAATCTATCGGAGCCTTTCCAATGCAGCAAACAGGAAAGGCGAAATTTCAGCTTATCTCCAGATGAAAGGAGGGTTCACTAGCTAGAGCACGAATTCATAACTACTTTATAGGAAATGGTCTTAGAGTCAGTCAACCAAATTTGACCAATGGTGATGGAAACACGTATATTTTCAATGGATACGAAAACCAGCTCACTGCTTCCTGATGGTCAGCATGTGTGCACAGGATCCAGCGCGGGACAGCAACAATTAGAAAGGACAATCTAGAGTCACGTCTCTCCAGGATTATAATGGCAAAGTTTATTGTAGCAAACATACAAGATCAACGAATGTTCGAGTTGGCCTTCTTGTGATGTCATACAGGTGCACTGCTTGTTACAGTAATCAGGAGCTGTGTCGTGATAAAGAGCCTGCACATGGATGAACATAACCTTAAAAAAGACATGGGCTAATTATGTAAATTCAAAGGATATTATTTAAATACTTCGTTCAACCCCCATGATGTGGGGATGTGCTAATCATGCCACTTATGTTGACCTGGACTGCCAAATGTGTTCCAGTGCAGAATTTTTAAAAATTTTTGTATATTATAAAAAAAAATATATTTTTTTTATATTCCCAATCCACACCTCAGTGGGTGGTAAATAGATTCTATTGTAATGTGGGGATTATTGTGAATAAAATTGCTCACAGCCTTGGAGTGTAAAAATATGAAAGGGATTCTAGACATTACACTAAACAGCTCTATACACCATGTGGCCAACTAATAACAAATGGGGTTCAGCACTTAAAAGAGATCCTCTACTCACGCTAAGCCAGATGAGCAAAGCTGGAAGCACATGGCCTTTATAAGACATATATCCCTATAATATACATGTAACACTTACGAAATAACATGATTATTTTATACACATTGGGGCAGATTTATTACCCGGTATTCGCGATCCAGTGGCGCGTCTCTGCGCTGGATTTCGGGGTTTGGCAGGATTTATAAAGGGAGGTCCTCCGCCGTCAACAGGTGGCATGTGCGTGAAAAGCATCTGACGCCATGGAGTTCAACGGCTGGGTGAGGGAAGTTTTACATTCCCCTCACCTGCCATATCCCAAACTTATAAGAACGCTACTACACTTAACTTGGTGGAGGCTGGGACCGAGTCTGACCCTGGGGCTGGTCATATACTGCCGACGCCGAGGATTGCGGGGCCTACCTCGGTCCAGGTCTCAAAGGCCTACTATACCTCCTCCTCCTCCCACCCCTCCTCCACCTCCTCCTCCGAACTACCATCCGTGGGCATGGCGCCATCAGTCGCCATGAAAATTATAATTTTTTCAAAGTAAACGCTTCTGGCCCCCAGGCTCATTTTGGGTGGGGAGGAGCCAAGAGACAGGGGCTTGGACAGGGAAAAGCTCGCCTGGCGGTGGACCGCCAGCTCCATCCCAAGATTAGGCAGCCTCAGAGGCATCCATGCATGCTGCCCCTGCTGTTTCCTGTCCATTTTGCCTCCACGATCCTCCACAGCGTCCACCAATGTCTCATTTCAACTCTCTATACCCCAGACGCTGGAGCACGAGAGCATATGCAGCACATCATCCCCTTATCAAACGAGCTGTGTCAGGCAGAATTTTCAGGTGTTTCACCAGATACATAGTGAAACTTGCTCACTGCAGTCCCACAGTCACAGATTATGGATTGCATTAAAACCTTCAAGTAACCCACAGGAAGGAACTAATACATGGTTCAAGTGTTTATAAAAATAAAAAGACTATATCATAATCACTCTATACCCTTTTCCAATTTAGTAATGAAATAACAGCAAAAAAAAAGCTTTGAAAATAAGCAAATTCTTAGGCAATTGGTCAAAAGAAAGTGTGGGAATTCCCAGCGTAAAAATGATGTTTATAATTATATATATAGTACCTACAATTCTTAACAATGTTGACATATGTCTCCCAATGAAAATACCAGAGTGTTATTTGCAGATGATATTTGAAATGTTTCTTGCAGTTATTTATGTAGGAACATTCAATGTAGTCAGTGTATCTATATAGAGGTTAATGTACAGGATAGGGAGGAGCTAAGTGTGACAATCACTTTGTCAGTAGGGATGTATGATAGGTCAGTGTTATCAGTACGAGGTCATTGTACAGGGAAGAGGGGGAGGAGATAAGCTGTGGACATAATCTATGTCAGTAGTGATGTAATGATGGGGTCACTGTATCTTACAGAGGTCATTGTACATGGAGGGGAGGAAGGAGAAAGCTGTGACATAATCTATTGTCAGTAGTGATTGTAAGATGGGTCACTGTATCTATACAGAGGGTCATTGTACAGGGAGGGGGAGGAGATAAGATGTGACAATCTTTGTCAGTAGTGATGTTAATGGATGGGTCAGTGGTTAATCTATACTAGAGGTTCATTGCATGGAGGAGGAGATCAAGCTGTGACTAATGTATTGTCAGTAGTGATGTAATGAGGGTCAGTGTTATTCTATATAGAGTCATGTACAGGGAGGGGGAGGGAGGGATAAGTCTGTGACATCATCTATGTCATAGTGATGTAAGATGGGTCACTGTTTATCATTGAGGTCATATGTCAGGAGGGGAGGAGATAAGCCTGTGCATCATCTATTGTCAGAGGAGTGATTGTATACGATAGGTCAGTGTTATCTATATAGAGGATCATGTCACGGGAGGGGGAGGAGATAAGCTGTGGACATCATGTATTGTCAGTAGGATGTGATGATGGTGCAGTGTGTTATCTATTTAGAGGTCCATTGTACAGGGAGGGGAGGAAGATAAGATGTGACATAATTCTATGTGTACAGTAGTGATGTACTGATGGGAGTGTTATCTATATATGAGGTATTGTACAGGGGGGGGAGGAGGATAAGCTTGAATTATTATTGTCAGTAGTTGATGTTACTGATGGGTCAGTGTTATATCTATATAGAGGTCATTTACAGAGAGGGGGAGGAGATAAGATGTGACATAATATCTATGCCAGTAGTGATGTAATGATGGGGTCAGTGTTATTATATAGAGTCATGTACAGGGAGGGGGAGGAAATAGCGTGACTCATATATGTCAGTAGTGATGTATAGTAGGGTCAGTGTTATCTATGATAGAGGTATTGTACAGGAGAGAGGAGGAGATAAGCTGTACGTGAATCCCATCTATTGTCAGTAGTGATGAATGATGGGTCGTGTTCTATACCGAGGTCATTGTACAAGGCAGGGGGAGGAGATAGCGTGGACTCATCTATTGTCAGTAAATGATTGTAATGCATGGGCAGTGTTATCTATATAGAGGAATGTTACGGGAGGGGGAGGAGATAAGCTGTGACATATTATTGTCAGTAGTGATGTAATGATGGGTCATGTTATTCTTTAAGAGGTCATTGTCAAGGGGGGGAGGAGGAGATAAGCTAGTGACATCATTATGTTAGTATGATTGTAATGATGGGTCAAGTGTAATCTATCATCGAGGTCATTTGCACAGGGAGGGGGAGGAGATAAGTGTGACATTCATCTATGGTTTACTCAGAAATTTGTATTAGTATTATGTGTCTGATATATCAGAGCAATGTTAATAGAAAATATCAATTGCAAATATCATATTATATACTCATATACAATCATTGTTAACAGAGATTGGCATTTATTCTGTTTATAAGTATAGTGGATTCTTTTGGTGCACATGAGTCTAGGAGCGGAAGGGACTGGCTTCAGCGTCAAGAGCTACTAGTAATATTAATGTTTTGAAGCCAATACAAACAAGGTAAAAACGGGAGGACAACATGGCTATGATGTTTACGGTACACTGAAAAATAATCACGGAATAACAGGACAAATGTGCCATATATTATTGGCAGAGAATCCTCTGCATCAATAAACTCAAAACATTGATGATGTGAATGTTTGAGATAATGGTCTATATCTGCATCTTTAATTTTTCATGCTGTTTTTAACACACTTACATCCCTCACAAGATTTAAAATTTTAGGAATTTTTTTGGTTCACTCCAATATGTTGAATTATGGGGGGTATTATTACTTGGCTTTTATCGGGAAAAACTGGTTTGATTTTTTTTCTCTTAAACCTGTAATTTATGATGTGTTGGGACCACAATTTGGTGTTTCCGACACTTAGCAAAATTTTGTGGCCTCTTGTTGAATCCACCAGTTTCTGGACTTCTCTTTTTTGGAAGTTTTGATATTTTTGTGGCGCAAAAAGGAGACCAATAAAAGTGGTCTAGGGAGTTCTAAAACTTTTAAATCCAAACGCCAATTCATTACATCACCTTGCACTACAAATACCGTCCGATATATACAAACTATAAGCATAGTTTTTCAGACAAAAAAAATGTGACTGAAAACCCAACAAAAAATTCTGGCTATACTCGAGTTAAAAAAATTATCAAAAACTCCTTTCCGGCTTCCCCCACTGTTTGGCTATTATATGGGGCAGGGCAGGTGCTGGCATATGACTAGATGGGCAGGGTGCCGGCCAGCTATATAATGGGGGAGGGCTGGCCAAAGGCATTCCACCCTTGGCTTACTGATCATAGGTTTTCCCGGTTTTGTGGTAAAACTTAGGGGCATCGCCTTATGAACTTGGGTCGGTATACGCGTATATAGGTATATCCAATGAAAAATATAGGAACGGTTCCTAATACACCCTGAACCATAATAAATACCCCTCTCTTGGGTTACTATCAACAACAACCGAGACGAGCACACCCATAACAGTTACAGTTATTTAAAATGAAACTCCAGGCCAACAAACATCTCTTGTATATGCTCCATGATGTGGTGTTCTTCCTGCTGGTAAACTTGTGCAGGTTTAAACTCTTCTGCATTCTATTTAGGCAGGTCCTAAGTGGCGCTTAAAGTTTTGAGCCAAAAAATCGAAAAAAAAAAACCAATAGTATAGGGCGCCAACACTTCATAAATATTTAGGTGCGAGAGTGCAGAGAGGAACAAAACAGCACGTTTCAACTTTGAAAGGGCCATAATTAAGCCCCCAACAGTCTTTCACTCACAAAGACGTTACATTCTACACACGATGCACACAAATAGAGAATTAAAATCATCAAAGGATTACCCAAACAACAGTGCATTACACAAATACAGCAATATATATATATATATTTATATATTAATAATATATTTTTGTATGGGCACTGATATAATATGACATATATGCTATGTACTTTAGCTGTACAAGTGAGAATGATGCATATATGGTGCCCATCCTCTATTCATTAGTGGTCGGATGCTGGGGCCCACTGACACATGCGGGCCCCAAAGCAGCTGCCTTATGGCTGCTACTCCTGTGTTACCGTTACACTGGTGACATCATTGGGCGGAACCTCCCTTGCATCCTTACCCCACTGCCTCCAATAGTCTACTTTGAACATAACCGGATCAGCAGGACGCGAGCAGGATGGAAAGACGCAGTGGTACGATACATACCACAGTATTTGTCTCCATCTGCCTGTAGATGCCAGGATTGCTGGAGGCTTTTCTTTGGGGGGCTTTTATCTTACAACGTGCACATGCCGCCATCTGAAAGGGTACCCTTAGGTGACCTCTGTAGGTGGCAGCTGATAGAATGATAAAAATCATGGCTATAAAAGACATATTTTATAGCTTTTCCCTGTTGCTTTAAACCAGTTCTACACGAAGGAATACAATAAACCGTGTATTTTTTGATGTGTTTAGTATTCAAAGAGCCATTTCCTTTATTCTATCTAGGTTCAGATGACATAGATACTTCTACAGATCATTCCTTCTGAAAAAAAGAGTTTTCCCATTCCCCCTCTCAAAATAATCTGTCATCCTTGGTTCTCCACACAGTCTATAATACCCTTTAATGACCCCCCCGAAACTGTCATGCTTCCGATTATTATTGGGACCTTCACAAAAAAAACATGTAATTTAGTGATTTCATGACAGATGTTACTTTTCAATGACATTGGTGCATTTTACCATCTCCTCTTTCTACAAAAAAAACTTAATGGGGCACACTTTACTTACTCAGTTCCTTGGAGTTACACCACAGTGAATTGTCTGCTATAATTGCACATGTGCCGTGATTACTAGATAAGATCGTGTCGCGTCCCGATTATCCTGGCATGTGTCTGCGTCCCTGCAAGGTCCGCCGGAATTCACCTCGGTGTATGTAAGTGCATTGGAGGCAAAACCACATTTGAATCTAAATCCCACGCTCAGTCCGAATCAGTCAGAGCCGTAACGGACGGCAATCCCCCGATTTCGTCGGAGCATGAAAGCCAGCGCAGCTGCGACACAATCGATCGCATGCGGACAATAATCCGAGCACGATCCGTTACATACCTATCAAAGTGCGCAAATCCCGAAAACCCGAACAGTCCGACAAAAGTCGGTCCGCAAACCTCAGTAGTAAATAAGCCCAATGAATGAGGATTACTATTTGCTAGATAAAAACAGATATGCCCAATAACAATACTGTATTAATCATGACATTGCTTTTTCCTGACAATCATTAACACACGCTGTATCTTGACTTCTTTGTTATATCTTAGCATTAGTAAAATATAGCCTGTACTGAACATACATCGCACTATGGCTTCGGTATAGTCCTCAGATGATTCATTTATAAACTAGCATGAGAAAGCAGTGGCTGTTGTGTGAGATTAGAATAAGTATCAAACTGCTAGACTTCTCCCTGCTTAACAAATACGACATCTACTGGAAATAACTTTGATAAAACAATATTCAAGAGTAACTTACAGGAAGTACCCCTACTTAAGAACACCAGACGGACAGAGACCCCATAGTTAAAACAGAATGCCCACTGTGATCTCTGAGTGAAGCTCTCAAAATGCTTTTATACAGTCCAGTACAATGCTAGCCTATAAGTGTCTTAATGACGCTTATTGATAATCCTCCTTACAGCAAAAAATTTTTAAGCTCCAATTGTCACTGGGCAAAAACGATTTTTGTCTGGAACTACAATTATAAAAATCCCAGTTTGAACTACATACAAATTCAATAAGAAAACAAAAACTCATGGAACACGATCTGTATGTTAACCCGGCGACTGCCTCTATGGAAGGAAAACTTTCCAATATATATATTAGAAAAAGGGCTTCTTTTATTCTGGTACTTTTTCTTCCCTTTGTAACTGATTATGACCCCCAAATCCCCAAATCCAACTTGTATGAAATAGACAAGCAGCGTCTTATGGAGGTTCAAATTACAAAGGAAGTTTAAGATTTGAAAGGGAGGAGGATTAATAGATAGAAGTCTAGAGAAAGGATATACACACAAACAGATCGAGGTAAAACAGGAAGTGCTTTATTCACCTCATTGCGGCGGGTCAGTCTGTGACTTATATATACAGACATCCGGTTATTGGTACAGGATAGTTTGTAGGTTTTAATTATGTTGAATTTTGTGTGTAAGTGGGACATCATATATTTTAATGGTAACTCCAGCCCAATAATTTTGACATGTGTGACAAGTAATTAGATTTCATTACAGGACAACCTTACAGACTGATCATTGCAGCATGGCTAAAGTAAGCACCACAGAGCTCCACCAGAGGTCACAGGGCAGAGGGGTCCATCTGTAACTAGGGGGGCTTTGTCTTGTAAGTCGGTGTTTTAAAGGTAAAATACCATTAGAAAGACTGCTATCAGATGTAGATCCGATGGTAGATTCCTCCTTCTGCCTCTGCCCTAATCGTAATTTAAAATCCTGGAACCAAACTAACTGCTAAAAACTTATTTTAGAATAATGTAAATAACTGCAAAGCCTAAGGGGGCGTGTACTTGCTTGGCTGAGAACTGGAGCTAGGGCTAGTTACAAGCCCCAGCTAGCCTCTGACAGTTACATGTTACATATTACTAAAGTAAAGTTTTAGCAAGTTATGTTAGGTTCCAGGAATTAAATACGATCAGGCAGAGGCTAGCGGAGGACTCTCCATCAGATCTACTCCTGATGTAAATTTCCGTCCATGGAGGTTCTTTCTTAAGTTGGGGACGGCCTGGTGACATCATGATTCATGATGACTTTCAAGATAGAGTTATGGAATATATACTAGAACTTGTTGCACCTACCCCTCGGGACAACTGAGGAGGAAACAAACTGAGGAGAAAGATGTGATTTGTAGATGTAGCTATAGCAAGTTGTTTTTCATTGCTGTTATAATGAGGATTTATTAATTTTGGGAACAACTTTGATACTTTAAGTTGATCGTTGCAGCCTGAGGCAAAAGATCGTAAATACCCAATGCAGGGGAGCATACCGAAGTATATTGCTTACAAGAGGTCCATTGAAAGAAGGTCTCCTAGTTAGCCGGTTGTTCGTATTGGGGACCGCCTATATTTTATTTATGTACACATAATTGATATACGACACTGGGCTGTTATTCTTATTGGGCCTTAAGGGCCACGTGAACACAAGTGGGGATTCATGTCTTGTTATACTTTACCATTTAAAACACTAAGCAACTATATTTAACCCATTAAGGACGCAACAATTTTGTAGCTAAGGCTCAGGACACCATTTTTTGAGATTCTGACCTGACGTGGCCTTTATGGTTATAACTGTTGAACACTTTACTATCAAAGGATCTGAGATTGTTTTTTCCCCACATGTTTATTGCATTTAGTGCTAAATTTTGTGATAAGTTGTATACGTTTATTTACAAAAAAAGAAAAAAAAATTATGATTTTTTTTTTAAAAAATTAGCTATTTTGGAAATTCGATATCATTGAGTTTCAGGCAGAAGATTTAAAATAAGTTGCTGAATAACATTCCCAATTCTACTTTACATTTTAATCATTTTTGAAATTTCTAAATAAGTATTTTGAGGTCACGCGGTCTACTCAAATCAGAATATCGCTTTTTGGATTGTTTGAATTGACTATTGTTGGGGTATGAATACTTGTTTTGAATATTAAAATTTTTACATATTTAACATCAAACCCTCCTATATAACCAACCCATTTCAATTTCCACCACTCAAATAAAATGGACAGTTTTTATTTACATTTAGCCCTAAAATTTAACACATTTTCAAAAGCTTAAAAAGAGACTCACCATCTCCACAATTGTTCTGCAATTTCTCCCGCGTACAGAGGACCAACCGAGATGTGGCAGCATATTGTTTTAGGGACGCCAAGAGGCGCAGAAGGGGGAGCGCCCTGCAGTAGCGCCAGGATTTTTTTCCTCATGGGCCCCTTTTGTAGGCTATAAATTGTGCTTTTTCGTTTTGGGGCCATGTGATGGAATTTTTTTTTGTGCGGAGACTGAGATCTTTCCCTTCGTGTACCATTTGGGGTTGGTATCTCATATTGTGAAAATTAGGAACTTTTTTTTGAGGGCGGAGTAAAAAGCATCAATTCTGTACTGGATTTATCTTTTTTTTGGTGTTACCAGTGATATCTAATAATCCTGTATCTTTCTAATTCTATAGGGTTGATACGATTACGGGGATACCAGGACATTAAATTTTCTCCCGTTTACTAAATTTGTCAAATAAAACCGGAATGTTGGAAAAATCTATCATTTTTGTTGCCTTCTTCAAGTGTTATAACAGTATTACTTTCTTTTGTCTACGGAGCTGGTTGATAGCTGTTTTTCGGGACAATGTGTTCTTTGCCAGTACTTCCCAGAGTACATATGTTTTTCTGATCACTATTATAGCATTTGTGGGAGATGAATAGGAAAAAATATATTTTTGGAGGGTTTATAACAGTTTTTTGACCGGGTCATCGTGAGGGTTTCATATTATTCACTGTTATTCTACAGTTGGTTAACGGACAGGGTGGGTGATAATATATATGTGGTGTTTGTGTATGATTAGACTTTTTTGCATTATATGTCTTTTATGTATGGGAAAATATGCGGCTTATGGGCATTTTTTTGATTTTACTTTATTTTTATTGAATAACCTTTTTTTTTTTATCTTTTTCCTGTTTCACCACTGGGACATGAACAAGCAATCATTGATTATGAAGTATTGGAGGGATTAACCGTGTCAGCCGAGGAGAACGCCGCTGGATCGCCGGGACTGGACGGGTAAGGTAAGTAAAATCTGTCATTACTGAATCCAGCCATGTGCTAACAAATGTTTTACTATTAATTTCTGTAGAAAACTAGTATCTAACCGGTATAATCCACCCCCCCCCCCCCAAATATAAGCGGGCCCCTAATTTTACACCAAAAACCTGGTAAAACCTAGATTTTTGTTGGCTAAATAAGGCTATACTCGAAGTATATATGGTAAATTAAATTAAATGGAAACAGCAATAAATAACAGATAAACATGTACATGATGTTATGTCTTACTTTGTTGAGTTTACACTTGTTAACTTAAGGCGCGCACAGACACCACTGTATTAGAGCAAATAGCTAGATGGAACTGGAATTGATTCCTTCATTTTTTTGCTTTAAGTTCGTGAACGCACAACAAAAAAAATGCTACACAGACAAGCTTACTGATGTGCTGGTTAAATTCTCCTAGAATGGAAAATTGGAATGTTTTATGTTTTTAAAACATCTGTTGCACCAATGAGCTTTGCGATTACCCATGTTATAGCGAAACTTCAAAGGTGGTTCCCAGTTTCAGCAAATAATGTTGTTGATTGTACGATTGTTGAAAAAAGTAACCAATTTTCCATATTACTTCTATATCAATTCCTTGTTTCTAGATCTCTGCTTGCTGTGCATTCTATAAGAAGTTCTATGTTTCCGTAGACACGAATGGTCCCTGGTAGTGATGTCCACAGCGCACGGTCATCATTACAGTAGTGATATAACGAGCGCTTGCATTCTCGTGGACATTACATGACAGGGACAGGTGTGTATTAGAGATGAGCGAGCACTAAAATGCTCGGGGTACTGTTATCTCGAGACAAACTTTTACCGATTCTCGATGCTCTCCGAATAATGAGCCCCATTGAAGTCAATGGGAGACTCGAGCATTTTTCAGGGGACCAAGCTCTGCACAGGACGCTTGGCCAAAACCTCGGAACCTCGAAAAGGATGGAAAAGCACCAAGGAAATGACAAATTTACACGGAAACAGACAGGGGCAGCATGCATGGATGCCTTGAGGCTGCTTAATGCACCCATTTGCCAAAAATTATGGCAACAGCATGCCATGACAGAGGTGACCAAAGAGGTAGGATAGCATCTAAAACATGCAATAATGGACCCGACACTAAGGGGGAGCATGCAAGAGGCAGGCAGCGGCAGCAGTGGAGCGCTAGAGAGTCTCATGGGAAACATACCCTAATGGAACTCAGGTTTCACCAAAGGAGTGAGAATGAGTTCCATGTGACACAAAAGGTTGAAGGTATATTTAGCCAAAAAACAGCATGGTGGCGACATGTGACCGTTCATAACGATTCTGGGTGAAACACCCGAAAAAATGAAGCCTGACAAAGCATTTTGATAATCTATGGGTGGGGGACGACATGTGGGAAGGCAGCCATGGAGACAACCTTCCATGAGTAAGAGCGACAGTTGGGGCATTCATATTGCGCTGCTATTTGATTGCAACTTCAGGCTCCGCATGGCGGCGAATATGGGCCCTGCTGCCGCTGCCTCTGCATGCCGTCCCCTATAGTGTCAGGGTCAATTATTGCATGTTTTAGATGCTATCTAGCCTCATTCGGTCACTCTATCATGGCCATGCTGTTGCCCATAATTTTGGCATAATGGTACGATTAAGCAGCCTCAGAGGCATCCATGCATGCTGCCCCTGCTGTTTCCTGTCCATTTCCTTGGTGTTTCCATCCTTTTCTGAGGTTCCCAGGTGTTTGGCCAAGCTTCCCTGTGCAGAGCCTTGGTCCCCTTGAAAAATGCTTGAGTCTCCCATTGACTTCAATGGGGCTCGTTATTCTAGACGAGCACTCGAGCATCGGGAAAAGTTCATCTCGAATAACGAGTACCCGAGCATTTTAGTGCTCGCTCATCTCACTCTGTCATGGCCATGCTGTTGCCCATAATTTTGGCATAATGGTGCGATTAAGCAGCCTCAGAGGCATCCATGCATGCTGCCCCTGCTGTTTCCTGTCCATTTCCTTGGTGTTTCCATCCTTTTCTGAGGTTCCCAGGTGTTTGGCCAAGCTTCCCTGTGCAGAGCCTTGGTCCCCTTGAAAAATGCTCGAGTCTCCCATTGACTTCAATGGGGCTCATTATTCGAGACGAGCACTCGAGCATCGGGAAAAGTTTGTCTCGAATAACGAGTACCCGAGCATTTTAGTGCTCGCTCATCTCTAATAAACACCTGTCCCTGGTCATGTAATGTCACACAGATGCAGCGGCTCGTTATATCACATTACTGTAATGAGCCGTGCGTCTGTGTGACATCACATGACCAGGGACAGATTCGTGTCTACAGGAAACATAGAAGCTTCTTATAGAATGACAGCAAGCAGAGAACTAGAAAACCCTTAGGAATTGATATAGAAAGTATACTGGAAAATTTTACAACTTTTTATCATAGAAGCAACAACATTTATTTGCTGAAACGGGAACCTACCTTTAAGTTTCCACACTTTTGAATGTTCCAACTACTTTAATCATGACATACAATTTATTAGGTACACCATGCTAGTAACGGGTAGGACCGCCTTTTGCCTTCAGAACTGCCTCAATTCTTCATGGCATAGATTCAACAAGGTGCTGGAAGCATCCTAGAGATTTTGGTCCTATTGACATGATGGCATCACACAGTTGCCGCAGATTTGTCGGCTGCACATCCATGATGCGAATCTCCCGTCACACATCCCAAAGATGCTCTATTGGATTAGATCTGGTGAACTGTGGAGGCCATTTGAGTCAGTGACCTCATGTCATGTTCAAGAAACCAGACTGAGATTATTCCAGCTTTATGACATGGCGCATTATCCTGCTGAAAGTAGCCATCAGATGTTGGGTACATGTGGTCATAAAGGGATGGACATGGTCAGCAACCAATACTCAGGTAGGCTGTGGCGTTGCAACGATGCTCAATTGGTACCAAGGGGCCCAAAGAGTGCCAAGAAATATTCCCCACAACCATGACACCACCACCACCAGCCTGAACCGGTTGATACAAGCAGGATGGATCCATGCTTCATAGGCACTCAAATCACCTTTCTTCCCCATACTGATGCTCGGTTTGAACTGCAGGAGATTGTCTTGACCATGTCTACATGCCTAAATGCACTGAGTTGCCGCCATGTGATTGGCTGATTAGAAATTGATTGTTAACGAGCAGTTGGACAGGTGTACCTAATAAAGTGGCCGGTGAGTGTATGTTAAAGGGGGATTGATTTAGTTTGTGTCCGATGACATAAAGTATGTCCTCCCGTAAATACTCAGGCTGTCTAATATATTATACAACTAATACATTAAAATCGTAATAGATAGAAAAACAAGGCAAAAATGTAGTACAAACATACATGGATTCAGAAGAAACAAAATGCTAAATCTGACTGATACATGTAGGAAGTAAAACATGCCTGCAAGCAACACTAGGAATACTTATCGCATTCGTACTGAGAAATGTTAATTTGCAAGCGTGATGGCAATCAAAACTGGTTACGAAATCCAAGCACGGAGTTGTCGAGATGCCTATGAAGTGGGATATGTCACCTGGGGAACCCCCTCACCACTGAATGCGGGGAGGAATGTGGGGGGATTAGTGTACATCTAATATAGACATCTTCACCAGGGCCCCCATCCTGCGGAGCGACATATGTGCTCAGTGTAGCTTAATATGTCTTTCTGTCCTGCTTTTTTTGGGGGACCGGAAGCACAGTGGCTAAACAGAGGCAAGAACTATGCTTCCAAACGTATTCCATGCCAAGCATATATGCCACGGGTTCCCCCGCGATCCGAGACATCCGTGCCCCTCTCTCACCTCTCCACGCTCTTGCTCCCTTCTGGCTTAGGCCGCACGCGTGTCCCCTCTCCTTAGGGCGCGCGCATGCCGGCCCTTAAAGATTTAAAGGGCCAATGCATTGCTGATTGGTGCTGGCACTTCCAGGTTTTCCTTAAAGGCCAGCTATTCCCATCATTCCCCGCCGGATTTTTGAGCTCATTGCCTAAGAGATAGCTTCCTGTACCTGCCTTGCCTTGATCTCTTGTTGCCAACCCCGGACCTGAACTCTGACCTATGTATCTCAGCTGCCAGCCCTGACTACCTGCCTGTACCCGACCTTGGCTGCCACCGTGGGCACCTGTGGAACGACCTGTTGGCACCGCGTCGTAGCAAGACCATCCCGCTTTGCGGCGGCCTCTGGTGAAGACCGGGTGCCACTTAGACTCCGGTCCCAAGTGTCGGCTAGTACCATCTCCTGTGGTGGTCCAGAGGGTTCACTGACCTTGAACCCTGACAGTATTCATCGGCCGCTTTCCTGGCATACGCTTAGCGTATACATAAAACGTGGTGTGAACCCAGGTAAAGGTGTTCAGTTAATCGCTCTTCAAATTTACGAATTGTACATCCCATATACAGCAAATCACAAGCTTTGCAATAAATAACATACACAACATAATTGCTGTTGCAGTTAAGATGTTTTTTTTTTAATATTGTATGTGTGTGTGTATTCTCTTTGTTTGAAAACATTTTAGTATTCCTTGCAACCCCGCATGTAACACATGGATAGATACCACATTTAAAAAAATCCCTTGGTAGTTAACCATGCATTTCTTTGTGATGGTTTAGTGGAAAACATACTAGGAGAAATTACCTAATGTGGGCAATTTCTTGGATACTACTATACACCCCTTTTTGGAGGATATTAGCAAGTTTTTCATTCTCGATTAAAATTGGAAGATGTTTCTGAATGATATTTAAATTTGCTTAAATTGATTACTAAATTGCAATACTAAACAGAGGGTGTTATTTTCTTGTTTATTGGGACTGTTTATTGTCACGGGTGCTCCGCCGTGTGCCCGCTGCTGTCCCCGCTGCCCCATGTGTATACTCACATGTCCCGGTTCCTGTCTCCTCGCTCCTGGCTCCGGCCCGTTGGGCGGTGCTCCTGCTGTCTGACGAGCTCGCGGGCGTCTCCGCTGCTAAGGCGAGACTCTCCAGGAGGGCCATCGTCCTCCTTATTGGCGCTGGCATTCCGGCTCTGCTATATAGCCTGGCGACTCCCAGCATTCCCGGCCAGAAAGCCTGCCGAGGTCCTGCCAGCCGTCCTGCCGAGGTCCTGCCTTCCCGTGGTCCAGCTTTCCCGTGGTCCATCCTTCCTGTGTCCCTACCTTGGCTGCCAAAGCGGGCCTAGTCGCACCCATGGAGCGACCTGGTGGCTCCCTGCCGCAGCAGGACCATCCTGCTTTGCGGTGGGCTCTGGAGAAGAACAGGAGTCCACTTAGACTCCGCTCCCGGGTTGCGGCTGGTATCTTTATCTCCCGTGGTGGTCCAGGGAGTCCACAAGACTTTAGTCCTAAGGGACTATTCCCCGAGATTGTGACATTTATGTGTTTACTTCTATGTAGCGGAACACCCTTTCACCGGGCACCAGCTATATCATTTCCCCGTTAACACCTATACTTCATGCCATGATTAAGAGAGCTTGGAACACTCAAAACGTATAGGCTGAAATATACCCCGCTTGTTGTAATGGCGTTACTATGATTTTGCTTTTAATCTGTGAATTTGCAAATCACAAAATTAAAGGTTGAAACAAACGACAACCGGTGCCGGCTTGTATTATTTGCTAGATTTCTTCTTTATACATGTCCCACTGAAGCCTGTATCAATAGGATAAGAGCCACTATTCTTCTAAAACTGACTTTTAATGATGTCTCCTTTTCCAGTCATGGAAGTGGAAGCTTTATAAAGTCAAATTATCTCGCCCCCTCACTCACAATGATGACCCCAACCCCCTCAAGGGCACTGCTAATCCTGTCCCCTCACTCACACTGCTAATCCTGCCCCCTCACTAAGGGTAAGGGGTGTCAGGTCCAGGGGTAGTGGACCCACTGGACCACCGCGGACGATAACGTAACCCGACACCTGGGACTGAAATCTAAGTAGCACCCAGTTTTCAACAGAGCCTGACACATAGCAGGTGGGACTTGCTGCGACGTGGTACCACCAGGTCTTTCCACAAGTGTGACTTTGTCTGCGGTGGCAGCCAAGGCGAGGCACACAGACATTAGTCAGAATCATAGTCTGGGATAGGCAGGAGGTCAGGACGGGCAGCATGGGATCAGAGTTGGGGACGTAACAACAGGTCAAGGCAGGCGGAACAGGATCAGAGTCTAACACAGAACGGGGTCACAACAGGAAATCAACAAACAGGAACTAGGCAGGGGTACAAGATTTTTCAACGATATAGAATATCCGGCAGCGAATGATGGGAGAGGCCGGCTTTTAACCATAACCTGGAATGGCCAGCACCAATCAGCGGTGTGCTGGCCCTTTAAATCTTTACGAGGCAGTCCGCGCATGCCCTAGTAGTCGGAGATGCATGCACACAGCAGCTAGAGCCAGAACAGGAATGGGCACAAGTAAATGGCGCGGTGCTGTGCTAGCGGGGAGCGAGGGACACGGGTGAGCCCATGACCTGCCTTATGGGTCACGGGAGCACCCGTGACAGTACTCCCCCCTTCAGCCTCTCTTTGGGCAGGAGAAATCTCTGCAGGACATCATGTTCCAGGATATTGTCCTCGGGCTCCCAAGATCTCTCCTCAGGCCCGAACCCCTTCCAGTCTACCAAGAAGAACCACTTACCTCTCGTTGTCTTCATGTCTAGGATCTTGGTGGAGTCAGCCTCAGGAGCAGGAGGAGGAACTTGTCGGGAGAAGCAGTTCAGGATGACTGGCTGGAGTTGAGATTCATAGAAGGAGTTCAGGATGTGCATGGTGGGAGAAAGGCACAGCTTGTAGGCAACAGGATTGATGCAACTGAACACCACAAAAGGACCCAGGAATCGTGGACCAAGTTTGTAGCCAGGGATCTTTAGCCGGACATACCTGGAGGACAGCCTGACTTTGTCACCTGGAGAGAAGCTAGGAGAAGGCCTGCGTTTCTTGTCAGCCTGGAGCTTGGTTCGAAGAAGAGTAAAGAAATCAGGCGATACCTTTTTGAGTATGTTTGATTGTGAGATTGTGTCACAAAGAAGAAGCCTACATCAGCCGGAGAAGAGAATTTAATATGAACCCCCTCTGCAGGTTCTCTTTGATGTAGTCCGACATTGCTGCGGTTTCAGGCACAAAGAGTGGGTACACCCGACCCTGAAGAGGAGACGTACCCGGCAACAGATCAACAGGGCTATACTTTGAAGGCATGGATAGTCTCAGTCTAGGTTCAGTGGCAGGCATACAAACTGGAGTAGCAGGAGAAGCCATAGGAATCTGGCGCTGTTGCTGAGTTGCGATCAACTGCTGCAGGATGGCAGTGACTTTTCCAAGCTGTTTACCTTACGTGGCAATCAGCTGAGACTGCTGGACCACAATTGTGGTAAGATCAGCCAGTTTAGGTAGCAAACCGTGGCGGGGTCCATGGCCGGATCTTACTGTCAGGCTCCAGGGGTAGTGGACCCACTGGTCCACCACGGACGATGACGCAAGTCGACACTTGGGAACAGAATCTAAGTGGCCTGTGTGTTAGGCTCTGCACATGTTGTGGATTGTCATGTGCACAGTTGGCATACAATACAGTACATGCAGTTTTATGTCCAATTTTCATGCAGATTTTTTGCATGCGTTTTTTCCCTCTGTTTTTTCCCATCCCTTTAGGCTGAGGGAAATCTACATGAAAACTGCACATTGATGCAGATTTGATGATTTTCAAAATTTAAGATTTTCACTTTCCCATAGACTTCAATGTAAAAATAACATGATCATTATTTTATTTTCCATATTGAACAACCATTTCCCCAAAGAAAAAAAAAACATCAGTCTGCAGGGTGCAGATAGTACTATAGTTTTCTGATCAATTTAAAATTTTAAAAACCTTTGTATATAAATAAAAAGTTTCATTTTGTAACTTCATATTTATTTTTCATAATTTTTAAAATTTTGTCAAAAACATACAGTTGTTTATGTTTTTAATTTTTAAAATTGATGCTTTTAAACAGAAAAAAATGATGATAGCTTAACAAATAAACTATCATAAAATGGGGTTGTTCACATTAAACCCCTCCTCTACCCCTCCCCCCTGCCTGAACACACATGTCACTCAGCAAGATGGAGATCCCCAGCGATTTCAGTCTCCATATAAGGGCACTGACTTCACTAGGAAACCACCAAATACATTGACAACAGCCAATCACTATCTTCTGCTGAGGTTGACTCCTCCCCCTGAATTCAGGGGGAGGATCAGGCAGCAGTATTGCCCCTTATAATCAGACAGTGATACATCAGTGATATACAGTGTAAGTGTAGTGTCCCAAAGTACACCTTTGGGCCCCTCCACAGCAGTGAAAGGGTTAATGTTTATTAATGTGATGTTATGTACTGAAGTGCACTGTTTATAATGTGATAACACTGTTCCCATTGCATTATCCATGTATGCTATGCAAATTGGTTGTACCACTTTAAGGTTCAAGCCCTGCTAGGTTGGGAGGTAGAACCTGTATATGTAGGAGTTACCTAATATTATGAGTGTCAGAGCAGAGTATATAAGGAAAGGACCACCCCCCCAGACATGTGCTCAGTGAGTGTGTCCTCAGTCAGTGAGTGTGTGCTGAGGAGAGTGTCAGCCTGACACAGCAGCAGGAGCCTGACCACAGGCAAAATACCATCATATACAGCTCACAGAGAGGGAGAAATATCACCCCATCACCAAGGTGAGAGGCTAAGGACCCCCAAGTCACCCAGTCTCCAGGAGCAGCTGGATGAATGTCCCAGTATACAGGCCACGGCCTACAACAAGGAGACCAGAGAGAAGCCAGAGGAGCTTAGGCCCAGATATAAGGGTCCAGTGAAGATAGAGAGCACTGCCACAGGAATAGAGGGGTGTAGCAAAGTGACAGTTTGGGGGCTTGGATCTTAATGATACAGAACTGTATTGGAACAAGTGTAAATCTGCTTTCATTATATGGACATTTGTAAGCATTGAAGTAAACTGAGCCGTGAGCTGGGCCTGTTGGATCATCACTCCTGCCTCCTGGTTCTTATTTTACCATCAAGGGCACCCCGATTTACCACCTATAAACCAGGAGATTATAAGCCGGGTGTTTGCCCCGGGGTTTACATGAATCCACACCCCCTTCCGACGCTACAGTGAGCCCCACATCAGTCAGCAGACTACAGAGATTGGTGGGATTAACCCGCTAGCCACTGTGACCCTAAAGCTAGCCAATCACCCTAAGAAGCAGACCGCCACTCGAGGGACCCGCCATCTTGAAGCCTCTGCGTGGGCCGCTACGGTGCCCGCGTTAACCCCTCAGCTGCCACCTCACATGAGAGGGGTTCCTGCATCTGGCCTGCTGACTGTCGCCCACGGGCAAAACAGTGGTCCCGCTCCCTGCATAAGGACACGTTGCTGAACCCCACAAGTTCCTATAATGTACAGTATGTGACAAAGGAAAGGTGACTCCAGCTGCATTATGTACAGGACACACAGGGATCGGACATTTCTATATACAAAGATGAAGCAGTTTTATTACAATTTAAACATAAAATGATACCCAAGTTTTAATTCTTATATTAAAAAAACAACCCCCACAAAAAATACTATTAGTCTGAAAAAATTTTCTAATTGTTATATGATTGGTTGTTTTCAGCAGAATTTTGACAGCTGAAGCTTATTTATAGGATTTTTACTTATTGAGACTTTTTACAAAAAGTAGCATTTCCTGCTCCATAATAACAGCCCCTGGGAAAGTAAGGGAAGCTGCATATGTCTCTAGTGTGAATGTTGGCAGATGGTCTCTAAATATTAGTTCCATACCTGCAGCATGGTGGTAGCAGTGATTCCTGTCAGTCAGGAACAGGGAGGCAGGGCTGTGCAGGGAACAATGAATATACAGGACTCACTTACTGGGATTCCACAAGATCTTCGCTTTCTCGTACTCTCTCTTATTTACAAACAAGACACATGTTTATTTGGTGAAGGTAGAAAGTAGAATACCACCATGAGTTGGTGCTTGAGAATTGTCTTGATCATCATTCCAGGTAGTACACACAATTTGTACTATTGTGATATTGAAGGCTCTGGAATCACAAACAGGGTATGGTGAGTGTTGGTAAGGAGCTTGGTATTATTAATGCTTAAATGCTTGGATAAAGTGCATCGAAACTGCACTGTGTGAATGTAACCAAATGGATAATTGGGCAGCTCCTCTTCATATGGTTTTACTATAGGAACAGTGATCCTCAGTTATGAATGAGGATGTGTTGTACTATGTATAAATTGGAGCTGCAGATAAAACATTCCACTTCATTACGGTATACAGGATAAAAAGATGGATACAAAGAAACAAACGTCAACATGTTTAAGGACAACTCATGGTCATAGCATGTGTCCACTAGGTGGCTCCCCTCCGCCTCCCGCTTTCAGCTCTTTAAGGAGGACGCCTCAATTTCTCTATGTGTAGATGTGGATTGCAATGAAACATAGAGAACAAAGTTAATATGCAGCCTCATATGTAATCTCATATAAACTCATATGTACTTTATGATCCTTACAGAGAAGTACCTTGACCCCTTGCAATAACCCACAGCTTGTAAGACTTACAGATCTGTCTTGAAGAGTGATGTGTAATGTAAAACACATGTACCACATAGTTTAGCTAAATTATAATGTGTGATGATCTCATAAATTTGAATATGTCACTGCTAATGGAGGGGAGGATGGGGCCTGTACGAGAACTGCACCTTGTTATCATGGAGACAGTTCTTCCCATCCACCTCATATTCCACAGGCCAAATTTACAAGATGTATAGCATGTACATACAATGGACTGATATATAATATCTATATATCAGACTGACAGATAAGACCAACATGGAGAGAAAACCAAACACAGCATCAGATCATAGCGATCTCGCGCTGCATCGTAGACTCTTCACTCCTCAGCAGCACCAAAACATTTCTGACTAGTAGCTTCAGAATAGAAAGAATTCCATATGTCTGGGAAGAAAAAGTTGAGCAGCAAAAGGACACCACTATCCTGGACTCTATAACACCTAGAAACATGTGAATCTCAGATTTCTAAACTTTAAAGCATTATAGACCTATGTGCTACAGAACCAGAGATACTGGTGGTTAACCAGGACCTTCAGGGCCAAATTTTTTCAGGTATTTGTGCTTCCGTTTTTCCCATAAACCTTTTCTAGTGGCCCCCTGCCTGAACACACATGTCACTCAGCAAGATGGAGATCCCCAGCGATTTCAGTCTCCATATAAGGGCACTGACTTCACTAGGAAACCACCAAATACATTGACAACAGCCAATCACTATCTTCTGCTGAGGTTGACTCCTCCCCCTGAATTCAGGGGGAGGATCAGGCAGCAGTATTGCCCCTTATAATCAGACAGTGATACATCAGTGATATACAGTGTAAGTGTAGTGTCCCAAAGTACACCTTTGGGCCCCTCCACAGCAGTGAAAGGGTTAATGTTTATTAATGTGATGTTATGTACTGAAGTGCACTGTTTATAATGTGATAACACTGTTCCCATTGCATTATCCATGTATGCTATGTAAATTGGTTGTACCACTTTAAGGTTCAAGCCCTGCTAGGTTGGGAGGTAGAACCTGTATATGTAGGAGTTACCTAATATTCTGAGTGTCAGAGCAGAGTATATAAGGAAAGGACCACCCCCCCAGACATGTGCTCAGTGAGTGTGTCCTCAGTCAGTGAGTGTGTGCTGAGGAGAGTGTCAGCCTGACACAGCAGCAGGAGCCTGACCACAGGCAAAATACCATCATATACAGCTCACAGAGAGGGAGAAATATCACCCCATCACCAAGGTGAGAGACTAAGGACCCCCAAGTCACCCAGTCTCCAGGAGCAGCTGGATGAATGTCCCAGTATACAGGCCACGGCCTACAACAAGGAGACCAGAGAGAAGCCAGAGGAGCTTAGGCCCAGATATAAGGGTCCAGTGAAGATAGAGAGCACTGCCACAGGAATAGAGGGGTGCAGCAAAGTGACAGTTTGGGGGCTTGGATCTTAATGATACAGAACTGTATTGGAACAAGTGTAAATCTGCTTTCATTATATGGACATTTGTAAGCATTGAAGTAAACTGAGCCGTGAGCTGGGCCTGTTGGATCATCACTCCTGCCTCCTGGTTCTTATTTTACCATCAAGGGCACCCCGATTTACCACCTATAAACCAGGAGATTATAAGCCGGGTGTTTGCCCCGGGGTTTACATGAATCCACACCCCCTTCCGACGCTACAGTGAGCCCCACATCAGTCAGCAGACTACAGAGATTGGTGGGATTAACCCGCTAGCCACTGTGACCCTAAAGCTAGCCAATCACCCTAAGAAGCAGACCGCCACTCGAGGGACCCGCCATCTTGAAGCCTCTGCATGGGCCGCTACGGTGCCCGCGTTAACCCCTCAGCTGCCACCTCACATGAGAGGGGTTCCTGCATCTGGCCTGCTGACTGTCGCCCACGGGCAACAGTGGTCCCGCTCCCTGCATAGCGAGGCTTGGCGTTCACGAACAGGATCACCGCCTCTGCGTCTGAGAGGTTGGAAGAGAATAGAGTGTACTGTAAAGCATCGCAGACAATGTTGGAGCTGCATGACCAGTGGTGAAAGAGTTAACAGCCAGAAGTTAGCTACACCAGCGAGTAAACCAAGGAAGAAAAAGAGCGAGAAAAAGGCTGTAAGTCACCGCCATCTTGAGACAGTACTGCAAGAACCGCTAACATAGCGGAGCAAGTGAAGAAGTGTCTAAAGAGCATTCCAGTGAGCTTCATAGAGACAAGTATCCAGCTAAGCTGTAGAGAGTGGACTTAACCGTTCATCTGCCGTGCTGCATCCTGAGATTGATTGTGGTGAGTGTCCATTGGACAGAAAACAGGGTACAGGGAATTAAAGAAATAAATAGAGACTGTGTAACAGAGCAAGTTCCGGGTAGGGGACCCGAAGATAGTGATACCTGCAAGTTTAGCTGCTGCATTGTGAAAATACTGTACCATTGCTAGGGGCAACCAGCAAGTTAAAGTTATAGAGGATGTCTAATGATGGGGACCGTGAGATGCCCAGCCATAGTGGATCATCCCCAGCTATGAATGCAATGTCATTTGCCTTGCCTTACTATTTTGGAGCACCCTGGCTCCCACGTTACAAGGGAGATGTAGGCACCTTTAAGGACTTTCAGGAAAAGATCCGAGCCATGTTCCGGTTGTTTCCTGTGAATTCTGAACAAAAATTGGAGATATTAATTGGACAGTTAGAGGGCGCTGCCCTGAGAGAGGTCAAATCCTGGCCCAGCACAGAAAAGAGGTCTGTGGAACAAGTGCTTGAGAGATTGCAAGCTACATTTGATGTAAGAACTGTATCTGAGTTGAAAATGAGATTCTTTGGCAGGAAGCAAATGCCTGATGAGACTTTACGTGATTTTGCCCTGAGTTTGCAGGAAACCTTTAATACTTTAAAGCAGGAAGACCCCAATGAGGCAAATGATGCAGATAAGACCCTGCGAGATCAGTTCATAGAGGGAGCTAAAACAGAGAATTTAAAGACACAGTTGAGGATGTTATCCATGCAGCACCCTAATTTCTCCTTCCTGGATTTTAAAGAAACAGCCATCCGCATCCTTGGAAAAGAGTCTGGAAATTGCCAAGTGCAAACTACAATGTATCCTGCAGAAAATTATCCTAGTACAAAGCTTGTGTACTCCACGCAGATGAGGACAGGAGCTGAAGTGACTACTAGTCCAGGGGAAGTAATGGCCCAGTGTTCCCCTATGCAAGTGCCAGATCCTGTACAAGAACTTAAAGAGCAAGTAGCTGCCCAGCAAAGGTTTGTTAATAAAAGTGGAGAAATTGGAAGAGCTCGTACAATTGATTCACAGCCAGTGATTCTACAACCAGGTACAGAAACCATGGTGTGGTGCAGAGCCCGTGTGGGAGTTAGAGGTCAAGATTACCAGGCCCTTGTGGAGCCTCTACAGCAAAGTCCGCATGTTGCTATCATCCCTGCAAGAAGTCTTGTAACCGTTTCCAGAGGAAGAGTGCCTATACGACTCCTGAACCTCAGTGACACTACAGTGAGATTGCGTAAATTCTATCCTGTTGCCAGGTTAATGCAAGTCTCCTTTCAAGACATTATGGATCCTAAAGATACTGCAATTCAGCATTCAGTCAAAGCTCAAGCCAGCCCAGAGAAAACCCCAGGGAAGCCCTGGTGGTCGGAGATCCATGTTGGAGATAAAGATACACCCTCTGAGTGGGTTGAAGGAGTCCTGAAAGTTGCCCGTGAGCATGAGCAAGCCTTCAGCCAGCACCCCTTGGATTTTGGGAGGGCAAAGGTGATTCAACATCACATTCCTACAGCGAACCATCCTCCCATTAAAGAGAGGCATCGACCTATACCACCTACCATGTACCAACCTGTAAAGAGAATGTTGCAAGACATGAAAGATGCAAGAGTTATCAAAGAAAGCCACAGTCCGTGGGCAGCACCATTAGTGCTAGTCAAGAAGAAAGATGGAAGTATAAGATTCTGTGTGGACTATCGTAAATTAAACAACATTACCCATAAAGATGCCTATCCCTTGCCTAGGATAGAAGAATCCCTAGCAGCCCAAGGTTCTGCAGCATTTTTCTCAACTCTGGACTTAACTAGTGGGTACTGGCAAGTACCTATGGCACCAGAAGACTGCGAGAAAACAGCCTTCACCACTCCAATGGGACTCTTTGAGTTTTTGAGTATGCCGTTTGGTTTGTGCAACGCCCCTGGAACGTTCCAGAGACTGATGGAGTATTGTTTGGGGCACAAGAACTTTGAATCTGTTCTCCTATACCTAGATGATGTCATAATCTTTTCAAAGACCTATGAGGACCATTTGGAGGACCTAAGTGAAGTTCTCAAGACTCTGATGAAGCATGGTCTTAAAGTGAAACCATCAAAGTGTCATCTACTGAAGCCACGTGTGCAATATCTAGGTCACATTGTTGGTGCTGAAGGGATCATGCCTGATCCAGAAAAGATATCTGCAGTAAAGGATTGGCTTACACCGACCACGGTCAAAGAGGTCCGAAGTTTCCTTGGATTTGCAGGATATTATAGAAGATTTATTCCCTTCTTTGCTCACATTGCAGAGCCACTGCAAGAGTTACTTAAGGGTCACACCCAGGAGACCATGAAAAAGAGAATCCCAATTGAGTGGACACCTGCACACGAAATTGCCTTTAACCAGCTGAAGCAGCTGTTAACAGAACCACCCATCCTGGCATACCCTGACTATACTCAGCCATTCCGGCTGTATACAGATGCAAGTTACAGGGGACTTGGAGCAGTCCTAGCACAGGTACAAGATGGCAAAGAGCGAGTCATTGCCTATGGTAGCAGAGCACTCAAAGTAGCAGAACGAAATGACCAGAACTATAGTTCGTTTAAGTTAGAATTCCTGGCCTTAGTCTGGGCCATCACTGAAAAATTCAAGACCTATCTGGCTGCAACACCATTTGTTGTATATACAGATAACAATCCCCTGGCGCACCTGAGCAATGCGAAGCTAGGAGCCCTTGAACAGAGATGGGCCTCAAGACTAGCAAACTTCCAGTTCACAGTGAAATACCGGTCTGGAAAGTCAAATGTAAATGCTGATGCCTTATCCCGGGTGCCTACAGGAGATGAGCCTGCCCAGAATGAAGCTGAGTGGGAAGAAGTTGAAATGCCAGCATTTTATGAAAGGTTCTCACACCAAGCAGCTGTCTTGACCAGGAACCAGAAGAGGTTCCCACCAAAGTCCAACATGCCTGAACCATCTTCACTGCATACTGATTGGATTCGCATCCAGAGAGAAAGTAGAGTTTTACAAGACCTTGTAGCTCACCTAGATTCAGGTCAAGAGCCTTGGAAAACACAGCATGGGAAAAGCATCCCTGAATTAGTCAAGCTATGGAGAAGTCGTGCCTACTTCTATAGAGAAAAGGGGTTGTTGCTACGGAGAACACAAGATCCCATTACTGGTGAGCGTATCCATCAGATAGTAATCCCACGACGTGATGCAGGAGTTGTGCTAGAAGCATACCATGATAAATCCGGTCACTCCGGTGTTCAGAAAACAGAAGCCACAATCAGGAGAAGATTTTATTGGATTGGAATGAGAGATGACATAGAAAGATGGTGTCGTGAATGTCCCTCCTGTGCCACCAAAAGAGGTGAGAGGCAAGATCAGAGAGCTCCCCTGCACTCTATTGTGAGTCACAGACCACTGGAGCTGGTTGCCATTGATCATGTGAAGCTAGAGCCAAGCAGAACAGGCTATACATATGCCATGACCATAATCGACCACTATACGAAGTTCACAGTGGCCATTCCTGTAAAAGATTTGACAGCGAGAACTACAGCAGAGATCTTCTGGAAGACTTTTGTGTTACCGTATGGATACCCAGAACAGATCTTGACAGACAAAGGTGCTGCATTTGAATCGCAGTTATTTCAAGAGATCTGCAACCTTTATGGATGTAAAAAGCTGAGAACTACCTCATACCACCCACAAGGAAATGGATTATGCGAAAAAATGAATCAAACATTGATTGACATGTTAAGAACTGTTCCATCTCATAAAAGAGCTGACTGGCCTAAGCTATTGCCAGAGCTGGTGTTTCTCTATAATAACACTAATCACTGTTCTACGGGGTATACTCCTTATTACCTCATGTTTGGTCGTCAGGGAAAGCTACCATCTGATGTTGCCATGGATGTACAGATACCAGATGAAATCAATCCATTGCCACAGACAGATTGGGTGTCCGATCATCAGCGCCGCCTGAATGAAGCTAACGAGATTGTGGAAAGTCGTATGGAAAGTGCCAGAAGAAGACAACAAGAGGACTTTAACCCCTTAAGGACGTAGCCATTTTGCAGGTTAAGGCTCAGCCCGATTTTTTGGATTCTGACCTGCGTCGCTTTATATGGTTATAACTTTTGAACACTGTTACTTATCAAAACGATTCTGAGATTGTTTTTTCCCCACATGTTGTACTTCATTTTAGTGGTAAATTTTGGCTGATAAGTTTTGCGTTTATTTACAAAAAAAAAGAAAATATGATAAATTTTTTGAAAAATTTGCCATTTTCGAAATTCAAAATCATTGCGTTTCCAGGCAGATAGATTTACCACCTAAATAAGTTGCTGAATAACATTTCCCATTTGTCTACTTTACATTTTCATAATTTTTGATATGTCTGGATAATTTATTTTGATGTCACGCGGCTTACAAAAAGAATATCGCTTTTCCGGATTTTCAGAATTGACTATTTTGGGGATAAATACAGTTTGGAATGCAAAATACATATTTAGCATCAAAACCCCCTGTATAACCAACCCATTTTCAAATCTGCACCCCTCAAGCTATCAGAAACCGCTTTTACGAAGATTGTTAACCCCTTGAGATCTTCATAGTAATTGAATCAAAATGGAGGTGAAATTTAGAATGGTCAAATTGTTCCCTTATACGTCCATTTAGCACTAAAATTTACACATTTCCAAAATATAAAAAGAGAAAACCCACCATACAATTTGTTCTGCAATTTCTCCTGAGTACAAAGACCCACCATATGTGGCCGTTACTTGTTTTATGGGCGCACAGCGAGACGCAGAAGGGAAGGAGCGCCCTGCAGCTGCCAGGATTTTAGTTTCCTCATTGGCCCCTTTTGAAGGCTATAAAATTTTCGCTTTTGCGTTATTGGGGCCATGTGACGGCATTTTTTTTGCGGGATGAGATGCTTTTTCCATTGTTACCATTTTGGGGTTGGTATCACCTATTGTTGAAAATTTAGGAACTTTTTTTGAGGGCAGGAGTAGAAAAGCATCAATTCTGTACTGGATTTTTTACTTTTTTTTTTTTGAGATATTAACTGTTAAAATGCCGCCAGGAGTGATTTTTATATATAAAAATTGCACCGAATTTTCACTTTTAGCCTTTATCTCCGGTTCCCTGGCACCTAGAAACACAATTTGAGATTCATTTGAAAGAAGAGAATCTTCTCTTCCAGGGGGCTAATGCCCAGTATGCTATCCCCTAATGCTGGCCCTGGACTAAAGGTGCCCCTGCGTGATTACTTCATAGTGTGTGTGTGGACAGAGAGCATAGGCGTGGCTCTGCAGGTCTTGCTGGGAAGTCAGAGGTGCAGGGAGAAGAGGACGCCAGGCGTGAGCGCCAGAGGTAAGTACTAAGTTTATTATTTTTAAGGGGGACTCCGCTGCCGGACTCAATCTATTATAAACAAAACTGGTTAGATCAGCGAAAATGTAAGTAAAAGAGACCCTCACCCTTTTCTCACCCGTTTCTTACTGCTCAGTTAATATTCTTTCCTTTATTCATGATTCAGCGCATGCGGACAACAAAAGGACGGCCGTTTCGCTCTTCATCTGTCTGTTGCGTTTCGCTGTCCGCATGCGCTGCTTAGCACTTTCTCTCTCCCCTGCTATTTATTACAAGAATCATGAATAAAGGAAAGAATATTGACTGAGCAGTAACGAGTAACGAGTGAGAAAAGGGTGAGGGTCTCTTTTACTATATAAAACATTTTTATTATTATTATACTGGAGTCAATACATTTTCCCAATGTATGACAAAATTGTAGTGTCCCAATGTACACCTTTGGGCCCCTCCACATCAGTGAAAGGGTTAATGTTTATTAATGTGATGTTTTGTACTGAAGTGCACTGTGTATAATGTGATAACACTGTTCCTATGTCATTATCCATGTATGATATGCAAATTGGTTGTACCCCTTTAAGGTTCAGGCCCTGCTAGGTTGGGAGGTAGAACCTGTATATGTAGGAGTTACCTAATATTCTGAGTGTCAGAGCAGAGTATATAAGGAAGGGACCACCCCCCAGACATGTGCTCAGTGAGTGTGTCCTCAGTCAGTGAGTGTGTGCTGAGGAGAGTGTCAGCCTGACACAGCAGCAGGAGCTTGACCACAGGCAAAATATCATCATATACAGCTCACAGAGAGGGAGAAATATCACCCCATCACCAAGGTGAGAGGATAAGGTCCCCCAAGTCACCCAGTCTCCAGGTGCAGCTGGATGAATGTCCCAGTATACAGGCCACGGCCTACAACAAGGAGACCAGAGAGAAGCCAGAGGAGCTTAGGCCCAGATATAAGGGTCCAGAGGAGAGTTTTGCTATTATGCAAGGCCTTAGTGCTGAGGTTGGGTGTCCAGCACCTTGGACACATGTGATGGGAGCAGCCCAATCAGGCTTTTTTTTAAAACCGCTCAGCAGAGCTGAGAGTGTTGTCTCTCTCTGGAAGGAGGCTGGAGAGCACACAGCCCTGACCTCTGTGCCTGGAGCAGCCAAGTGATTTTGTATAGTGGTGAGTTAGTGAACACCTGTATAGTTAGCACCCTGACGGGTAGGATTTTTGTTTATTTAATGCCTGAATGTAAAGGCTGTTTTATTTTGCTGCTACAATAAACACAGGCGAGACCTGTTTGGCCTAAACCTTGGTGTCACTGTCTTGAACTGCATCACAGCACCCCGCTACCACGGTCTCTACTGGGCCAAATCTCCCACATATGGTGCTTCAGATGCGGGCAGTTCAAAAGACACACACCTGAAAGGCTCGCTACATCCTGCAACGTTGCATGGCCTGGGTGAAAGCAGCAGGCAAAGTGCAGGATAAAGCCAAGATGGAGGACTTTATTAAAGCCATGCTCCAGCAGCAGGAGGAGAGGTCCCGCCAGCAGCAGGAGGAGTCCCAGACTAATCGACAGCTGCAGCAAGCCATGTTTCAGCAACAGGAGGAGAGGTTCCGCCAGCAGCAGGAAGAGTCCCGGGCTGATCGGCAGCTGCAGCAAGCCATGCTCCAGCAACAGCGGGAAGAGTCCCGAGCCATGTTCCAGCTGATGATGGAAACGTTTTCTGGCGTTATGGCAGCACCACAAGCGACGACTACTGAGGGGTCCCATACTGGTCTGCAAGGGTACCCGGTTGTCCAGCGTTCCGCACGGGCTGCAGTACAAAAGGCCTTACAAAAAATGGCGACGACCGACGACGTGGAGGCGTATCTCACTGTGTTCGAGCGAGTAGCTGAGCGAGAGGAGTTTCCGGCTGAGCAGTGGGCACCGTTCCTGACCGGCGAGTCGCAGAAGGCTTACTACGACCTGAGTGAAGCGGAGGCCCGTAAGTACCCCCAGCTAAAGGTGGAGATTCTGGCTCGTCTTGGGGTCACCGTTCAAGTTTGCTCCAGCCGGGTCCACCAGTGAGCTTACTCAGAAAAATTACCCCCACGCTCCCAAATGCATGACCTGATCCATCTTGTCCGGAAGTGGCTACAACCAGAGGACTGCACCCCAGCACAGATGGTAGAGAGAGTGGTCCTCGACAAGTTCAAAGATGTCTCCATCGCTCTTCACACTGTTTATTGAGCATTTGACCACATTGATACAAGTAGATCCAAGAATCGAAGGAAGTGGATGTGGAGGAATTGGAGATAAACTCTCTTTACGAAGATGATATGATTCTTTACTTTGGGGAAACGCTGAGGTCGGTGCGTTAAATGCGGTGGTTTTTCCGAATACGTCGGGTTTTCGTTCGGCCATGCCCCCCGATTTCCGCCGCGCGCATGCCGGCGCCGATGCACCACAATCCGATCGCGTGCGCCAAAATCCCGGGGCAATTCAGGTACAATCGGCGCAAATCGGAAGTATTCGGGTAACACGTCGGGAAAACGCGAATCGGGCCCTTAGTAAATGACCCCCAATGTGCTAATCTGATCTGATGATGGTTCTTCATCACCATTCATATGTGTACCTGCATATTGTTTTCTTGTATTTATGTTTTGTATGTAATTTCAATTAGATTGTTTTATTTATTGTTGTGTGTAAATTGGCCTAGTTTCTACACATATACATGTCAATGAATAGAAACAAGTCCTGGGACATGACAGGTGGTGTTACCTCACATGCTGTATATATCACTGATTTACAAGAGGGTGGTGTTACCTTACACACTGTATATATCACTGTTTTACAAGAGGGTGTAGTTACCTCATACACTGTACACATCACTGGTATATATGAGGGTGTAGTTACCATACACTGTACATATCACTGATATATATGAGGATGTAGTTACCTCATACACTGTACATATCACTGATATATATGAGGGTGTATTTACCTCATACACTGTACATATCACTGATATATATGAGGATGTAGTTACCTCATACACTGTACATATCACTGATATATATGAGGGTGTAGTTACCTCATACACTGTACATATCACTGGATTATATATGAGGATGTAGTTACCTCATACACTGTACATATCACTGGTATATATGAGGATGTAGTTACCTCATACACTGTAAATATCATTGATTATATATGAGGATGTAGTTACCTCATACACTGTACATATCATTGATTTATATATGAGGATGTAGTTACCTCATACACTGTACATATCATTGATTATATATGAGGATGTAGTTACCTCATACACTGTACATATCACTTATATATATGAGGATGTAGTTACCTCATACACTGTACATATCACTGGTTACATGTATTATACACTAGGGAGAGAGGAGCTGCCCAGAGAGAGCACATGTACAGGATCAAAGATGGAGGCTGCATTATTACTAGTCTCTTATAATCTTGGTTCTCTATAGTCTGGGTGCCTTACACCGTACTGCGGGTTACTGACCATGATAGGTGCAGGTCCCCCACATTCCTGGTCTATATGGCCCAGCATTGACCTGTACAGAGTAATTGTAGTGGCTGGATATGGGGATTTTAGCTATCTGAATAAAACCTCCATGTCACTGATATACAAACGGATTTTATAGTAGCCCATCCCAGGTCATTGCTTTATAATCACCACATGCTGCATTTAGATGCTTATGTGCCTGGTGCAGTGTACATGGCTTCCATCTCACTGCTTTATTGTAGTTATGGACCAGGCTATACTTATATAGCTAGCCTTGAGTTGGGCCTTCTATATTATGGACTGTCCATGTATACCTTATGCGCACTCATATATATATACTCTAGATTATATGAGTGGTACATGGTACAATACTGAGGGGGTTACATACCACCTCAGACTATAATGGTGAATTAGCATTGTAATATTATATTACATTTATCCCCATGAAATGGCTGGAGAATCAGCCAGACACATGGTCAGTGTTACTGCTGCACCTAATTATGTAAGATAAATGGATCCTATATATCCAGGCCCTTGGTACGTTTATATAATTTCTTATGGGTAGTTGAATTTAATGTCTCCAATGGTTGGTCTGGGGTCACATCTTCTTTCGCCACTTAGCTAGGAGGTTGGCGGCTATGTGGAGCTGGGGATGTGGCTCTCGCGCGCTGTGCGCGTAATTATGGTTTATGGGAGACAAGTTTTCCACACCTGGTTACACCAATTCGGTGCGGGCAGTGCAAGAGAATGAGTCATGGTACGTGTCATGGCAGAAGCGTTGTTTTTAAACTGGTGCCCACCATCGCATACCTTGTCAGAATAATGATACGCAATGTAAGAACTGCAGCGCAAGTCCTTGTCAGAACGTATACGGCAATGTGTACTGCAGCAGCATACTTGTCAGATCTATATACTGGCACTGTATAACTGAAGTCGCAGCTTGTCATTATATCATACTGCAATTCTAACTGGCCAGCATACTCTGTCAGAATATTATACGCAAATGTATACACTGCAGCAGCATACTGTCAGAATATTATACTGCAATGTATAACTGCAGTCAGCTACTTGCAGAATATATACTGCAATGTATTAACTGCAGCAAATCTTGTCAGAATATTATCTGCATCTGTAAATAACGCAGCAGCCTACTTGTCATAATATTATCCTGCAATGTATAACTCGCAGCAGCATACTTGTCAGAATATTACGGCAACAATGTATAACTGCCAGCATCATACTTTCAGACAATATTTACTGCAATGTATAACTGCAGCTCGCATACCTTGTCAGATATTAGACTGGCCTGTATAACTGCAACAGCATACTGTCAGAATATTATCTGCAATGTATAACTGCAAGCAGCATATCTTGTTTCAGAATATTATCTGCAATTTATAACTGCCGCTGCATACTTGTCAACGAATATCATACTGCCATGTTGACTTGCAGCGCAGCATACTTGTCAGAAATTATTATATCTGCCACTGATATAACCTGCACGCTACTTGTCAGAATATTTACTGCCACTGTATAAACTGCAGCAGATACTTGTTCAGAATATTCTCCTGCAATGGCTCCACATACTGCAAGCTGCATACTTGTCAGAAATCCCATACTGCCAATGTAAGAAGCTGCATGCAGCATACTTGTCAGAATTTATACCTGTCCTGTATAACTGCATCAGCATACGTGTCATCTTTATGATAATGCATGTAAACTGCGAGCACAATACTTGTCAGAATATTATACGGCAATGTAATAACTGCAAGCCGGGCATACGGGTCAGAATATTATACTGCAATGTATACTGCAGCAGCATACTTGTCATAGATTATACTGCAATTTATAACTGCCCGCAAGCATACTTGTCGAATATATACTGCAATGTATACCTTGCAGCAGCATACTTGTCAGAATTTATAACCTGTCAATGTATAACTGCAAGCAGCATACTTGTCCAGAATATTTATGCAATGTAATAACTGCAGCAGCATACTTGTCAGACATATTTACTGCAATGTATACTTGGCAGCAGCACTTGTCAGAATTATACGGCATGTATACTGCAGCAGCATGCTTTTCAGATTATTAAATTCAATGTAATAACTGCAGCAGCAAGTTTGTCAGAATATTATAAACCGACAATGTTAACTCTGCAGCAGCAGACTTGTCAGAATATTATCTGCAATGTAGAACTGCAGCAGCTACTTGTCAGAATATTAATACTGCAATGTTAACTGCAGCAGCATACTTGTCGAATATTATACTGCCATGTCTACTGGCAGCACTGATACTTGTCAAGATATTATATGCAATGTTAACTGCAGCACGCCTGGACAGTATATAATACCTGCAATTATAACTTCCATCATTTTGTCAGCATAGTATACTGCAATGTATACGGGCAGCTCATGCTTGTTTAAATAAATACTGCAATGTACAAACTGCAGCAGATACTTGTCAGAGTATTATACACTGCAATTATAACCTGCCGCAGCAACTTTCAGAATATTAATACTGCAATGTGTAACTGTGCATACTCTGTCTAATACTCATACTGCATGTATAACTGCAGCACATACTTGTCAGATTATTATACTGCATGTATAACGCAGGAGCATACTTGTGTCAGAATAATTATACTGCAATGTATAACTGCAAGCACGCATACTTTGTCAGATTATTATACTGCAACATGTATAACTGCAGCAGCATACTACTGTCAGAATATTATACTGCAAATGTAAACTGCAGCGCACTTCTTGTCATAATTTATACCTGCAACTGTTAACTTACTGCCAGCAGCAACTTTTCATAAAATATTATACTGGCAATGTAATACCGTGCAGCAGCATACTTGTGTCAGAATATCTACTCGCAATGTATAAACTGCAGCGCATATTGTCAGATTTTATACATGGCAATTGTTATACTGCAGCAGCATACTTGTCAAACTATTATACTGGCACGTATAACTGCATCAGCATACTTTGTCATATTATTAATACTGCTATGTATAACTGCAGCCAGCATACTGTCAGTATTTAATACTGCAACTTTGGTATACTGCAGCGCACTCTTTGACGTATATATACTTGCAATATATAACTGCCGCATATTTGTCAGCATAGTTAACTGCAACTTTATAACTGCAGTCTCATGCTTGTTAGAATATAATACTGCAATGTACAACTGCAGCAGGATACTTTCAGAGTAGTATACGCCAAAGTATAATTCAGTAGCATCAGACTTGTCAGAATTTATCTGCAAATGTGACTGTAGGCAAGACTTGTCAAATATCATACTGCACCATTGTATAACGTGCAGCAGCATACTTGTCCAGATTATTATACTGCAATGTATACCTGCAGCAGATACTTTGTCAGAATATTATACTGCAATGTACATCACTGCGCAAAGCAGCATACCTTGCAGATATATACTGCAGTCATTGTATAACTGGCATGCAGCATACTGTGCCCAGAATTATTATAGCTGGCAATTCTAACTGCAGCACAGCATACTTTGTCAGAATATTATCTTCTAATGTATAACTGCAGTACACAGCATACTTTCAGAATAATTATACTGCAATGTATACTGCAGGTCACGCATATTTGTCCGAATATTATAACTGCCATGTATAACTGCAGGCAGGCCTATTGTCAGATTAGGATCCCTGCAACTGCAATTTAACGCAAGCACATCTTGTCAGAATATTTATCTGTAAACAAAAACAATGTATAACTGCAGCAGCATACTTGTCAGATATCTTATAACTTCAATTATTACTGCCGCAGCATACTTGTCAATTATTTATACTGCAATGTATAACTCTCAGCAGCTGTCATACTTGTCAGAATATTATACGCACTGATAACTTCAGCCGCAACTTGTCATGAATATATAACGATGGATTGACCAATTTGATATGCTGTGGCATCCGCTGCGTAATCGCCTGGTGTGCGCTATATAAATAAAGAATTATTATAATTAATTTATTATTATTATCCTCTCATGTATAACTCGCAGCAGCATACTTGTCCAGAATATATACTGCAATGTATAACTGCAGCAGCATACTTGTCAGATTTATAACTGCAATTATACTGCAGCTGCATTATGTCAGAATATTCTACTGCCCTGTATAACTGGTCAGCTACTTTGGTCAGATTATTATACTGCAATCGTTACAACTGCAGCAGCATACTTTTGTCCAGAATATTATCTGGCAATTGTCATAACTGCAGCATCAGCATATTCAGAATAATTATACATGCTGTATAACTGCAGCAGCATTTGTCAGAATATATACTCTAGCAAATATTTAACTGCAGCAGCACTTGTCAGAATATTAACTACATACTGCAATGTAAAGCAGCAGCACTACTTGTCAAATATTTCTGACTTTATAACTCGCAGGCAGCATCCTTTGTCAGAATAATATACTGCATGTATACTGGCAGCACAATACTTGCAGAATATTATAACGCAATGGTCTAACTGCAGCAGCATACTGTCAGAATTTATACTGCAGTATAATCTACACCATGCAGCATACTTGTCAGATTATTATACTGCAATGGATACACTGCAGCAGCATCCGTGTCAGATATAACTGCCAATGTATATCTGCGCGCATACTTGTCAAATATTATACTGCCAATTGTAACCACTGCACGGCGCATACCTTGTCAGAATATTATACTGCAATGTAATAACTGCAGCTCTACTGTCATGAAGGGTATTATCTGCACTAATAGCACTGCACAGCAATCCTTGTCAGAAATTGTACGCACAAATGTATAAACTGCAGTGACTTGTCAGCAAATATATACGCATGATAACTGCAGCACATACTGTGTCAGAATATTATACTTGCAATGTATAACTGCAGCAGCATACTTGTAGAATATCATACTGCAATGTATAACTACATGCAGCTTTGGTCAGAATATTATAACGCAAATGTAAAACCTGCAGCACACATGTCAGAACTATTAATACTGCAATCTATAACTGCATCCATACTTGTAGAATATTATACTGCAATAGTATAACTGCGGCGCATCCTTGTCGCAATATTAACTGCAATGTATAACTTCAGTCAGCATACTTGTCATAATAATCTACTGCAATGTATCACTGCAGCAGCAGTAAATAACTTGTAGAATTTATACTGCAATGTATTCACTGCAGCAGCAATACTTGTCAGAATAATGTACCAACCGCAATGTATAACTGCAGTAGGACTGTCAGAATATTATTACAGCAAGGTATAACTGCATACTGCAGCAGCATACGTGTCATAATATTATACTGCAATCTATAACTGCAAGCAGCATACCTTGTACGAATAATCATACTGCCATGTATACCTACAGCAGCTTTGTCAAAATATTATACTGCACTGTAAAACTGCAGCAGCACAGTCAGAATATATACTGCAATGTATAACTGGCAGCAGCAGCATACTTGTCAGAACAATATCATACTGTAACATGGTTATACTGCAGCAGCATCCTTGTCCAGAATATTATATCTGCATTGCAATGTTAACTGTGCAGCTGCATACTTGTCACGAATATTATACCTGCAATGTATAACTGCAGCAGCATACTTGTACAGAATTATTATTTTTTTTACTGCAATGTATAACTGCCGCAGGCATACTTTTCAGAAATAAAGGAGCATGAAGTAAATCAATGTACGCAATGAGCGGCATGACAGGGTGTTAATTGGAGCTATCTATTGGGGTTAGGTGAAGGTCAAGATGGAGGTGTAGATGTTACAGTATAAGTCCGGGATGCATGTCCCGTACAGGGGAGGGGTTTGGGATATTTTGTGTAAATATGCTGACACGTTCGGTAGTGTCAGTCTGTCACCTGGAATCTGGGGAAAAGACAATTTTCTCACTGCAGCTATGCTGATTCCAGGGATTTATGACGGCGAGTTCGGCACGTCCAGCACATGGGCCAGGGTTGGATCGAGCATCACCTGGCGGGGTTCAGCGGTTCCAGTTGCGCCAGTGGGCCCGCCGATGAGACCGCTGAACGAGAGCAAAAGATCTCGCCTCCGCACCCAGGCATGTGTCGGAGGTATCTCCCCGTCCCCCCGCCCGTCGCCTAGTAGCCTCGGCAGGGACCCTCCTCCTCCTCCTCGAGAGCTTCACCGGCTGGAGGGGGACGCGATAATCCCAGCAGTGCGGTCAGGGGACGGGGACATGGGGATGGGCCCACCATTACCTTCCCCCCCCCCCCCCCTCGGCGTGCATGATCGTGGCACCCAGTAGACGGCGCTCTCCCTGCTGATGACCCGAGCGGGCAGCCGTCTCAAGCGCGCGGATCGAGGTAGGCAAGAACAGCATCCTGTGGTCCGGAGGGAGGGGAAGCGATACGCCCTTGGTACAAAAGCCGATGGGCAAGGGCCGGCAGACAGGGACCAGAGGATCGTGCCGCGGGCGCGGAGTCACGGCGAAGTGGGGCTGCCAGCGGCCCATCTTGGGAGAGGCAAGCAGACGCGATGTGAACTTCCCGGCGTCGGGAGGCGGGTACCCGGGATAGTCCCGCCCCTAGTCCCTTCAGGATAACTGCGGACTGCCGAGTCGACGCTGAGCAAATGAAGGCACGCGGGCTCCAGCTCCTGCAAACGGCACCAGAGGACACAGCAGGAGGGTGTGATCGGGCGTCTGGGAGAGCGGATCGCTGGGGGTCGACGAGTCCGCAACCTGAGGCGGGTCCAGCCGCAGGCGCCAGTGACAAACCGTGAATCCGGAACCGTTACAGCCATACCATGCTGTTACGGCCCGCAGTCCGCAGGAGCGGCTGCCGGTCCAGGTATGTCACCACCTGTTGCATCATGCGGATCCTACCTGCACACTCAAGCTCTATCTCGAATTTATATGAGGTGTAACTTACCATCACACCCTGCCTACCAATACTCGCTGTAAATATCTTAATTAGATGTAGTTACCTCATACACTGTCATTCACTGATATAATATGAGAGTCTTGTACCTCATAACCTGTTACATATCATCTGATATATATCGAAGGATTGATTCCTCATACACTGTACATCACGATATATAATGAGGTGTAGTTACCTTCATACCTGTACATATCACTGGTATATGTTAGGTGGTAGTTACAACTCATACATCTATACATAGTCACTGATTATTGTAGGGTGTAAGTTTTACCTCATACCTGTACATATCACTGATATATATGAGGGTGATGAATTCCTCAATTCACTGTCCACTATCACTGATCATGTATTAGGATAGTAGCTTACCTCATTCACTGTACACTTATCACGGATATCGGGGTTAGTTTATCATACCTCTATGCAATGAGGGTGTAGTTACCTCAACCACCGCATACAGCTGTAATTGGAGTGTATACCACACACGTACTAATCACTGATATATATGAAGATGTAGTTACCTCATACACTGTACCTATCACTGATATATATGAGGCTGTAGTTAACCTCATACACTGTACATATCACTGATATATAGGTCCATACCTTATTATGATTAATTTGAGGTATACCTTCATACACTGACAGTCGCTTGCAGTCTTATATGGATTTCTGGAGGTAATTTACCATTCATACACTGTCATATCACTGATATATGATAAGTAGTTTACCTCATACACTATACATATCACGTGATATAATGAGGGTAGTTACCTTCAAACTACATATACTGTATAATATAGGTGTAATTACCCATTGTACTACCTTCCATGATATATGGAGGGTGTAGTACTACACTGCCATATCAACGTGCAGATGATTCCACTTATCTGATATATATGAGGGTGTAGTAACCTCATACACTTGTAACATATCACTAGGATATATATAGGTGTAGTTACCTTCATCTGTACATCATCACTCGATATATATGAGAGTGTATTTACCCTCATACACTGTTACATATCACCTGATATATTACGAGGATTAGTTACCTCATACCTGTACATATCACTGATAAATGGTGTATTACTCAACATGTACTCGTTTGAGATGTAGTTTACCCTGAGGATCATACACTATACATATCATGATATATATGAGGGTGTATTTACCCTTACACTGTACATCATCACTGATATAATAAGGATGTAATTACCTCATAACTGACTATCCACTCCTGTATATATGAGGGTGAGTTACCTCATCACATGTACATATCACTTGACTATATATGAGGGATGTAGTTACCCCTATACACTGTCCATATCATGATATATTTGCAGGTTTTACCTCATACCTGTACAATCACTTGATATAATATAGGGGTAAGGTACTCTCATACACGTTGTACATAGATATGATATGATAGATGTCAGTTACCTCATACATTGTACATATCACTGGTATATATGGATGTAGTTCCACCTCAACACTTGTAATATTATGATACTGATATTATAACTCAAGGTACTGTCATGTTATATGAGTTACCACCCACTACAATACTGTCATATCACTGAATATATTAGGGTGTAGTTACCTCATAAACTGTACATATTATTATTGGATGATACCTCACCACTTAATATGATATATGAGGGGTAGTTACCTCATACCTGACATTCGATTGAGCGGTATATGCGCTGATTTGAGTAGTTACCTCATACAACCACTGTCACATCACGTGATATAATAGGAGTGTAGTTTACCTCCATACCTGTACATATCACTGATGTAGGGTCGATGTTAGTTACCCCATACCTTACTACATATACTTGATAGTACTTATATACTTTAAACGGTATGGATGGTAGTTACCCTCATACACTGTGCATATCCATGTTATTAATATGAGGATGTAGTTACCCCTTCAACATGCGTACATATCATTGATATATATATGGAGGATGTAGTTACTCTCTACATGTACCATATCACTGATTCTATTTGAGGATGTATCTTTACCACCACCCACTGAGGATGTAGTTACCTCATATACTATACATACGCACGGTATATATAATGAGGGTTGTATAACCTCATACCTATACATACTCACTGATATAATGAGGATGTATTTACCTCATACCTGGACATATCACTGATATATATGAGTATGGTAGTTACCTCATACACTGTCTCAATCACTGGTATTACTATGAAGGTGTGTGACCTCATACAATGTACATCCACTGACTCTATTGAAGGAATGTAGTTTACCTTTATACATGTACCTATTCATTGAGTTAGATGAGGATTGTATAACCTCAGACCCTGGACATATCATTGATTTATATGAGGCTGTAGTAACTCAGACAACTGTAACATATCCTGATATAATGAGGTTGTGTAGCTTTACCACCTCATATACTTGTACATATCACTGGTATATATGATGATGTAGTTACCTCATACCCCCTGTAAATCACTGATATATATAGGCTGTAGTTACCTCATACACTGTACATATCACTGTTATATATGAGGAGTAGTTACCTCATACACTGTACAATATACTGAGTATATAGGAGGGTGATAGTTAAACCCCATACCCTGTACATATCAAACTGGTTATATCGAGATGTAGTTACCTCATACACTGTACATATCACTGATATACTTAAGGAGTTTCCTCAACACTGGTACATATCACTAATATATATGAGGATGTAGTGACCTCTACACTGTACATATCACTGATTATATGAGGCTCGTAGTTACCTCATACACTATACATATCACTGATATATATGAAGGGTGTAGTTTTACCATCATAACTGTACATATCACTGATATATATGATCTGTTTAGTTACCTCATACACTGATACATATCACTGAGATATATGAGGGTGTTATTACCTCCATACACTGTACATATATCACTGATATATATAATGAGGTGTAGTTACCTCATACACCTGTACATATCACTGATATATATGAGATTAGTTTACCTCATCACTCGTAACTATTCACTGATAATATTAATGGTGTAGTTAGCCTCATACAACGTACATATCACTGATATATATGAGGTGTAGTTACTGCACCTACCCTGTACAATCACTGATATATATGAGAGGGTGTAGTTACCTCATACACTTTACATATCACTGCTATAATATGAGGATGAGTTACCTGCATACACGTACATAATCACTGGATATTATGAGTGATGTCGTTACTCATACACTGTACCATATCATCTGATACATATCTGAATGTAGTTACCTCATACACTGTACATATCATTGATTACTCTATGATGATTTAGTTACCTCATACACTGTACATATCACTGGTTAATATTATGAGGGTGTATGGTTACCTCCCCTCTACACTGTACATATCACTGCGAATATATATGAGGGTGTAGTTATCCTCATAACTGTTACATAGCACTGGACTCTCAGACCCTATTCTGTTTATCTTTCGTCTTTACCTCCTCCCCTGTAACATTCCACGGATTATATGAGGATTTAGTACTCATAAACTGTCGCATATAACTGCATATATATGAGGCTGATTTCCTCATCACTGTACCTAGCACTGGTATATATGGGGATGTAGTTACCCTGCCTCATACACTATACATATCACTGATATATATGAGGTGTAGTTTAACCTCATACAGCTGTACTATCACTGATATCTATGAGATAGTAGTACCGCCTCTACAACTGTACATATCATTTTATTATTATGAGGATGTAGTTACCTCATACAACTGTACATATCACTGGTATATATGAAGGGTGTAGTTACACTCATACACTTGTAACATATCACTGAATATATGAGGGTGTATTACCGCATACAAACTTGTACATATCACTGGTATATATGAGGGTGTAGTTACCTCATACACTGTACATATCACTGATAGATATGAGGATGTAAGTTACCACCTCCTAAACTGTACATTATGGCGAATTATTAGGATGTATTTACTGCATACACTGTACATATCACTGATATAATATGAGATGTAATTACCTCATACCACTACCTGTACTATCACTGATTATATACTGATGATGTAGTTACCTCATACCCTGTACATATCACTGATTATATATGAGGAGTAGTTACGCTCATACACTGTACATATCACTGATTTATATATGACAGATTTAGTTAACTCATACACATGTAACGATATCCCTGATTATATATGAGGAGTAGTTTACCTCATACCTGTACATATCACTATTATCTATGAAGGATGTAGTTACCTCATAACAGTACATATCAACTGATTATATATGAGGTTGTAGTTACAACTCATATACTAACACATCATCACTGGTATATATGGGGTTTGGGTTACCTACCCTAACTGTACATATCACTGATTATCTATTAGGATTGTAGTTACCTCATACACTGTAAACAATACACTGGTATATATAAGGATGGTCGTTACCACCCCATACACTGTAACATAGCATTGGATATATTAGGATGTAGTACCCTTAAACATCTACACTGTACTATCATGAATCTATGCAGGATGTGTTACCTCATACACTGTACATTCAACTGATATACTATGAGCGGGTGTAGTTACCGTACCTCATACACTGTACATCAGTTCCCTGATATATTGAGGCCGTAGTTTTACCTCATACACTGTTACTTATATCACTGATATAATGCCGGGTAGTTACTCCTTCATACACTATACTATTTCACTGATATATATGAGGTTGTAGTTTACCTCATACCTCTCATGTATTTGTTCACCTATACAACTCCTGGACTAACTATAATTGAGGACTGAGTATACCATCGACGTCATGTGCACATATACATGATATATTATTGAGGGTTGTAGTTATCCATCTCCATCTGTACGATATACAGCGGAATATATGAGGGGGTGGTAGTTACCTTCATACACTGTATCATATCACTGATCATATAGTCGAGATGTGTAGTTACCTCGTACACCTGTAACAAATATCACCTGATATATATGAGTGTTGTAGTTACCTCATACTTGTACATATCATGATATATGAGCGGGAGGTTAGTTCCTCATACACCGCTACATATCACTGATATATATGGAGGATGTAGTTTACAACACTCATCACTGTACATATCACTGATATATATGAGGATGTAGTTCTCATACCTGTACAATAGCACTGGTATATATGAGGATGTAGTACCTCATATATTACATATCACTGATTATATATGAGGATGTAGTTACCTCATACACGTACATATCACTGATTTTATGAGGATGTAGTTACCTCTCATACATCGTACATATCATGTTAATATGAGGAGTGTAGTTAACTCATACACTGTACATATCACTGATATATATGAGGAGTTGTAGTTACCTCATACACTGTACATATCACTGTATATATGGAGGGAAGTTTTACTGTTTAAGTTTATACTCATGTGCCATCTTACGTCCAAATAACCTATATCACTGAGTTATTGACTAGTTAATTCCGTGAACTTGTCGGTGTAGCTTACGCTCATATCACTGTTAACCTATCACTGATATATGATGAGGGGGGTACTGTTCCCTTGCTTACATGACTGGTAGTACCACACTCACTGATACATACATGCTATCATACGAGGATGTAGTTTTACCTTAACACTGTAGATATCAACTGGTAATCTGATGTATGAGGATGTTGTGAGTTACCTCAACACTGTACATATCACTGATTATACAATCTAGTCTGAGGATGTAGTTACACATCATACATGTACATTCACTGATATACTATGAAGGGTGTAGTTACTCTAGCACTGTACATATCACTGATATATATGAGGGTGTAGTTACCTCATATACTGCATATCACACTGGTATATATGGAGGTGTATGTTAGTTACCTCATCAACTCGTACATAGCTACTGGATATTATGAGGATGTAGTTACCTCATACATATTGTAATATATGGCATTAGTTACCCTACTGACTATCATGACTGAGGGTGTATTCCTCATACACTGTACATATCCAAATGATTATATATTAGGTGTGTTACCTCACTACATGTACTATCAATGTATATATGAGGGTGAGTTACCTCATAACAACTGTACATATCACTGAATATTATGAGGGGATGTTTTACCTCAATACAGTAAGTGTCACTGTTATATGAGTGAGAACGGTGTAGTTACCTCATAATTACATATCACTCAGGCTATTGTAAGTGATGAGTTACTTTACTGTTACATACCTGGGCGTATATATAGAGGGGTGTAGCTTACCCACTCATACACTGGTACATATCATTGATTATATATGAGGATTAGTTACTCATACACTCGGTACAATATACATGATGATATATGAGAGATTGTAGTTACCTATACAACAGCTGTAACATTCATTGATTATATGATGGAGTTGTAGTTAGCCCTCTTTGATACACCTGTCACTATATCCTGATTATAATAGGCATGTAGTTACCTATACACCTGATACATTATCACTGATATATATGAGAGGATGTAGTTACCATCCATTCATACATAATCCATTCCTTATATTGATGAGGAGTAATTACTCTCATCACACTGTAATAATCATTGGATATATAGAGGATGTAGTTCCCTCATCATGTCAATACTCATTGAATTAATATGCGGATGTAGTTACCTCCTAACTGTACAAATCATCTGATTTATGAGGATGTATTTACCCACCCGTACACTTGTAACAATATACTGATATATATGAGGATGTTTTACCGCATAACTGTACATTCACTGAATATATGCAGGTGTAGTTACCCCCTCATACAACTGCTACATATCCCGGTATATATGAAGGAATATTACCTCATCCCACTGTTACATATCATTGATTATATATGAGGATGTACTTTACCTCATCACTGTACATATCATGATATTATGGGGTGTTAGTTACCCCTCATACCCGTACTATCACTGATCATACTATGAGGACGTAGTACCTCAATACACTGTACAGATCAACTGGTATAGTGTGCGAGGATGGTAGTTACCGCCAACCCCCTCATACACTGTACATATCACGGGTATATATGAGGTGTAGTTACCCTCTGCATACACTGTACATATCACTCTGATTATTTGAGGATGTAGTTACCTCATAACTGTTACTACACTGATATATATGAGGATATCGTTTACCTTCATACACTGTACAAATCCTGATATAGATGGGGGTAGTTCCCTCATACACATAACACTGTACTATCACTGATATATTGGTGATTCGTAGTTAAACGCTCATACACTGTACATATCACACGTATATTGAGAGATGTAGTTACCTCATACAACTGTACATATCACTGATATATCTGAGGGTGAGTTTACCTATACACTGTACAATCACTGATATTATGGATGTATGTTACCTCATACAAAACTGTACTTATCCGTGGTTATATATGAGGATTAGTTACCTCAAATACACTGTACATATCACTCGTTATCTATGAGGGTGTAGTCGTTCTTACCTCATCCACTGTACATCTATTGATTATATAGAGGGAGTAGTTACCACCTCATCACACCATACACTGTACATATCATTGATTATATATGAGGATGTAGTTACCTCATACACTGTACATATCATTGATTATATATGAGGATGTAGTTACCTCATACACTGTACATATCACTGATATATATGAGGGTGTAGTTACCTCATACACTGTACATATCATTGATTATATATGAGGATGTACTTACCTCATACACTGTACATATCACTGGTATATATGAGGATGTAGTTACCTCATACACTGTAAATATCATTGATTATATATGAGGATGTAGTTACCTCATACGCTGTACATATCATTGATTATATATGAGGATGTAGTTACCTCATACACTGTACATATCACTTATGTACAGTGTATGAGGTAACTACCTCTCATATATATAAGTGATATGTACAGTGTATGAGGTAACTACCTCTCATATATATATCACTTATATATATGAGAGGTAGTTACCTCATACACTGTACATATCACTGGTTACATGTATTATACACTAGGGAGAGAGGAGCTGCCCAGAGAGAGCACATGTACAGGATCAAAGATGGAGGCTGCACTATTACTAGTCTCTTATAATCTTGGTTCTCTATAGTCTGGGTGCCTTACACCGTACTGCGGGTTACTGACCATGATAGGTGCAGGTCCTCCACATTCCTGGTCTATGTGGCCCAGCATTGACCGGTACAGAGTAATTGTAGTGGCTGGAAATGGGGAGTTTAGCTATCTGAATAAAACCTCCATGTCACTGATATACAAACGGATTCTATAGTAGCCCATCCCAGGTCATTGCTTTATAATCACCACATGCTGCATTTAGATGCTTATGTGCCTGGTGCAGTGTACATGGCTTCCATCTCACTGCTTAATTGTAGTTATGTACCAGGCTATACTTATATAGCTAGCCTTTAGTTGGGCCTTCTATATTATGGACTGTCCATGTATACCTTATGCGCACTCATATATATATACTCTAGATTATATGGTACATGGTACAATACTGAGGGGGTTACATACCACCTCAGACTATAATGGTGAATTAGCATTGTAATGTTATATTACATTTATCCCCATGAAATGGCTGGAGAATTAGCCAGACACATGGTCAGTGTTACTGCTGCACCTAATTATGTAAGATAAATGGATCCTATAGATCCAGGCCCTTGGTACGTTTATATAATTTCTTATGGGTAGTTGAATTTAATGTCTCCAATGGTTGGTCTGGGGTCACATCTTCTTTCGCCACTTAGCTATGAGGTTGGCGGCTATGTGGAGCTGGGGATGTGGCTCTCGCGCGCTGTGCGCGTAATTATGGTTTATGGGAGACAAGTTTTCCACACCTGGTTACACCACTAGCTTGGAGGTTGGCGGCTAGAGGATTATATGTGGAGACATATATACACTTCTCTAAAGGGGGTCCCTGAGGAGATGGTTCTGGTTCGGTTATCCACACCTAGTTACGCCACTAGCTAAGAGGATAGCGGCTGGTGGATCACTAGAGTGTTGGTTTTGTACACAGTGCGTGCATTGTATATCACCACTTGCCAGGAGGTTGCGGCTGGTGGATCACTAGAGTGTTGGTTTTGTACACAATGCGTGCATTGTATATCACCACTTGCCAGGAGGTTGCGGCTGGTGGATATGGCAGGTGGGGTTTCTCTACACGCTGAGCGTGTTTTTTGAGCAAAGTTACATTTCTTTAGTATTATTTAGTATTATATTAGGTTAAGTTGGTTGTCGGCTCGGTCAGTGAGGAGTTTAAATAGAGCAAGGTTTAAGGTTAACAAGACAATAGGCCGGTTTATACCACGAAACGGGGGCATTGTGATACGGCACCCGGACTTGGAAGAAGGGCAAGGGGTGTATCTACGTGAGGATGGGGTACACCTGACGAATGTAGGCCTGGATGTATGGTTACTGGGTATACAGGAAGGAGCGGAGAAGGCGTTGAGGATGTGGCGGGACAGCCATGTGTGAGGTCATCCCACACGGTGTCGTGGCGGATTTAGGAGGGGTTCTCGGGGGCAAAAAGGAGATGTTGAGACGGGGGAGCTGGCAACACGGGGGGTGTCCAGTCCCCCGAATAGTTGTTTAACAGAGATATGGTGAATTCCTGGGAGCAAGGATCTCAGGAGGTGCGGAAGTCTCCATTTTGGGTCCCTGGTCAGGCGCATAAACGGCTGGGGACAAGTGAGACTTCCTGGCAACGGTGAAAAGTATAATGTTATGCAATGTTATTGATTTTATGATGATGTTTTGTTATAATAAATGCGGCCGCTGTGGCCTTGACACCCAACAACTGTGTACGCCCATTAATGAGTGAAAGGGGGGTTTGGGGTTGGGTTGTTCACAGCGGTAATTTTAAGTCCCAAAGTCAAGAACACGACAAACAAACAATACACAAAGGTAGCGAAGTCAGGTAAACCGGGTCACAACGGAGAGAGCAATATATAAGCAGAATCAGAAAGCGAGAGCCGAGGTAAGTAACGAAAGCCAAAGTCAGAATGCCAGAGAAGTCAATATAAGAACAAAACGCTGAAAGGACTGGGGAGCTGAAAATACGAGTATTACCAGCGCTGGGAAACCTGTGCTGGGAAGTGATATAGGTGACTGGGGAACCTCCCCTCAAGGTGACTGGAGGAGGGATCTGTCATTCACAGCAGGCTAACTGTTGCTAGACTGCAGGGAAGCGGGTGTGGTGCAACAATCAACCCTGCAGCAATCTCAGTCTCAGTTCACACACAGGAACACTGAACAACCTCAACGCCTTCTAAGCCGCATACCGCGGACAGAAGACGATACAGGCAAAGACGTAACACCCAGACTTCTGGCTGAAGAGTGGGTTTGGGGACCCAAACCCGTCATGTTCTGTATGGACCTGAACATTGCTTTTCAGGTCCTCTCTTCCCTAGTGTTTTCCCATTTTTCGACTGACCTTTTGACCTAGTGCAAAATGTGTTGTTATAAAATTAAAATAACTTTATCACTGTAATAAGTCATCACAGTCACTTACATTCTAAGTGAACCTATAAAAGTTTCTTGATTTACTTTATCGTGACCGTTAGGGTCGGGATATGTGATTAGCGTCTGATGACTGAGGATCTTACCATTTGAAACCCTACGCCAGTTAGAAAAGTCGACCTGCATTGGTCTCATTGGACATGCACATTGCCAAATGCATTCAATCACATTGAGACAGATGGAAAGAACAGAAAACCTATGGGGCACATTTACCAACAACAGTGCAAACTGCACTAAATTCGGTTTGGCTGTGTAGTGTGCAGGGGGCGCCAGATTAATGAATTTGAGTTTTTTTTTTTTGGTGCATCTTTAACATGGGGAGTGCAACACACTTTGCATGGTAAATCTGGCACAGGGTCCGACTGAGCAGTCGCACCACAAAAGGGTTGTGTGTGACTCAAATATGGTGCAGACACTTCTTAAATACCTGTGCAAGTCTAAAAAGAATGTGCACACTGGCACACAGCCCGTAGTAAATGTGCTCCTATATCTTCACTCCCATAAATATTAAATAAAATAGAGGCGCATAATATTAAGCCTTGTTCTTGGGGAGGATCTAGTTGGGGGTGGGTTTTAGTAGTAAAATTCTCCAGCACTTAGACCCTGATAAAATCCAATTAAAGATTGTCTGTCAGCAGTTTTGATCATACAAACCTGCAGACAGTAGAAGGGTATTATCCATAGAGAGCTGTGTAGTCCTACATTTGTGTTTGTTGTTGCAGTAGCAGGAGAAATATAAAAAAAAACATCTATATTTCAGGATTGTAACTGGACTGGACAGTGCGCCCATGAGATCTTATAACACAGCTATTCCCCTCAGCTATGATCACTGTTGTAGCATGCATGTAGCTAGAGTGGATAGTCTGTACTGTGTTCAGTGAAGAAAACTAACACTGTAATGCATCATACTTTCAAAGTTCAGCTACAATCCTGGAATAAAAATGCATTTTATACAGTCTTGCTGCTGCTACTAACAGCAACGCACATAAAGGTTACACAGATCTCCAAAGTCAATACCTAACACTGCAGAATCAACTTGTATGCAACTTTTTATGGTTCAAAACTAATGAGAAACTTCCTTTAACTTTGACTAATGAAAACAGAATGTAGGCTGGTCTACTACTCATTGGGGCAGATTTACTTACCCGTCCCTGTGCGATCCCCTAGGTGCGTTCCCAGACTCCAATGCACAGCTGCCGTGATTCACTATAGTACGAGCGTGCACCCGATATCCTGCATCTGTCGCTTCCCCGATCAGGTCTGCCAGAGTTCACCTTCTTCTTCCCGGTGCATGTAAGTGCTTGATCTTGCGACACAAATTCAAAGTTAAATCCCGCCGTTTGTCCGAATCCGTTGGATCGTCTGACGGCCCACCCCCCATTTCTGTCACATGAAAGCCAGTGCCAATGCGCCAAAATCCTATTTCGTCCGACACAATCCCCGGCGCGATCCCCAAAAAGTTGTAAAAACCTGACGAAAATGCAGCAGCGGGACCCTTAGTAAATAAGCCCCATTGTGCTGCATTGACTTTGGGTAGTTGGAGATAACCTCTAGTAAGTAAGAACCATAGGTTTGTACTCTATAGTGGTCTTCAGCGAGTGGCATCCTCGGTTCTTGTGTGTTCTAGTAACAATACAGGTATTTCAGTAGTATATTCGTTATTTCTCATTTTACTTCTTTAAATCCTTTTGGAGAACTTTAAAGGAATCATTTTGTTTACCACCGATAATTAAATTAACATTTTAGACACCTCAGCTTCTGAGTTATTCAAGGACTTCATTTACCTTCGAAACTTATTGACTTTATGCTTAGAACCTTAGATGGATAAGTCTTTTGTATCTTCTTTACATGGCGAAGTGCATCTATAAGATGGTTTAAAGTCAATACTAATTGTATGTCTTAACAGCCCCTCAGAACCTTGTTAAATTCACAGGTTAATTACATTTGCGCTGGGCCATAAAATGTCACATACGGGATGCAATAAATATGCACAAGTGGGAGACGATCCGGGCTCCTAAGACCATGAAGTGCAGTCAGTCTTCCCTTATATCAGATGGTTTTCTATTATTGTGAATGTTCCCTGGGTATATTCATTTCCCATCAAAACACCATAAATATTTGCTACTTGATCTTTTCTTCCCTCCTCTCTCATTTTATGCCATTGCTATGCAAATTAAATCATTTCATTTACCCTTAACAATAAATTCCAATTTTAAGGTGCAATTTGATATCATCAGGCGCCCTGATATCTCTAAAAGCTCGCGGGGACGCATTTTGTAATGTGATTAAATTCTGCAGTAACAAAAAGAAGCGATAATAATCATCCAAAATATAATTTGGCTTGAAAAATAAAATTACTTAAAAATATATATTATCTCCTTATTGCTATTCCATTGAGATGATACATTTCTTAAGGTTTCGTATCAAAAAAAAAAAAAAAAACTACATAAAAGGCTGATGGATGTTGGAGATCATTAGAACTAAATTAGTATTATAGAAGAGGTGCAAGCCACAACCTCTGTCCCTGTCTACTTGCCAGGGCCAGCGATAACCCACAGGAGGCAACTGGTTGGCGTTCCCTACTCTGAGTATGTGCTCAGAACAGATGACAAAGAGAGACAAAGACTAGTATAGTCAGGATAACTGGGTCAAAACCAAGATTACGGTGAGGTATAGAATCATAAGGCATTGAATAGATTATAGCAAGGGTCAACACAGCAATAGCAATGTAGTAAGTACTGCACAACCAACACAGACTGGAGTAAGGAATGGGTACATTTGGAGTACCTGGATCCCACCCCGGCCCTTGCTAGGTTTGGCGGTCCATTACGTTTTGCTATATGGATCGTGGCATTTTGGTAGTTTTATGCATTTATTCTACAAAAAACAACTGGTTGGAAAATGATTTTTTAATATTGGGCTTGGACAACTGAGTACAATAGCTAAAAAAAAAGTCATCTGCAAAACCCTGGACCTTCAACAAAGGGAAGATGTCAATACTAGGTTAACATTTGTTTATTTGCCCTGATGAGCAATTAAACTATACAGGACAAGATCTTTTTGTATGTTGAAAACAAGGTTGAATCTATTTGTCCATGAACTCTGTTGGCAAAAATTCACCCTTGTGGTAGAGAAGAAACAAATTTCAACTCTCTAGAACAGTGATGGCAAACCTTTTAGAGGCCGAGTGCCCAAACTACAACAAAGACCCGCTTATTTATCGAAAAGTGCCAACACAGAAATTTGTGATTTATACTCCCTTCTCTGTCACAGTTTTCATTGATACCAGCACCTGAGGACACCAATAAAGAAGAAAATAGTCCCAGGTAGAGCTGTCACTTTAAAATAGCTCTGTGCACAGCAAGTCCTGGGCTGTTTGGGACTGCAGGAAGATGCCTGTAGTCATCTCTGGTGATGGCCTGGGTGCCCACAGAAAGGGCCTCGAGTGCCACCTCTGGCACCAGTGCCATAGGTTAGCCATCACTGCTCTAGAAGAAAGAATAGAGGTGATGGCATCGTCTACAGCATGAACTAGAAGAAAACTAAATGTAAGGGAATACAACAACATCCTGGAGGAAAAGCTGCTGTATTCTGCAAGATAAGGGCAACTTCAAAGAAAGTGCTTTTACTAGCGAACCAACGACGGTAAACATGCATCTATAAAATGTCACAGGTATAGAAAAAATGTATATATGAGGATGTAGTTACCTCATACACTGTACATATCACTGGTATATATGAGGATGTAGTTACCTCATACACTGTACATATCACTGGTATATATGAGGATGTAGTTACCTCATACACTGTAAATATCATTGATTATATATGAGGATGTAGTTACCTCATACGCTGTACATATCATTGATTATATATGAGGATGTAGTTACCTCATACACTGTACATATCACTTATATATATGAGAGGTAGTTACCTCATACACTGTACATATCACTGGTTACATGTATTATACACTAGGGAGAGAGGAGCTGCCCAGAGAGAGCACATGTACAGGATCAAAGATGGAGGCTGCACTATTACTAGTCTCTTATAATCTTGGTTCTCTATAGTCTGGGTGCCTTACACCGTACTGCGGGTTACTGACCATGATAGGTGCAGGTCCTCCACATTCCTGGTCTATGTGGCCCAGCATTGACCGGTACAGAGTAATTGTAGTGGCTGGAAATGGGGAGTTTAGCTATCTGAATAAAACCTCCATGTCACTGATATACAAACGGATTTTATAGTAGCCCATCCCAGGTCATTGCTATATAATCACCACATGCTGCATTTAGATGCTTATGTGCCTGGTGCAGTGTACATGGCTTCCATCTCACTGCTTAATTGTAGTTATGGACCAGGCTATACTTATATAGCTAGCCTTTAGTTGGGCCTTCTATATTATGGACTGTCCATGTATACCTTATGCGCACTCATATATATATACTCTAGATTATATTAGTGGTACATGGTACAATACTGAGGGGGTTACATACCACCTCAGACTATAATGGTGAATTAGCATTGTAATATTATATTACATTTATCCCCATGAAATGGCTGGAGAATTAGCCAGACACATGGTCAGTGTTACTGCTGCACCTAATTCTGTAAGATAAATGGATCCTATATATCCAGGCCCTTGGTACGTTTATATAATTTCTTATGGGTAGTTGAATTTAATGTCTCCAATGGTTGGTCTGGGGTCACATCTTCTTTCGCCACTTAGCTATGAGGTTGGCGGCTATGTGGAGCTGGGGATGTGGCTCTCGCGCGCTGTGCGCGTAATTATGGTTTATGGGAGACAAGTTTTCCACACCTGGTTACACCACTAGCTTGGAGGTTGGCGGCTAGAGGATTATATGTGGAGACATATATACACTTCTCTAAAGGGGGTCCCTGAGGAGATGGTTCTGGTTCGGTTATCCACACCTAGTTACGCCACTAGCTAAGAGGATAGCGGCTGGTGGATCACTAGAGTGTTGGTTTTGTACACAGTGCGTGCATTGTATATCACCACTTGCCAGGAGGTTGCGGCTGGTGGATATGGCAGGTGTGGTTTCTCTACACGCTGAGCGTGTTTTTTGAGCAAAGTTACATTTCTTTAGTATTATACCGGGTTAAGTTGGTTGTCGGCTCGGTCAGTGAGGAGTTTAAATAGAGCAAGGTTTAAGGTTAACAAGACAATAGGCCGGTTTATACCACGAAACGGGGGCATTGTGATACAGCACCCGGACTTGGAAGAAGGGCAAGGGGTGTATCTACGTGAGGATGGGGTACACCTGACGAATGTAGGCCTGGATGTATGGTTACTGGGTATACAGGAAGGAGCGGAGAAGGCGTTGAGGATGTGGCGGGACAGCCGTGTGTGAGGTCATCCCACACGGTGTCGTGGCGGATTTAGGAGGGGTTCTCGGGGGCAAAAAGGAGATGTTGAGACGGGGGAGCTGGCAACACGGGGGGTGTCCAGTCCCCCGAATAGTTGTTTAACAGAGATATGGTGAATTCCTGGGAGCAAGGATCTCAGGAGGTGCGGAAGTCTCCATTTTGGGTCCCTGGTCAGGCGCATAAACGGCTGGGGACAAGTGAGACTTCCTGGCAACGGTGAAAATTATAATGTTATGCAATGTTATTGATTTTATGATGATGTTTTGTTATAATAAATGCGGCCGCTGTGGCCTTGACACCCAACAACTGTGTACGCCCATTAATGAGTGAAAGGGGGGTTTGGGGTTGGGTTGTTCACAGCGGTAATTTTAAGTCCCAAAGTCATGCAGTGTATGAGCGTATGAGCAGATATCATAGAGTTGTCTCATCTGTAAGAAGTAAAATATAGAGCAGGAGGAGCTGAGCAGATTGTACATCTACAAGTCCTATTTACAGCATGTCATAGAACTGGTTATATATAAGCAATATTGAATCATTCTCCACCAAACCATATATCAATTATTGTGTATAATCTGCTAAGCTTCCCTTTTCTATGACTGCAAATAGAACAATAAGTGCAATCAGTTTAAGTCCTCCATCATGCCGCCTGCAGATAGGACTCTGTGCAATCTGCTCGGCTCCTTCTCCTCTATAACAAGCCGCCTGCTGACAGGACATTGGGGTCATTTTTCCGTTCTGCGACGATTTTCCCTGAATTGCCCCGGGTTTTTGGCGCATGCGATCGGATTGTGGCGCAATCCAGCAATTTGCGCCGGCATGCACGTTACGGAAATTGGGGGGTGTGGCCGAACGAAAACCCGGATTCGGAGAAACCGCCGCATTTTTTTAAAAAAAAGTGTCGCTTGACACGCGCTTACCTGCACCTGGCCCGGCTTGGTTGAAGTTCAGTGCATTACGTTGGACTTCAGCGCAGCAGCGACCACCTGGTGGACGTTGGAGGAACTGCCTTAGTGAATCGCCGGGAGTCCCGAATCCTCCGCACAGAATGCTCAGCCCGCAGGCTGCATAAGCGGGGGGGCTGCAGGACTGGCCGTGCTCTTTTCCTTTAAGGGGCACGGTCCCTCCTGCTCTCCCCCTCCCCTTTCCTCCGCTGTTTAAGCTCCCATTGGTGGCCAGTGAGTTCCGCTGGCCACTGGGGGGCAGCGGGCCAGGATATTTATTCTTGAGCGCGGAGCTAGCCCAGCCTCTTTGACTGCTCTGCGCTCAAGAGATCCCACCCTCCCTCCCTATGTTACTAGTGTATATTATTGGCTTGTTAATATTTTATGTTTTGCTGTTTATTACTGCATTGTTCATGTTGTTGTTGGTAGTCACAGCTTGGCCTGTGGTGGAATCTTGACCCTCTCGGCTGGTAGTTAAATCACCTGACGGAACAACTAGGACATGCCCCCGCGGAGGCAGGGCCAGACATGCAAGGTGAAATTAGGGTTAGGGTCAGGGTTCTCCCCACAGGTCGCTTATTTGGTTATTGTAAATAATAAAGCTGTGGCCGACCCCCAGTTTTTATCCCAAAAGTTGTATTTTGTGTTGATTTTTTGGGAAAGGGGAACGGGGTACATTTTGGTGGGTAAAACATTAATACGGTCAGTCTGCGCCGCTGGATCGCTAATGGACCGGGTAAGTAAATCTGCCCCATTATGTACAATCTGCCCAGCTCCTCCTGCTCTACAACATGCTGCCTGCAGATAGGACACTATGTACAATCTACTCAGCTCCTCCTGCTCTATAACATGCTGCCTGCAGATGGGACACTATGTACAATCTGCTCAGCTCCTCCTGCTCTATAACAAGCTGCCTGCAGATTGGTCTCTATATGCCATCTGCTCAACTCCTCCTGCTCTAAAGCATGCCGTCTGCAGATAGGAGACTCTATGACATTTGTTCAGCTCCTCCTGCTCTATAATATGCCAACTGCTGATGGGACACTAAGTACAATACGCTCAGCAGCATCTGCACTATATCATGTAGCCTGCAAATTGGACACTATGGGGCTCATTTACTAAGGGTCCACATGGCACATTTTCAACGGGTTTCCTGGCTATTTCCGGGCTATTTGCACCGCATTTAAGTGGGGTTTTTGGCGCACACGCTCGGATTTTGGCACAATTGCGCCGACCTGCGTGCGACACAAATCAGGGATGTGGCCGACGGACAACCTGACTGATTCGGACTAAGCGCTGGATTTACAATTCAAATTGTGTTGCAAGACAATGCACTTAAATGCACCGGGAAGAAGAAGGTAAACTCCGGCGGACCGGAGCGGGGAAGCGACACATGCAGGAAAATGGACGCACGATCTTGAAAAATTGCGCCGGACTTCATCCTCGTCAGAGAACGCACCTCGTGGATCGCGATAGGACCGGGTAAGTAAATATGCCCCTGTATGCCATCTACTCATCTCCCCCTGCTCTAAAGCATGCCACCTGCAGATAGGAGACTATATGGCATGTGCTCAGCTCCTCCTGCTCTATAACATTCTGCTTAAAAATGCATTGTATTTTCATAGTGACAAGTTCACTTTAACTTATTCTGAACATCATTGCATTGTTCAAGGAGCTTATTGCGTCACAGTGTTTCATGCCTGTAACAAGGGCTTTAATATTTTATCATTTTCGAGCAAACTGCAAGACATGGAAACAGCTCCATAAAATGTAATGCTCTGTGATGATCCAGTATACATCCAGATTGTAGACCATACTAGGGGCTGTTCTATGCAAGTATAGAAACAAATATGAATACACTTAAAGGTATTATATAGAATATGATGAACTAAGACCTGGGAATGTGATCCATGTAACAATACGTGAGCCTGGCCTATACATTACACCATATAGACAAGCAGATGAATGACAGCTAAGCTTTCACTACACGTGATACCAAAATCTACTCACTTTTAGATTTCTTGCTTACAGAATCCTCGTGGAGGAGGCCTTAACGGTGATATTTACATCTCAAGCCTGGCACCCTGTAGCATCCATTGCTGCCGGTCTATTTATGGTTTGCTATGTCATCACCTGCTAAAGACTGTGACAGCTGTCCCCATAAGTGGCCTTTTACCCAACTACTCGCTGCCAGATAATTCAATCCTCTACTTCCCCGATCCAACACAAACACACTCAGATCCGTACGTGTCGTCTATTCAACATCATACGCAACGTTTTATTTATTTTTATGTTTCGTAACACTTTGTGCACACATTTAGGCTTTTTTAGGTTATAGCAGTCAGAGAAGAATATATATATATACAGGGTGGAATGGCGGAATACACATCGAAAACTAAAAATATACCTGTCAAATATTTTTCAAAAATCTATTCAATGGCACCAAACTCGGCCTCCTACCCCTACCACCTGGGGAGACAGTGGTAGTGGTGGCAACTTAAAAATATTAAATTTGAACCATCAATTTTTATCGCGGATTCAGATTATCTTGGAAAAATTACATTGATTTAACCTTTCATGCTGTAGATCATGAATTGCTGAATTTGCTGAAAATCAAAATGGGTAAAAAAAATGGGGATCTCTTCAGAAATACACATCGGATCAAAAAAAAAAAACTGTGATGTCACAGTACAGGGATAGTACACACAGTGATGTCCCAGTACAGGGATAATACACACGTGTATATCCATGTACTTGTGACACTCACTGTGTGTAATCCCTGTACTGTGACATCAACTGTGATTGTACTTCATCCTGTACTGTGACATCACTGATGTTGTACTATCCCTGTACTGTGACCTCCACGTTGTGTACTATCCATGACTGGACATCACTGTGTTGTTGATCCTTCTGGTACTGTGACATCACTGTGGGTTATTATCCCTGTAATGTGACCATGTGTGTATTACCCCTGTACTGTGACATCACGTGGTAATATCAATGATTACGTGCAATCACTGGGTGCTAC